>BSBK01010957.1:90000-125000 GCA_027943335.1 Chamaecyparis obtusa | reverse complement strand
CTTAATCAATTTTCTCCAACAAACGCCATGCCACCTTTCACAAAGGGATTTTATCCATCCAAAACCGAATTAATCACTTGCAGCAAAGTGACCCAAGAGCTAGACGGGGGCTGACCCAGTAATTGTCTTCCATGTCACTACAACGAAACATTTGAACGACAACCGCTGTCGAACCCTTTCCAACTTGCACCGTCGAGTGACACAAAAGACACTACCATGGGCATGGGCAGCCCCCGCATAGCAAACGGGTGCCCTAATGCGCCCCTCCAATAGAATCAGTGCTAGTGCTCAAATTTTATATCTGAGCTACCAATCCGTCCAAGCACCAGCACTGATTCTCTTGGAGGGCCGCACCTACCCAAACGACTCAGAAGCTATACGCCGGTCCATTCACAAGAACGGAACTATCTCCGGCCAACTCCCTGTGAAGGCCGCATCTCTCCGTTCCACGCATGCAAGAACCAACGCATAGCTAACGAGTACCCGGATAGGATTCGCGGAAAGTACATAGCAAATCGCTTGTACCAAAGCGAACCAAAAGCTAGACGGGGGCTGACCCGAAGATTGCCTTCCATGTCACTGCGACGACACATTCGAACGACAACCGCTGCCGAACACTTTCCGACTTGCACCGTTGAGTGACCCGAAAGACAGGACTTTGGGCAGCCCCCGCATAGCAATCAGGTGGCTTCATGCCCCTCTAATAGAATCAGTGCTAGTGATCCGATTTTAAATCCGACTTACTCATCCGTCCGCGCACAAGCTCTGATTCTATTAGAGGGGCATGGGGGAGCTTCCGCGAACTACTACTCCCCTATATAAGTTATTAGTCCGGGTCTTTCTCTTCCGTAGAAATTTGAGACGTTGAGAATGGCTCCCAAACAATTCAAATCTTCCAAAAATTCAAGTGAAACGATGAGGAAAAAGCTCACAAAAAAATCAAATCTTCAAAAAATTCAAGTGAAACGAACAGAATAGCTCACAAAAAATTCAGGTCTTCCGAAAAAATCGAAGGGAAACGAAAAGAACAACTAGCAAAACATTCAAATTTTCCAAAACTTCAAGTAAAAGAAAGAACATAGCTCACCAAAAAAATCCATTTCTTCCAAAAACTCAAGTGAATCGAAGAGAGTAGGCTCACAAAAAATTAAAATCTTCCAAAAAAAAATCAAAGGAAACAAAAGAGGAGATCGCAAAAAATTCGAATCTTCCAATGAAACAAAAATGAGAATAGCAAACAAAAAATTCAAATCTTAATGCAGCATGCGACAGAGCAAATCGCTTGTGCCAAGCGACCCGGGAGCTAGACGGGGGCTGACCCAAAAATTGCGTTTCTTGTCAATGCGACGATGCGTTGGAACGACAACCGCTGTCGAACCCTTTCCTACTTGCAACGTCGACTGACACAAAAGACACGATCCTGGACAGGCCCCGCATAGAAAGCGGGTGGCCTAATGCGCCCCTCCAATAGAATCAGCGCTAGTGCTCAGATTTTAAATCCGAGATACCCAGCACTGATTCTCTTGGAGGGGGGCACCTACCCAAACGACTCAAAAGCTATACGCGGCTCCATTCACAAAAACAGAACTATCTCCGGCCAACTCCCTGTGAAGGCCGCATCTCTCCGTTCCGCTCGTGTAAGAGCCAACGCGTAGCTAACGAGTACGTGGATAGGGTTCGCGGAAAGTACATAGCAAATCACTTGTACCAAAGTGACCCGAAAGCTAGACAGGGGCTGACCCGTAGATTGCCTTCCATATCACTGCGACGACGCATTGGAACGACAACCGCTGCCGAACCCTTTCCGACTTGCACCGTCGAGCGACCCGAAAGACAGGACTTTGGGCAGCCCCCGCATAGCAATCAAGTGGCTTCATGCCCCTCTAATAGAATCAGTGCTGGTGATCCCATTTTGAAATCCGACCTACACATCCGTCCGATCACCGGCAATGATTCTATAAGAGGGGTATGGGGGAGCTTCCGCGAACAACACACAACTCCTCCCCTATATAAGTTATTAGTCCGAGTCTTGCTCTTGAGTGGAAATTTAAGCCGAAGAAACTGGCTCCCAAAAAATTCAAATCTTCCAAAAATTCAAGTGAAACGATGACAAAAAGCTCACAAAAAATCAAATCTTCCAAAAATTCAAGTGAAACGAACAGAATAGATCACAAAAAATTCAAGTCTTTCGAAAAAATCTAGGAAAACGAAAAGAATAGCTAGAAAACAAAATTCAAATCTTCCAGAAATTCAAGTAAAACACAAAGAACATGGCTCACCAAAATAATTCATCTTCCAAAAATTCGTCATTCTTACCGCAATCCATCATCTTATCCGTCATAACGCGTATCCAACATATCCACGAGGAGGTAACCCAACTCGCTCGCATAGTTCCTCAAGTCAGATAACAATGCATCTAGATGAATCCAAATCGTTTTCGATCGAGACTTAGCAACTAATGTCGCACCCGCCTAGATTGTTGAGATCCAATCCGCCGACACATATGATAACTAACTGATTCCAATGCAAAGCATCTTGAGCCATTGCGCACTCAAGTATCGGAAGTCGAAGCGACATAGCAAGTAGCTTGTACCAAGTGACCCGGGAGCTAGACGGGGGCTGACCCGAAGATCGCCTTTCTTGTCAATGCGACGATGTGTTGGAACGACAACCGCTGTCGAACCCTTTCCGAAGTGCACCGTCGACTGACCCAAAAGTTACGACCCTGGACAGCCCCCGCATAGCAAGCGGGTGGCCTAATGCGCCCCTCCAATAGAATCAGTGCTAGTGTTCATATTTTAAATCCGAGCTACCAATCCGTCCGAGCACCAGCACTGATTCTCTTGGAGGGGCGCACCTACCCAAACGACTCAAAAGCTATATACGCGGCTCCATTCACAAGAGCAGAACTATTTCCGGCCAACTCCCTGTGAAGGCCGCATCTCTTCGTTCCACGCATGCAAGAGCCAACGCATAGCTAACGAGTACCCGGATAGGGGTTCGCGGAAAGTACATAGCAGATCGCTTGTACCAAAGCAACCCAAAAGCTAGACGGGGGCTGACCCGAAGATCGCCTTCCATGTCACTGCGACGACGCATTGGAACGACAACCGCTGCCGAACCCTTTCCGACTTGCACCGTCGAGCGACCTTCGAAAGACGGGACTTTGAGCAGCCCCCGCATAGCAATCAGGTGGCTTCATGCCCCTCTAATGGAATCAGTGCTGCTGATCGCGTTTTGAAATCTGACCTAATCATCCGTCCGTCTGTCGGATTTCAAAACGGGATCACCAGCACTGATTCTATTAGAGGGGCATGGGGGAGATTCCGCGGACAACACCTCCCCTATATAAGTTATTAGTCCAAGTCTTGCACTTCCGTAGAAATTTGAGCCGACGAGAATATCTCACAAAAATTTCAAATCTTTCAAAAATACGAGTGAAACAAAAAGAATAGATCACAAAAAATTCAGAAATTCCAAAAATTCAATTGAAACGAAGAGAATAGCTCACAAAAAAATCAAGGGAAAAAAAGAGAATAGCTCACAAATAAAATCAAATCTCCCAAAAATGCAAGTGAAACGAAGAGACTACAATCACAAAAAATGCACAACTTCCAAATATTCAATTGAAACGAAGAGAATAGCTCACAAAAAATGCAAGTCTTACAAAAAAATCAAGGGAAACAAAACAGAATAGCTCACAAAAAATTCAAATCTTCCAAAAAAACCAAGTGAAACAAACAGAATAGCTCACAAAAAATTCAAATCTTGCAAACATTCAAGTGAAAACGAAGAGAATAGCTCACAAAAACATTCAAAACTTCCAAAAATTCAAGTGAAAAGAATAAAATAATAGCCCACAAAAAATTCAAGTCTTCCAAAACAAAAACCAAGGAAAAACGAAGAGAATAGCTCACAAAAAATCCAAAACTTCAAGTCAAAACGAAGAGAATTTTACTACCTCGCAACAAACAAAATTCAAATCTCGCAAAAATTCAAGTGAAACGAAGAGACTTAACTCAAAAAATTCAAATCTTCTTGCGACATGCAGACCCAAGAGCTAGACGGGGGCTCGCCCACAGATCGACTTCAGTATCACTATGACGACGCGCTGGAACGACTACCGCTGTCGAACCCTTCTCTGACTTCCGCCATCGAGTGACCCAAAAGACACGACCCAAGGGAGCCCACGCATAAAAATTGGGTGGCTTCATGCCCCTCCAATAGAATCTGTGCTGCTGCTCACATTTTTAAATCCGAGCGGCAAATCCGTCCGAGCACCAACACTCATTCACTTGGAGGGGCACCTATCCAAACGACCGAAAAGCTATACGCGGCTCCATTCGCAAGGCACGGAACTGTTTCAGGCCAACTCCCTGTGAAGGCCGCATCTCTGCGTTCCATGCGTGCTAGAGCCAACACATAGCTAACGAGTACCGGGATAGGTGTTCGCGGAAAGTACATAGCAGATCGCTTGTACCAAAGCAACCCAAGAGCTAGACAGGGGCTGACCCGAAGATCGCCTTCCATGTCGCTGCGACGACGCATTGGAACGACAACCGCTGCCGAACCATTTCCGACTTGCGCCGTCGAGCGACCTGAAAGATGAGACTTTGAGCAGCCCACGCATAGCAATCAGGTGGCTTCATGCCCCTATAATGGAATCAGTGCTGCTGATCCCGTTTTGAAATCCGACCTAATCATCCATCCGTCTGTCGGATTTCAAAACGGGATCACCAGCACTGATTCCATTAGAGGGGCATGGGGGAGCTTCCGCGAACAACACCTCCCCTATATAAGTTATTAGTCCAAGTATTGCACTTCCGTAGAAATTTGAGCCGAAGAGAATATCTCACAAAAATTTCAAATCTCTCAAAAATATAAGTGAAACAAAGAAGAATAGATCACAAAAAATTCAAAACTTCCAAAAATTCAATTGAAACGAAGAGAATAGCTCACAAAAAATGCAAGTCTTGCAAAAAAAATTCAAAGGAAAAGAAGAGAATAGCTCACAAAAAAAATCAAATCTCCCAAAAAATGCATCATGCATAACTTCCAAAAATTCAATTGAAACGAAGAGAATAGCTCACAAAAAATGCAAGTCTTCCAAAAAAATCAAAGGGAAATAAAGAGAATAGCTCACAAAAAATTCAAATCTTCCAAAAAACCAAGTGAAACGAAGAGACTACATCACAAAAAATGCATAACTTCCAAAAATTCAATTGAAACGAAGAGAATAGCTCACAAAAAACGCAAGTCTTCCCAAAAAAAAACAAAAAAAAAAAAAACAAAGGGAAACAAAGAGAATAGCTCACAAAAATTCAAATCTTCCAAAAAAAACCAAGTGAAACAAAGAGAATAGCTCACAAAAATTTCAAATCTTGCAAAAATTCAAGTGAAACGAAAGATAATAGCTCACAAAAAAATTCAGAACTTCCAAAAATTCAAGTCTTCCAAAAAAAAATCAAGGAAAAACGAAGACTTAAACTCACGAAAAATTCAAATCTCCTTGCGGCATGCAGACCCAAGAGCTAGACGGGGGCTCGCCCACAAATCGACTTCAGTATCACTATGATGACGCGCTGGAACGACTACCGTTGTCGAACCCTTCTCCGACTTGCGCCATCGAGTGACCCAAAAGAGGCGACCCAGGGGAGCCCCCGCATAGCAATCGGGTGGCTTCATGCCCCTCCAATAAAATCAGGCATGCTACTCACATTTTAAATCCGAGCCGCAAATCCGTCCGAGCACCAGCACTGATTCACTTGGAGGGGCACCCTATCCAAACGACCCAAAAGCTATACGCGGCTCCTTTCGCACGCACAGAACTGTTTCAAGCCGACTCCCTGTGAAGGCCGCATCTCTCCGTTCCACCCATGCAAGAAACAACGCATAGCTAACGAATACCCGGATAGGGTTTCGCGGAAAGTACAAGCAGATCGCTTGTACCAAAGCAACCCAAAAGCTAGACGGGGGCTGACCCGAAGATCGCCTTCCATGTCACAGCGACGACGCATTGGAACGACAACCGCTGTCGAACCCTTCCCGACTTTGCGTCATCGAGCGACCCGAAAGACGGGACTTTGAGCAGCCCCCGCATAGCAATCAGGTGGCTTCATGCCCCTCTAATGGAATCAGTGCTGCTGATCCCGTTTTGAAATCCGACCTAATCATCCGTCCGTCTGTCGGATTTCAAAACGGGATCACCAGCACTGATTCTATTAGAGGGGCATGGGGGAGCTTCCGCGGACAACACCTCCCCTATATAAGTTATTAGTCCAAGTATTGCACTTCCGTAGAAATTTGAGCCGAAGAGAATATCTCACAAAAATTTCAAATCTCTCAAAAATACAAGTGAAACAAAGAACAATAGATCACAAAAAATTCAAAACTTCCAAAAATTCAATTGAAATGAAGAGAATAGCTCACAAAAAATCCAAGTCTTGCAAAAAAAATCAAGGAAAAAGAAGAGAATAGCTCACAAAAAAATCAAATTTCCCAAAAATGCAAGTGAAACGAAGAGACTACATCACCAAAAAATGCATAACTTCCAAAAATTCAATTGAAACGAAGAGAATAGCTCACAAAAAATGCAAGTCTTCCAAAAAAAAATCAAGGGAAACAAAGAGAATAGCTCACAAAAAATTCAAATCTTCGAAAAAACCAAGTGAAACAAAGAAGAATAGCTCACAAAAAATTCAAATCCTGCAAAAATTCAAGTGAAAGGAAGAGAATAGCTCACAAAAAATTCAAAACTTCAAAAAATTCAAGTGAAACGAAGAGAATAGCTCACAAAAAATTCAAAACTTCCAAAAATTCAAGTGAAACGAAGAGAATAGCTCACAAAAAACTTCAAATCTCGCAAAAACTCCAGTGAAACGAAAAAGACTTAACTCACAAAAAATTCAAATCTTCTTGCCGCATGCAGACCCAAATGCTAGACCGGGGCTCGCCCACAGATCGACTTCAGTATCACTAATGACGACGCGCTGGAACAACTACCGTTGTTGAACCCTTCTCCGACTTGCGCCATCGAGTGACCCAGAAGAGACGACCCAGGGGAGCCCCCGCATAGCAATCAGGTGGCTTCATGCCCCTCCAATAAAATCAGGCATGCTACTCACATTTTAAATCCGAGCCGCAAATCCATCCGAGCACCAGCACTGATTCACTTGGAGGGGCACCCTATCCAAACGACCCAAAAGCTATACGCGGCTCCATTCGCACGCACAGAACTGTTTCAGGCCGACTCCCTGTGAAGGCCGCATCTCTTCGTTGCACACATGCAAGAGACAACGCATAGCTAACGAGTACCCGGATAGGGTTTCGCGGAAAGTACATAGCAGATCGCTTGTACCAAAGCAACCCAAAAGCTAGACGGGGGCTGACCCTAAGATCGCCTTACATGTCACAACGACGACGCATTGGAACGACAACCGCTGTCGAACCCTTTCCGACTTGCGCAATCGAGCG
Organism: Chamaecyparis obtusa; assembly: GCA_027943335.1. Taxonomy (NCBI): domain Eukaryota; kingdom Viridiplantae; phylum Streptophyta; class Pinopsida; order Cupressales; family Cupressaceae; genus Chamaecyparis; species Chamaecyparis obtusa. Next base: position 117,527 of record BSBK01010957.1, on the reverse strand, counting down.
ACCCGAAAGACGGGACTTTGAGCAGCCCACGCATAGCAATCAGGTGGCTTCATGCCCCTGTAATGGAATCAGTGCTGCTGATCCCATTTTGAAATCTGACCTAATCATCCGTCCGTCTGTCGGATTTCAAAACGGGATCACCAGCACTGATTCTATTAGAGGGGCATGGGGGAGCTTCCGCGGACAACACCTCCCCTATATAAGTTATTAGTCCAAGTATTGCACTTTCGTAGAAATTTGAGCCGAAGAGAATATCTCACAAAAATTTCAAATCTCTCAAAAATACAAGTGAAACAAAGAGAATAGATCACAAAAAATTCAAAACTTCCAAAAATTCAATTGAAATGAAGAGAATAGCTCACAAAAAATCCAAGTCTTGCAAAAAAAAAATCAAGGGAAAAGAAGAGAATAGCTCACAAAAAATGCAAGTCTTCCAAAAAAAAACAAGGGAAACAAAGAAAATAGCTCACAAAAAATTCAAATCTTCCAAAAAACCAAGTGAAACAAAGAAGAATAGCTCACAAAAAATTCAAATCCTGCAAAAATTCAAGTGAAACGAAGAGGATAGCTCACAAAAAACTCAAAACTTCCAAAAATTCAAGTGAAACGAAGAGAATAGCTCACAAAAAATTTAAGTGAAACGAAGAGAATAGCTCACAAAAACTTCAAATCTCGCAAAAACTCCAGTGAAACGAAAAAAAGAAAAAGACTTTAACTCACAAAAAATTCAAATCTTCTTGCGGCATGCAGACCCAAGTGCTAGACGGGGGCTGCACACAGATCGACTTCAGTATCACTAATGACGACGCGCTGGAACGACTACCGTTGTCGAACCCTTCTCCGACTTGCGCCATCGAGTGACCCAAAAGAGACGACCCAGGGGAGCCCCCGCATAGCAATCAGGTGGCTTCATGCCCCTCAAATAAAATCAGGCATGCTCCTCACATTTTAAATCTGAGCCGCAAATCCGTCCGAGCACCAGCACTGATTCGCTTGGAGGGGCACCCTATCCAAACGACCCAAAAGCTATACGCGGCTCCATTCGCACGCACAGAACTATTTCAGGCCGACTCCCTGTGAAGGCCGCATCTCTCCGTTCCACACATGCAAGAGCCAATGCATAGCTAACGAGTACCCGGATAGGGGTTCGCGGAAAGTACATAGCAGATCGCTTGTACCAAGCGACCCAAAAGCTAGACAAGGGCTAACCCGAAGATCGCCTTCCATGTCACTGCGACGACGCATTGGAACGACAACCGCTGTCGAACCCTTTCCGACTTGCGCCGTCGAGCGACTCGAAAGACGGGACTTTGAGCAGCCCCCGCATAGCAATCAGGTGGCTTCATGCCCCTCTAATGGAATCAGTGCTGCTGATCCCGTTTTGAAATCCGACCTGCTCATCCATCCGTCCGTCGGATTTCAAAACGGGATCACTAGCACTGATTCTATTAGAGGGGCATGGGGGAGCTTCCGCGGACAACACCTCCCCTATATAAGTTATTAGTCCAAGTATTGCACTTCCGTAGAAATTTGAGCCGAAGAGAATATCTCACAAAAATTTCAAATCTCTCAAAAATACAAGTGAAACAAAGAAGAATAGATCACAAAAAATTCAAAACTTCTAAAAATTCAATTGAAACGAAGAGAATAGCTCACAAAAAATGCAAGTCTTGCAAAAAAAAATTCAAGGGAAAAGAAGAGAATAGCTCACAAAAAAAATCAAATCTCCCAAAAATGCAAGTGAAACGAAGAGACTACATCACAAAAAATGCATAACTTCCAAAAATTCAATTGAAACGAAGAGAATAGCTCACAAAAAATGCAAGTCTTCCAAAAAAATCAAAGGAAACAAAGAGAATAGCTCACAAAAAATAGCTAGCTTGTGGCCCGGACGATCCGATCTCATGAAAACTGACTACATACCCGTGGCTCGGATCGACAAGCTAGCTCGGATCGGCGATCTGAGCTCATTCCATCATGCATTCCCGTCTTCTACTCCATAAATGACTCACCTCTTTGTATTCACTTGAGAACTAAACATCCTTTAGTTCAGCTCGAATCACAACGTGCACTAGAATCCGTTCCAGCTCGGGTCTCATCTCAAAGATCCTTGCATTCACCAACAACACCTCCCCTATATAAGTTATTAGTCCAAGTCTTGCTCTTCCGTAGAAATTTGAGGCGAAGAGAACAACTCGCAACAAATCCAAATCTTCCAAAAAATCAAGGGAAATGGGGAGAATAGCTCACAAATAATTCAAATCTTCAAAAAAATCAAGTGAAACGAGGAGAATAGCTCACAAAAAATTCAAATCTTCCAAATATCAAACCCAAAAGCTTCGCACACATTACAAATCAAACAGCTTGTACCGAGCGACCCAAACGCTAGACAAGGGCTCACCCTTAATAAGAGAATCAGTGTTTGACTTGTGGGCCGGGCGAGCCGATCTCATGAAAACTGCCTACATACCCGTGGCTCAGATCAGCGAGCTGACTCGGATCGTCGATCTGAGCTCATTCCATCATGCATTCCCGTGTTCTACTCCATAAAACGACTCACCTCTTTGTATTCACTTGAGAACTGAACATCCTTTAGCTCAGCTTGAATCACAACGCGCACTAGAATCCGTTCCAGCTCGGGTCTCATCTCAAAGATCCTTTCATTCACCAACAACACCTCCCCTATATAAGTTATTAGTCCAAGTCTTGCTCTTCCGTAGAAATTTGAGGCGAAGAGAACAACTCTCAAAAATTCCAATTCTTCCAAAAAAATCAAGGGAAACGGGGAGAATAGCTCACAAATAATTCAAATCTTCAAAAATATCAAGTGAAACGAGGAGAATAGCTCACAAAAAATTTAAATCTTCCAAATATCAACCCAAAAGCTTTGCACACATTACAAATCGAACAGCTTGTACCGAGCGACCCAAACGCTAGACAAGGGCTCACCCTTAATAAGAGAATCGATGTTTGACTTGTGGGCCGGGCGAGCCGATCTCATGAAAACTACCTACATACCCATGGCTCGGATCAGCGAGCTGGCTCGGATCGACGAGATAGCTCGGATCGACGATCTGAGATCATTCCATCATGCATTCCCATGTTCTACTCCATAGAATGACTCACCTCTTTGTATTCACTTGAGAACTGAACATCCTTTAGCTCAGCTCGAATCACAACGCGTACTAGAATCCGTTCCAGCTCGGATCTCATCTCAATGATTCTTACATTCACCAACAACACCTCCCCTATATAAGTTATTAGTCCGAGTCTTGCTCCCCCGTAGAAATGCTCGCCAACGCCGAAAGGTCACAAAAAATTTAAATCTCATAAATGACTCAGCTCGACGGGCTGGCTCGGATCGTACATACCCGTGGCTCGGATCGACGAGCTAGCTCGGATCGGCGATCTGAGCTCATTCCATCATGCATTCCCATGTTCTACTCCATAGAATGAGTCACCTCTTTGTATTCACTTGAGAACTGAACATCCTTTAGCTCAGCTCGAATCATAACGCGCACTAGAATCCGTTCCAGCTCGGGTCTCATCTCAGTGATCCTTACATTCACCAACAACACCTCCCCTATATAAGTTATTAGTCCGAGTCTTACTCCCCCGTAGAAATGCTCGCCAACGCCGAAAGGTCACAAAAAATTTAAATCTTGTAAAAGTCAGCTCGACGGCTGGCTCGGATCGCCGAGCTGGCTCGGATCGCCGAGCTGGCTCGGATCGCCGAGCTGGCTCGGATCGCCGAGCTGGCTCGGATCGCCGAGCTGGCTCGGATCGCCGAGTTGAGCTCAATCCATCATGCATTCCCGTGTTCTACTCCATGGAATAACTCGCCTATTTGTAATCACTTGAGAATTCAACATCCTTTAGCTCAACTCGAATCACAACGCGCACTAGAATCCGTTCCAGCTCGGGTCTCATCTCAAAGATCCTTCCATCCACCAACACCACCTCCCCTATATAAGTTATTAGTCCAAGTCTTGCTCCCCCGTAGAAATGCTCGCCGACACGGATAGGTCACGAAAACTTTAAATCTCGTAAAAGACTCAGCTCGACAAGCTAGCTCGAATCCGTGAGCTGGCTCGGATCGACGAGCTGAGCTCAATCCATCATGCATTCCCGTGTTCTACTCCATAGAACAACTCACCTATTTGTATTCACTTGAGAACTCAACATCCTTTAGCTCAGCTCGAATCACAATGGGCACTAGAATCCATTCCATCTCGAGTCTCATCTCAAAGATCCTTACATCCACCAACAACACCTCCCCTATATAAGTTATTAGTCCGAGTCTTGCTCCCACGTAGAAATGCTTGCCGACGCCGATAAGTCACAAAAACTTAAAATCTCGTAAAAGGCTCGGATCGCCAAGCGAGCTGGCTCGGATCACCGAGCGAGCTGACTCGAATCGGCGAGCTGGCACGGTTTGCCGAGCGAGCCGGCTCGGTTTTCCAAGCTGGCTGGCTCGGATCGCCGAGCCGGCTCGGCTCAAATCGGATCGGATCCATCATGCATTCCCGTGTTCTACTCCATAAAACAACTTGCCTATTTGTATTCCTTTGAGAACTCAATATCCTTTAGCTTAGCTCTAATCACAATGCGCACTAGAATTTGTTCCAGCTTGGGTCTCATCTCAAAAATCCTCACATCCACCAACAACACCTCCCCTACGAGGATAAGTTATTAGTCCGAGTCTTTCTCCCCCATACAAATGCTTGCCGACGTCGATAGGTCGCAAAAAATTTAAATCTCGTAAAAGGCTCAACTTGACGAGCTGGCTCGGATCGTCGAGCTGGCTCAGATCGACAAGCTGGATCGGATCAACGAGCTGGCTCGGATCCGCGAGATGAGCTCAATCCATCATGCATTCCTGAGTTCTACTCCATAGAACAACTCGCCTATTCATATTCACTTGAGAACTCAACATCCTTAAGCTCAGCTCGAATCGTCTATGCACGAACCCATGCATAGCATTCAGGTATCAAATGGCATATCCAAAAATATCCGTAGAGAGCTAGCAAATCAATCATAGGCAGCATTGGCATAGATCGAGGTGAACATCATTTGATGCGATTTGACTAGTTACCATTGGGATGCCTTCGTGGCAATAGGGCCGACTTGAAACAAACCAACACAGCTTGATGTGATAGGGGTCATTTCATAATGACTGTTGGATGACTTTGTGGTGGTATGGCTAACTTACAATGGATGGGTGTAGTGTTGATGTGACAAGATCACCTCATACTAGAAATAGAGCTAACACGTCGACTGACTTGAACTGACATGTAAGGGACTCGATCCGAGGTGTAACAAAGGAGTTGTTTGGTGCACTCAGGAGTAGGGTCATGTCAGGGACTTGATTCGAGGAGCATTCATGGGGTTGTGCGACAAGTTGTTAATAGTTTTGGCCTGGGTAAGGTTTAGAGTCAAGTCGAGGTGTCATTCGAGCTGCATGAAGTAGCATGGACTGCTTTGTGCAGAGTGGCATTGGATCTTGTTGGGGACTCGATCCGAGGTGAAATCAACTAGGTATTGGAATGGGAAGTTGGGGACTTTTCCATGGGAGACTTGGAACATGTGCGAGATGGTGGCGTAATGAGCTAGTTCAGAACTATGTTGGACTATGAGATGCATTGGTTGCATGTACGTAGGAGGTCTTCATGACATTGGCTCGTGCAAGCCACAAGTCCTAATCTGGATGCAAGTTCACATCTTGAGGACAACTCATTAGTGGAGAAGTTCTCAAACTCAATTCTTGAGAGGTGTCTTGCTAGCTCAAATCGGTGAGTTGGCTCAGATCGGCTAGCTCAATCAGATTGGCGAGCTGGCTCCGATTGACGAGTTGGGCTCATCTCAGAGGTCGTTACATCCGTAAACAATACCTATCCCGTTATGACCCTAGAGATCTGGGTTACTTTGCCGACTCTAGTGATCCGGTGATCCAAGTCAATCCGGCGAATTGAGTCGATCCGGTGACCCGAGTTGTTCTGGTGATCTAAATTACTTATGTGACTGGAGTAATTCAAGTTGGGGGACTTGACAACTTGGCATGCTGAGCCGAATTCATTGATGAGTTGGCATACTCGTCAGCATAGGTATAGGAATGGGAAGTCATGGACTTTTCCATGAGAGACTTGGAATGAGTTAGCCTAGCTCACTTGTGAGTGGGGTCAAAAGTCACATTTGTTGACCTGAGTTGATCTCGCGACCTGAGCTGATTTGGCTGGCGGCCTGAGTTGGTGTGGTGACCCAAGTTGATCTGGCTAGCGACCTGAGTTGATCCAGCGATCCGACTTCATCCGTCGACCTGACCGAGTTGGTCAGGTGATCTGGTGACCCGACCTGACCTGGTTGGTGAGTCGAGTTGATGTGGCGACCCGAGTTGATCTGGCTGGCGACCCAAAATGATCCCGTGACCTGACCCGATCTGAAGACCTGACCCGACCCAACCCGAGTTGGTCTGGCAATCTGGTGACCCGAGTTGTTCTGGTTGGCGACTCGAGTCGATATGTTGACCCAAGTTGATCCGGTGACCCGACCCAATCCGGAGACCTGACCCGACCAAACTTGACCTAACTTTAGTTAGTCAGGTGATTTGGCGACCCAATATGATCTATATGGATACCTGAGTCGATGTAGGGACCCGAGTAGATTTGGCTGGCGGCCCGAGTCGATCTGACAACCCGTCCTAATCTGGAGACCCGAGTCGATCCGACGACTCGAGTTGATTCGGCAACCCGAGTGGATTTGACGACCTGTGTCGATCTGGTGACCCGAGTTGTTCTGGCGATCTGAGTTACTTATGCAACTCGAGTGATCTGAGCTGGTGGACTTGACAGCTTGGCATATTGGATCGAGGTGATCCAAGATTGAATGAGTTAGCACAGATCGAGGTGAACATCATTTGATGTGATTTAACTTGCGATCTGACTGGTTATCATTGGGATGCCTTCGTGGCAATAGGGCCGACTTGAAATAGAGATCTGAGTCGATCTGACGACTCCAGTGATTCGAGTCGATCTGGCAAGTCTAGCGATCCAAGTTGGCTAGGCAACTTCGTCAATCTAAGTTAGTCAGGTGATCTTGCGACCTGAGTTGATCTGGATGGTGACCCGAGTTGATCCGACTGGCAACCCAAGTTGTTTTGGGGACTCGAGTCGATCCAGAAACCCGAGTTGACTCGGCGATGCGAGTCGATCCAATGATCCGAATTACTTATGCGACTGGAGTAATTCAAGTTGGGGGACTTGACAGCTTGGCATGCTAAGGCGACTTCATTGATGAGTTGGCATACTTGTCAGCATTACTATTGTGCATATTAGATTGAGGTGATCCAAGTTTGAATGAGTTGGCATGGATCGAGGTGGACATCATTTGATGCAGTCTGACTAGTTATTGTTAGACGCAGTGTTGAAATGACCCGGGGTCATTTCATATAACCGCTGGGAGGCTTTCGTGGTAGTAGGGCAAGACCTGCGATGAGAACTTAACAAGGTCGCTGGCGGGGTCGAAACTCGTAGGAAAAAATGGATAAAGGAGGCTCTATACAAGGAAAAGAACAAAATTTTCAAGTTATAAAAAACTTAAATCACTAGAGCCATCCATGGAGTCACGCCTAGCTCGTTGGCGACGGGATCCCGGTGAGCTCGCTCACGAGCAAGATCTCGGACAGGATCCGGTCGAGCTCGTTGGCGATCCTCAGGGCGGGGTCAAAAGTCCTAAAAAAATAGACAAAGGAGGCTTCGTACAATGAAAAGAATGAAAAAACTAGAGTTGAAAAAGAAAACCACTCGTGCCATTCATGGAGTCACACCCAACTTAGTGACCCAAATTGATCGGGTGACCCGACCTAACCCGAGTTGGTTAGGTGATGTGGTGACCCGAGCTGATCTGGCTGACGACCCGAGTCGATGTGGCGACCTGAGTTGATCTGGTTGGCGACAAGAATTGATCTGGCAACCCGACCCGATCTAGAGAACTGACCCAACCCGATCTAGAGACCTGACCCAACCCGACCCGACCCAACTTGGCCTGGCAATCTGGTGACCCGAGTTGATCTGGTTGGTGACCCGAGTCAATTTGTTGACCTGAGTTGATCAGGCTGGCATACTTAGTTGACTTCATTGATGAGTTTGCATACTCGTTAGTATTACTATTATGCATATTAGATTGAGGCGATCCAAGTTTGAATGAGTTAGCCTAGCTCGCTTGCGAGTGGGGTCAAAACTCAAATTTGTTAACCCGAGTTGATCTGGCTGGTGACCCGAGTTGATTTGGTGACCCGAGCTGATTTGGCTGGCGACCTAAGTCGATGTGATGATCTGAGTTGATCTGGCTGGCGACCTGAGTTGATCTGGCGATCTGACTTCATCCGTCGACCTGACTCGAGTTGGTCAGGTGATCTAATGACCTGAGCTGATCTGGTTGGCGAGTCGAGTCGAGTCGATGTAGCAACTCGAGTTGATCTGGCTGGCGAGCTGAAATGATCCCGCGACTTGACCCAATCTGGAGACCTTACCCGACCTGACCTGAGTTGGTCTGGCGACCCAAGTTGATCTGGTTGGTGACTCGAGTCGATGTGTTGACCCGAGTTGATCTGGCTGGAGACCCAATTTGATCTGGTGACCCGACTCGATCCAGAGACCCGACCTAACCTAAGTTAGTCAGGTGATTTGGTGACCTGATTTGATCTATCTGGATACCCGAATCGATCCGATGAACCGAGTCGATCGGACGACCCATCCTGATCTGGAGACCTGAGTCGATCCGGTGACCTGCGTCAATACGGTGACCCGAGTCGATTCGAGGACTCGAGTCGATCCGGTGACCCGAGTCGATCTGGCGACCCGAGTCGATCTGATGACTCGAGTTAATTAGGTGACCCAAGTTGTTTTGGCAATACGAGTTACTTATGCGACTCGAGTGATCCGAGCTAGCAAACTAGACAGCTTGGCATATTGGAATGTGTTAACAACATAAGCTGATGTGTTGACCCGAGTTGATCATGTTAGTGACCCGAGTTGATCTAATTAGCGACCTGAGTTGATCCGGTGACCCGACCTGATCAGGAGACCTAACCCAACCTGACCTAAGTTAGTTAGGTGATTTGGTGACCCGAGCTGATCTATCTGGATACTCGAGTTGATGTGGCAACCTAAGTTGATCTGGCTGGTGACCCGAATTAATCTGGTGACCCGACCTGACCTGAGTTGGTTAGGTGATGTGGCAACCTGAGCTGATCTAGGTGATGACCCAAGTCGATGTGGTGACTTGAGTTAATCTAGCTAGCAACCCGAGTTGATCCAGCGACCTATCGCGATCTAGAGACCCGAGTCAAGCCGGCAACCCGAGTCGACCTAACGACCTGAGTGATCTAAGTTTATTATGGTAGTTGGAGTTACTTATGCGACTCGACTGATCTAAGTTGGAGGACTTGACAACTTGGCATACTGAGATGACTTCATTGATGAGTTTGCATACTCATCAGCATTACTATTGTGCATATTGGATGTGGTGACCTGAGTTGATCTGGCTAGGGACCTGATCTGGCTGGTGACCTAAGTCGATGTGGTGACCTAAGTTGATCTAGCTCAGGACCCGACTTGATCTGGTGACCCGACTTGATCTAGAGACCCCACCTGAGTTGAGTTCATCGAGCGATCTAGGGATCCAAGATGATCTAGCTGACTACCTGAGTCGATGTGGTGTCCCGAGTCGATCTGGCAACTCGAGTTGATCTGGCTGGCGACCCAAGTTGGCTAGGTGATGTGGCAACCTGAGTCAATGTGGCGATCAAGGCTGATTTGGTTGGCGACCTAAGTTGGTCAGGTGATCTGGTGACCAGAGCTGATCTAGCGACCCGAGTTGATCTAGTTGGCGACCCATGTGATGACCTAAGTTGATTTGGCTAGCGACACGAGTTGATCAAGTGACCCGTCCCGATCCAAAGACCTGAGTCGATTCGGCTATGTCAACCCAGCAACCTGAGTTGACTTGATGACCCGAGTCGACCCCGTGACCTGAGTCGACCTAGTGACCCGAGTCACTATGGTGACCTAATTTATTATGGCTATCTGAGTTACTTATGCGACTCGAGTGATCTAAGTTGGGGGACTTGACATACTGAGATGACTTCATTGATGTGTTTGCATACTCATCAACATTACTATTGTGCATATTAGATTTATGCGATCCAAGTTTAAATGAGTTGGCCTAGCTTGATCGTGAGCGAGGTCAAAAGTTGTAAAAAAAATAGACAAAGGAGGCTCCCTACGACAAAAAGAATGAAAAAACCAGAGTTAAAAAAAAATCACTCAGGCCATACATGGAGTCACGCCCTTCTTATTGTCGAGCTAGAAGCGGAGACTTGACTATGATAATACTTGAAGAGGAGTATGGGTCAATCATTCAAAAAGTGGACAGACTCACTGGAGATCTAAGTAGGTCAGGCTATCTAGTGACCTGACCTAATCTGGCTGGTGACCCGAGTCGATGTGGTGACCTGAGTTGATCTGGCTCGGGACCCGACTTGATCTGGTGACTCGACTCGATCTAGAGACCCCACCCGACCTGAGTTCATCGGGCGATCTGGTGATCTGAGATGATCTAGCTAACTACCTGAGTCGATGTCGTGTCCTGAGTTGATCTGGCGAACCGAGTTGGCCAGGTGATGTGGTGACCCAAGCTGATCTGGCTGGCGACCCGAGTCGGTTAGGTGATTTGGCGACCAGAGCAGATTTGGCTAGTGACCCAAGCTGATCTGGTGACCTGAGTTGATCTAATTGGTGACTCATGTGGTGACCCGAGTTGATCAAGTGACCTGTCCTGATCTAGAGACCCGAGTCGATCCAATAACCTGAGTTGACCCGGCGACCCGAGTCAACTTGACGACCCGAGTCAACCCAGCGACCTGCGTCGACCTAGTGACCCGCGTCGACCCAGTGACTCGCGTCGACCCAGTGACCCGTGTCGACCCAGTGACCCGTGTCAAACTGGCGACCCATGTCGAACCGGTGACTCGTGTTGACCTGACAACCCGCATCGACCTGGTGACCCAAGTCAACCCAAGTCGACTCGAGGCCCGAGTTGATCTGGCAACCCAAGTCGACCCGAGTCGACCCGATAACCTGAGTCAACCGAGTCACCTGAGTTGATCTGGCTGGTGACCCGAGTTGGCCAAGTAATGTGGCGACCTGAGTCAATGTGGTGACCCAAGCTGATCTGGCGACCACAGCTGATCTGGCTGGTGACCCAAGCTGATCTGGCGATCCGAGTTGATCTAGTTGGGGACCAGTGTGGTGACCTGAGTTGATCTCGCTAGCTACCTAACTTGATCTAGTTGGTGACCCGTGTGGTGACCGAGTCGACCCAGTGACCTGAGTCAATCGGTTGACCCAGTGACCTGAGTCAACTGAGTCAACCCGATGACAAGAGTCAATCGAGTCGACATGGTGACCTGAGATGACCGAGTCAGTCAGGTGATTGAGTCGACCCAGTGACCTGAATCGATTGAGTCGACCCGAGTCGACCAGGAGACCTTAGTAGACTAGGTCGACCCGTGTCAACCCAAGTCAACTTGAGGCCTGAGTCGATCCAGCAACCCAAGTCGACTCGGTGACCCGAGTCGACCCAGTGACCCAAGTCGACCTGATGACCTGAGTCAACCGAGTCGACCCGGTGACCCGAGTTGACCGAGTCGACCCAATGACCCGAGTCAATCGAGTCGACCCGAGTCGACCCAGCGACTGGGGTTTCTGTGGTGACCTAATTTATTATGGCAGTTGGAGTTACTCATTGGCGACCAGAGCTGATCTAGCAACCCGAGTTGATCTAGTTGGCGACCTAACCTGATCTAGCTGGCGAACTAATTTTGTCAGGTGATTTGGCGACAAGAGTTGATTTGGCTGGTGACCCAAGCTGATATGGTGACCTGAGTAAATCTAGTTGGGGACCCGTGTGGTGACTTGAGTTGATCTCGCTAGAAACTTGAGTTGATCCAATGACCCCTCCTGATCTAGAGGCCCGAGTCAACCCGAGTTGACCCGGTGACCCGAGTCACTCGAGTCGACCCGAGTCAATCGAGTCGACCCAGTGACTTGAGTCAACCGAGTCGACCCAGTGACCCGAATCAACCGAGTCGGTCAAGTGACTGAGTCGACCCGGTGACCTGAGTCGACTGAGTTGACCCAGTCGACCTGGTGACCTGAGTCGACAGAGTTGACCCAGTGACCTGAGTCAACTGAGTCGACCTGGTGACCCGAGTCAACTAAGTCGACCTAAGTCAGTCAGGTGATTAAGTCGACCCGAGTTGACCAAGTGACCCGAGTCAACCGAATCGACCGAGTGACCTGAGTCAACTGAGTCGACCCGATGACCCGAGTCAACTGAGTCGACCTGAGTCAACCGAGTCGACCGAGTCAACGTGGTGACCCGAGTCAACTGAGTCGGTCAGGTGACTAAGTCGACCCGAGTCAACCAGAGTCGACTGAGTCAACCTAGTGACCTGAATCAATTGAGTCGACCCGGTGACCTGAGTTGACTAGGTCGACCCGTGTCAACCCAAGTCGACTCGAGGCTTGAGTCAATCCAGCAACCCAAGTCGACTCGGTGACCCGAGTCGACCCAGTGACCCGATGACCCGAGTCGACCCGGTGACCCGAGTTGACCGAGTCGACCCAATGACCCGAGTCAACTGAGTCGACCCGGTGACCTGAGTCAACCAAGTCGACCCAGCGACCGGGGTTTTTATGGTGGCCTAATTTATTATGGTAGTCAGAGTTACTCACTGGCGACTAGAGCTGATCTAGCACCCCGAGTTGATCTAGTTAGCGACCTAACCTGATCTGGCTGGTGAACTAATTTTGTCAGGTGATCTGGCGATAAGAGCTGATCTGGTTGGTGACCCAAGCTGATATGGTGACTCGAGTAAATCTAGTTGCCGACCCATGTGGTGACCTGAGTTGATCTCGCTAGCGACTTGAGTTGATCCAATGACCCGTCTCGATCTAGAGGCTCGAGTCGAGCCAGCAACCCAAGTCGAGCTAGCAACCCGAGTCAACCGAGTCGACCTGATGACCTGAGCCAACCGAGTCGACTCGGTGACCCGGTGACCTGAATCAACCGAGTCGACCCGGTGACCAGAGTCGACTAAGTCGACCCAGTCGACCTGAGTCAACCGAGTCGACCCAGTGACCTGAGTCGACCCGATGACCCGAGCCAACCGAGTCGACCTAGTGACCCGGTGACCCGAATCAACCGAGTCGACCCGGTGACTAGAGTTGACTAAGTCGACCCAGTCGACCTGAGTCAACCGAGTCGACCCAGTGACCCGAGTCGACCCGATGACCCGAGCCAACCGAGTCGACCAGTGACCCGGTGACCCGAATCAACCAAGTCGACCCGGTGACCAGAGTCGACTGAGTCGACTCGGTGACCCGAGTCAACCGAGTCGATAGAGTTAACCCAGTGACCCGAGTCAACCGTGTCAACCCAATGACCTGAGTTGACATGGTGACCTGAGTCAACCAAGTTGACCTAAGTCAGTAAGGTGACTGAGTCGACCCGAGTCGACTCGGTGACCTGAGTCAACTGAGTCGACCTGGTGACCTAAGTCAACTAAGTCGACCCGGTGACCTGAGTTGACCCAGTGACATGAGTCAACCGAGTCGACCCGATGACTTGAGTCAACCGAGTCGACCCTGTGACCTGAGTCAACCGAGTCGACCCAGCGACCTGAGTCACTGTGGTGACCCAATTTATTATGGCAGTCGAAGTTACTGGCTGGCGACCCGAGTTGATCTAGTTGGTGACATAAGCTGATCTGGCTGGTGACCTAATTTTGTTAGGTGATCTGGTGACCAGAGCTGATCTAGCTGGTGACCCAAGCTGATCTGGCGACCTGAGTTGATCTAGTTGGCGACCCGTGTGGTGACCTGAGTTGATCTAGTTGGCGACCCGTGTGGTGACCTGAGTTGATCTCGCTAGCGACTTGAGTTGACCAAGTGACTCATCCCGATTTAGAGGCCTAAGTCGATCCGGCAACCCAAGTCAACCCGGTGACTTGAGTCAACCGCGTCGACCGAGTCAACCTAGTGACCCGAGTCGATCGAGTCGACTCGATGACCTGAGTCAACTGAGTTGACCCGATGACCTGAGTCAATTGAGTCGACCTGGTGACCCAAGTCAACCGAGTCGACCTAAGTCGACCCGGTGACTTGAGTCAACCGAGTCAACCCGGTGACCTGAGTCAACTGAGTCGACCGAGTTGACCTAGTGACCTAAGTCAACCAAGTCGACCCAGTGACCCGACTCGACCGAGTCGACCCAGCGACCCGAGTCGCTGTGGTGACCCAATTTATTATGGCAGTCAAAGTTATTGGCTAGCGACCAGAGTTGATCTAGCGACCTGAATTGATCTAGTTGGCAACCTAAGCTGATCTGGTTGTCGACCTAATTTTGTGAGGTGATCTAGTGACCAGAGCTAATTTGGCTGTCGACCTAATTTTGTGAGGTGATCTAGCAACCAGAGCTGATCTGGCTGGTGACCCAATCTGATCTGGCGACTCGAGTTGATCTAGTTGGCGACCTGTGTGGTGACCTGAGTTGATCTCGCTAGCGACTTGTGTTGATCTAGTGACCCATCCTGATCTAGAGGCTTGAGTTGATCCAACAACCCAAGTCGATCCGAGTCGACCGAGTCGACTCGATCATCCGAGTCAACCGAGTTGACCCGGTGACCCGAGTCGACCCGGTGACCTGAGTCAATCGAGTCGACCCGGTGACCTGAGTCAACTGAGTCAACCCAGTGACCTGAGTCAACCGAGTCGACCCGAGTCAACTGAGTTGACGCGGTGACCCGAGTCAACCAAGTCGATCGATTCAACCCGGTGATCCGAGTCGACCTGAGTCGACCGAGTCGGTTAGGTGACTGAGTCGACCCGATGACCTAAGTTGACCGAGTCGACCCAGTGACCTGACTCAATTGAGTCGACCCAGTGACCCGAGTCAACTGAGTCGACCCAATGACTCGAGTCAACCGAGTCGACCTGGTGACCCAAGTCAACTGAGTCGACCGAGTTGACCCGATGACCCGAGTCAACTGAGTCGACCCAGTGACCCAAGTCGCTGTGGTGACCTAATTTATTATGGCAGTTAAAGTTACTAGCTGGCGACCAGAGCTGAGCTGGCAACCTGAATTGATCTAGTGGGTGACCTAAGCTGATCTGGCTAGTGACCTAATTTTGTCAGGTCATCTGGAGACCAGAGCTGATCTGGCTGGTGACCCAAGTTGATCTGGTGACTCAAGTTGATCTAGTTGGCGACCCGTGTGGTGACCTGAGTTGATCTTGCTAGCGATTTGAGTTGATCCAGTGACCCGTCCTGATCCAGAGGCCTGAGTCAATCCGGCAACCCAAGTCGACTCGGTGACCCGAGTCTATCGAGTTGACCGAGTGACCTGAGTCAACCGAGTCGACTCGATGACCCGAGTCAACCGAGTCGACTCGATGACCCGAGTCAACCGAGTCGACTGAGTCGACGTGGTGTCCCGAGTCGGTCAGGTGACCGAGTCGACCCGAGTAAACCAGAGTCGACTGAGTTGACCTAGTGACCTGAATCAATTGAGTCAACCTAGTGACCTGAGTCGACTAGGTCGACCCGTGTCAACCCAAGTCGACTCGAGGCCTAAGTTGATTCGGCAACCCAAGTCGACTCGGTGACCCACGTCGACCGAGTCGACCCAGTGACCCGAGTTGACCCGATGACCCGAGTTGACCCGGTGACCCGAGTTGATCAAGTTGACTGAGTTGACTGAGTCGACCCAGCGACCAGGGTTTTTGTGGTGACCCAATTTATTATGGCAGTCGGAGTTACTCACTGGCGACCAGAGCTAATCTAGCGACCTGAGTTGATCTAATTGGTGACCTAACCTGATCTGGTTGGTGAACTAATTTTGTCAGGTGATCTGGTGACAAGAGCTGATCTGGTTGGTGACCCAAGCTGATATGGCGACCTGAGTAAATCTAGTTGGTGATCCGTGTGGTGACCTGAGTTGATCTCGCTAGCGACTTGAGTTGATCCAGTGACCCATCCCGATCCAGAGGCCCGAGTCGAGCCGGCAACCCAACTCGACCTGAGTCAATCGAGTCGACTCGAGTCCACCGAGTCGACCCAGTGACCCGAGTCAACCTGGTCAACTCGATGACCCGAGCCAACCGAGTCGACCCAGTGACCCGGTGACTCGAATCAACTGAGTCGACCCGGTGACCAGAGTTGACTAAGTCGACCCAGCTGACTTGGTGACCTGAGTCGACAGAGTTGACCTAGTGACCTGAGTCAACCGTGTTGACCTGATGACCTAAGTTGACCTGGTGACCCAAGTCAACCAAGTCTACCTAAGTTAGTAAGGTGACTGAGTTGACCCGAGTCGACCTAGTGACCTGAGTCAACCGAGTCGACCTGGTGACTCGAGTCGACCCAGTGACATGAGTCAACTGAGTCGACCCAATGACCTGAGTCAACTGAGTCAACCGAGTCGACCCTATGACCTGAGTCAACCAAGTTGACCTAGCGACCCGAGTCACTATGGTGACCCAATTTATTATGGCAGTCAAAGTTATTGGCTGGCGACCTGAGTTGATCTAGTTGGTGACATAAGCTGATATGGCGACCAGAGCTGATCTAGCTGGTGACCCAAGCTAATCTGGTGACCCAAGTTGATCTAGTTGGCGACCCATGTGGTGACCTGAGTTGATCTCGCTAGTAACTTGAGTTGACCCGATGATCCATCTTGATCTAGAGGCCCGAGTCGATCCGGCAACCCAAGTCGACCTGGTGACCTGAGTCAACCGCGTCGACCGACTCGACCCAGTGACCTGAGTCAACTAAGTTGACCTGATGACTTGAGTCAACTGAGTTGACCCAATGACCGGAGTCAACTGAGTTGACCCGATGACCTGAGTCAACTGAGTTAACACGATGACTCGAGGCAACCAAGTCGACCCAAGTCGACCGAGTCAGTCAGGTGACTGAGTCGACCTAAGTCGACCTAGTGACCTGAGTCGACCGAGTCAACCCGGTGACTCGAGTCAACAGAGTCGACCGAGTCGACCCAGTGACCCGTGTCAACCGAGTTGACCTGGTGACCCGAGTCGATCGAGTCGACCCAGCGACCTGAGTCACTATGGTGACCTAATTTATTATGGCAGTCAGAGTTACTGGCTGGTGACTAGAGCTGATCTGGTGACCTGAATTGATCTAGTTGGCAACCTAAGCTGATTTGGCTGTCGACCTAATTTTGTGAGGTGATCTGGCGACCAGAGCTGATCTGGCTAGTGACCCAATCTGATTTGGTGACCTGAGTTGATCTAGTTGGTGACCCGTGTGGTGACCTGAGTTGATCTCACTAGCGACTTGTGTTGATCTAGTGACCCATCCCAATCTAGAGGCCTGAGTCGATCCGGCAACCCAAGTCGATTCGAGTTGACTCGGTGACCCGAGTCAACCGAGTCGACCCAGTGACCTGAGTCAATTGAGTCAACCCAGTGACCTGAGTCAACCGAGTCGACCCGATGACCCGAGTCAACCGAGTCAACCCGATGACCCGAGTCAACCGAGTCGACGCAGTGACCTGAGTCAACCAAGTCGATGCGGTGACCCAAGTCAACCGAGTCGACCCGGTGACCTGAGTCAACCGAGTTGACCTGAGTCAACCCGACGACCTGAGTCGACCCGATGACCCGACTCGATCGAGTCGACCTGGTGACCTGACTCGACCGAGTCGACCCAATGACCCGAGTCAACCGAGTCGACCCGGTGACCCGAGTCAACTGAGTCGACCGAGTTCACCCGGTGACCTGAGTCAATTGAGTCGACCCAGTGACCCAAGTTGCTAGTGACCTAATTTTGTTAGGTGATCTGGAGACCAGAGTTGATCTGGTTGGTGACCCAAGCTAATCTGGCGACCAGAGTTGATCTAGTTGGTGACCCGTGTGGTGACCTAAGTTGATCTTGCTAGCAACTTGAGTTGATCCAGTAACCCATCCTGATCCAGAGGCCTGAGTCGATCTGGTAACCCAAGTCGACCTGAGTCGACCTGGTGACCCGACTCAACCGAGTCGACCCGATGACCCGAATCAACCAAGTCGACCTGATGACCCGAGTCAACCAAGTCGACCTTGTGACCCGAGTCAACCAAGTCGACCCGAGTCAGTCAGGTGACTGAGTCAACCCGGTGACCTGAGTCGATTAAGTCAACGGAGTCCACCCAATGACCTGAGTCAACTGAGTCGATCGTGTCAACCCAGTAACCTAAGTCAACCCGGTGAATCGAGTCAACTGAGTCGATCGAGTCGACCCGGTGACCTGAGTCAACTGAGTCGACCTGAGTCGACTGAGTCAACCCAGTTACCTGAGTCACTGTGGTGACCTAATTTATTATGGTAGTCAGAGTTACTGGCTGGTGACCTAAGCTAATCTGGCTGGTGACTTAAGTTTGTCAGGTGATCTAGCGACCAGAGTTGATCTGGTTGGTGACCCAAGCTGATCTGGCGATGTGAGTTGATCTAGTTGGCGACCCGTGTGGTGACCTGAGTTGATCTCGCTAGCGACTTGAGTTGATCCAGTGACCCGTACTGATCCAGAGGCCCGAGTCGATCTGACAACCCAAGTCGACCCGGTGACCCGAGTCAACTTGGTGACTCGAGTCGATCCGATGACCTGAGTCAACTGAGTCATCCCGAGTCGACCGAGTCAGTCAGGTGACTGAGTCGACCCGGTGACCTGAGTCAACCAAGTCGACCTGGTGACCCAAGTCCATCGAGTCGACCGAGTCGACCCAGTGACCTGATTCAACCAAGTCGACCTGGTGACCCGAGTCAACCGAGTCGACCTGGTGACCCGAGTCGCTGTGGTGACCCAATTTATTATGGCAGTCAAAGTTTTTGGCTGGCAACCAGAGCTGATCTGGCGACCTGAGTTGATCTAGTTAGCGACCTAAGCTGATCTAGTTGGCGACCTAAGATGAAATGGTTGGTGACCCAGGCTGATCTAGTTAGTGACCTGATTTTGTCAGGTGATCTAGCGACTAGAGCTGATCTAGCTGGTGACCCAAGCTGATCTAGTGACCCGAGTTGATCTAGTTGGTTACCTGTGTGGTGACCTGAGCTGATCTCGCTAGCAACTTGAGTTGATCTAGTGACCCGTGCAATCTAGAGGCCCGAGTAGATCCGACAACCCAAGTCGACTTGAGTCGACCTGAGTCAACCGAGTCAGCTGAGTCGACCTAAGTCACCCTAGTCGACCCGGTGATCCAAGTCAACTGAGTTGACTCAAGTTGACTGCGTCGACCCGAGTCGACCGGGTCGGTCAGGTGACTGACTCGACCTGAGTCGATTTGGCTACCTGAGTCAACTCGGTGACCCGAGTCGATCGAGTCGACCGAGTCGACCAAGTCCACCCAGTGACCTGAGTCACCTTAGTCGACCGAGCGACCAGAGTCGTTGTAGTGACCTAATTTATTATGGCAGTATGAGTTACCGACTAGCGAGCAGAGTTGATCTAGCCACCCGAGATGATCTAGTTTGCGACCTGAGTTGATCTAGTTGGTGACCCGAGTTGATCTGCCTGTTGACCTAATTTTGTCAAGTGATCTAGCGACCAGAGCTGATCAAGCCGAGCGGAACCGAACCGGTCGAGCTCTCCGGGGAGCGGCGGGGCGGGATCGGCGCCGAGCTCGCTCCCGGGCGGGGTCGAAACTCGCGGAAAAAAAATGAACAAAGGAGGCCCCGTACGAGGATAAGAACGAAAAAACCAGAGTTAAATTAAAAAAAAAAAAAAAAAAAAAAAAAAAATTACTTTCGGGTCATACGTGTAGCCACGCCCAGCTCGCCCGCGGACGGGATCCCCATCGAGCTCGTCGAGCCGAGCGGCGCTCGCGGGCGGGGTCCGATCCGAGCGGAACCGAACCGGTCGAGCTCTCCGGGGAGCGGCGGGGCGGGATCGGCGCCGAGCTCGCTCCGGGGCGGGGTCGAAACTCGCGGAAAAAAAATGAACAAAGGAGGCTCCGTACGAGGATAAGAACGAAAAAACCAGAGTTAAAAAAAAAAAAAAAAAAAAAAAAAAATACATTCGCGTCATACGTGTAGCCACGCCCAGCTCGCCCGCGGACGGGATCCCCATCGAGCTCGTCGAGCCGAGCGGCGCTCGCGGGCGGGGTCCGATCCGAGCGGAACCGAACCGGTCGAGCTCTCCGGGGAGCGGCGGGGCGGGATCGGCGCCGAGCTCGCTCCCGGGCGGGGTCGAAACTCGCGGAAAAAAAATGAACAAAGGAGGCTCCGTACGAGGATAAGAACGAAAAAACCAGAGTTTAAAAAAAAATTAAAAAAAAAAAATTACATTCGGGTCATACGTGTAGCCACGCCCAGCTCGCCCGCGGACGGGATCCCCATCGAGCTCGTCGAGCCGAGCGGCGCTCGCGGGCGGGGTCCGATCCGAGCGGAACCGAACCGGTCGAGCTCTCCGGGGAGCGGCGAGGCGGGATCGGCGCCGAGCTCGCTCCCGGGCGGGGTCGAAACTCGCGGAAAAAAAATGAACAAAGGAGGCTCCGTACGAGGATAAGAACGAAAAAACCAGAGTTAAAAAAAAAAAAAAAAAAAAAAAAAATTACATTCGGGTCATACGTGTAGCCACGCCCAGCTCGCCCGCGGACGGGATCCCATTCGAGCTCGTCGAGCCGAGCGGCGCTCGCGGGCGGGGTCCGATCCGAGCGGAACCGAACCGGTCGAGCTCTCCGGGGAGCGGCGGGGCAGGATCGGCGCCGAGCTCGCTCCCGGGCGGGGTCGAAACTCGCGGAAAAAAAATGAACAAAGGAGGCTCCGTACGAGGATAAGAACGAAAAAACCAGAGTTAAAAAAAAAAAAAAAAAAAAAATTACATTCGGGTCATACGTGTAGCCACGCCCAGCTCGCCCGCGGACGGGATCCCCATCGAGCTCGTCGAGCCGAGCGGCGCTCGCGGGCGGGGTCCGATCCGAGCGGAACCGAACCGGTCGAGCTCTCCGGGGAGCGGCGGGGCGGGATCGGCGCCGAGCTCGCTCCCGGGCGGGGTCGAAACTCGCGGAAAAAAAATGAACAAAGGAGGCTCCGTACGAGGATAAGAACGAAAAAACCAGAGTTTTAAAAAAAAAAAAAAAAAAAAATTACATTCGGGTCATACGTGTAGCCACGCCCAGCTCGCCCGCGGACGGGATCCCCATCGAGCTCGTCGAGCCGAGCGGCGCTCGCGGGCGGGGTCCGATCCGAGCGGAACCGAACCGGTCGAGCTCTCCGGGGAGCGGCGGGGCGGGATCGGCGCCGAGCTCGCTCCCGGGCGGGGTCGAAACTCGCGGGAAAAAAATGAACAAAGGAGGCTCCGTACGAGGATAAGAACGAAAAAACCAGAGTTAAAAAAAAAAAAAAAAAAAAAAAAAAAAATTACATTCGGGTCATACGTGTAGCCACGCCCAGCTCGCCCGCGGACGGGATCCCCATCGAGCTCGTCGAGCCGAGCGGCGCTCGCGGGCGGGGTCCGATCGGAGCGGAACCGAACCGGTCGAGCTCTCCGGGGAGCGGCGGGGCGGGATCGGCGCCGAGCTCGCTCCCGGGCGGGGTCGAAACTCGCGGAAAAAAAATGAACAAAGGAGGCTCCGTACGAGGATAAGAACGAAAAAACCAGAGTTAAAAAAAAAAAAAAATAAAAAAATTACATTCGGGTCATACGTGTAGCCACGCCCAGCTCGCCCGCGGACGGGATCCCCATCGAGCTCGTCGAGCCGAGCGGCGCTCGCGGGCGGGGTCCGATCCGAGCGGAACCGAACCGGTCGAGCTCTCCGGGGAGCGGCGGGGCGGGATCGGCGCCGAGCTCGCTCCCGGGCGGGGTCGAAACTCGCGGAAAAAAAATGAACAAAGGAGGCCCCGTACGAGGATAAGAACGAAAAAACCAGAGTTAAAAAAAAAAAAAAAAAAAAAAAAAAAAAAAAAAAAAAAACTTTCGGGTCATAAGTGTAGCCACGCCCAGCTCGCCCGCGGACGGGATCCCCATCGAGCTCGTCGAGCCGAGCGGCGCTCGCGGGCGGGGTCCGATCCGAGCGGAACCGAACCGGTCGAGCTCTCCGGGGAGCGGCGGGGCGGGATCGGCGCCGAGCTCGCTCCGGGGTGGGGTCGAAACTCGCGGAAAAAAAATGAACAAAGGAGGCTCCGTACGAGGATAAGAACGAAAAAACCAGAGTTTTAAAAAAAAAAAAAAAAAAAATTACATTCGGGTCATACGTGTAGCCACGCCCAGCTCGCCCGCGGACGGGATCCCCATCGAGCTCGTCGAGCCGAGCGGCGCTCGCGGGCGGGGTCCGATCCGAGCGGAACCGAACCGGTCGAGCTCTCCGGGGAGCGGCGGGGCGGGATCGGCGCCGAGCTCGCTCCCGGGCGGGGTCGAAACTCGCGGAAAAAAAATGAACAAAGGAGGCTCCGTACGAGGATAAGAACGAAAAAACCAGAGTTAAAAAAAAAAAAAAAAAAAAATTACATTCGGGTCATACGTGTAGCCACGCCCAGCTCGCCCGCGGACGGGATCCCCATCGAGCTCGTCGAGCCGAGCGGCGCTCGCGGGCGGGGTCCGATCCGAGCGGAACCGAACCGGTCGAGCTCTCCGGGGAGCGGCGGGGCGGGATCGGCGCCGAGCTCGCTCCGGGGCGGGGTCGAAACTCGCGGAAAAAAAATGAACAAAGGAGGCTCCGTACGAGGATAAGAACGAAAAAACCAGAGTTAAAAAAAAAAAAAAAAAAAAAAAAAATACATTCGCGTCATACGTGTAGCCACGCCCAGCTCGCCCGCGGACGGGATCCCCATCGAGCTCGTCGAGCCGAGCGGCGCTCGCGGGCGGGGTCCGATCCGAGCGGAACCGAACCGGTCGAGCTCTCCGGGGAGCGGCGGGGCGGGATCGGCGCCGAGCTCGCTCCCGGGCGGGGTCGAAACTCGCGGAAAAAAAATGAACAAAGGAGGCTCCGTACGAGGATAAGAACGAAAAAACCAGAGTTAAAAAAAAAATTAAAAAAAAAAAATTACATTCGGGTCATACGTGTAGCCACGCCCAGCTCGCCCGCGGACGGGATCCCCATCGAGCTCGTCGAGCCGAGCGGCGCTCGCGGGCGGGGTCCGATCCGAGCGGAACCGAACCGGTCGAGCTCTCCGGGGAGCGGCGGGGCGGGATCGGCGCCGAGCTCGCTCCCGGGCGGGGTCGAAACTCGCGGGAAAAAAATGAACAAAGGAGGCTCCGTACGAGGATAAGAACGAAAAAACCAGAGTTAAAAAAAAAAAAAAAAAAAAAAAAAAATTACATTCGGGTCATACGTGTAGCCACGCCCAGCTCGCCCGCGGACGGGATCCCCATCGAGCTCGTCGAGCCGAGCGGCGCTCGCGGGCGGGGTCCGATCCGAGCGGAACCGAACCGGTCGAGCTCTCCGGGGAGCGGCGGGGCGGGATCGGCGCCGAGCTCGCTCCCGGGCGGGGTCGAAACTCGCGGAAAAAAAATGAACAAAGGAGGCTCCGTACGAGGATAAGAACGAAAATACCAGAGTTAAAAAAAAAAAAAAAAAAAAAAAAAAAAATTACATTCGGGTCATACGTGTAGCCACGCCCAGCTCGCCCGCGGACGGGATCCCCATCGAGCTCGTCGAGCCGAGCGGCGCTCGCGGGCGGGGTCCGATCCGAGCGGAACCGAACCGGTCGAGCTCTCCGGGGAGCGGCGGGGCAGGATCGGCGCCGAGCTCGCTCCCGGGCGGGGTCGAAACTCGCGGAAAAAAAATGAACAAAGGAGGCTCCGTACGAGGATAAGAACGAAAAAACCAGAGTTAAAAAAAAAAAAAAAAAAAAAATTACATTCGGGTCATACGTGTAGCCACGCCCAGCTCGCCCGCGGACGGGATCCCCATCGAGCTCGTCGAGCCGAGCGGCGCTCGCGGGCGGGGTCCGATCCGAGCGGAACCGAACCGGTCGAGCTCTCCGGGGAGCGGCGGGGCGGGATCGGCGCCGAGCTCGCTCCCGGGCGGGGTCGAAACTCGCGGAAAAAAAATGAACAAAGGAGGCTCCGTACGAGGATAAGAACGAAAAAACCAGAGTTTTAAAAAAAAAAAAAAAAAAAAATTACATTCGGGTCATACGTGTAGCCACGCCCAGCTCGCCCGCGGACGGGATCCCCATCGAGCTCGTCGAGCCGAGCGGCGCTCGCGGGCGGGGTCCGATCCGAGCGGAACCGAACCGGTCGAGCTCTCCGGGGAGCGGCGGGGCGGGATCGGCGCCGAGCTCGCTCCCGGGCGGGGTCGAAACTCGCGGGAAAAAAATGAACAAAGGAGGCTCCGTACGAGGATAAGAACGAAAAAACCAGAGTTAAAAAAAAAAAAAAAAAAAAAAAAAAAAATTACATTCGGGTCATACGTGTAGCCACGCCCAGCTCGCCCGCGGACGGGATCCCCATCGAGCTCGTCGAGCCGAGCGGCGCTCGCGGGCGGGGTCCGATCGGAGCGGAACCGAACCGGTCGAGCTCTCCGGGGAGCGGCGGGGCGGGATCGGCGCCGAGCTCGCTCCCGGGCGGGGTCGAAACTCGCGGAAAAAAAATGAACAAAGGAGGCTCCGTACGAGGATAAGAACGAAAAAACCAGAGTTAAAAAAAAAAAAAAATAAAAAAATTACATTCGGGTCATACGTGTAGCCACGCCCAGCTCGCCCGCGGACGGGATCCCCATCGAGCTCGTCGAGCCGAGCGGCGCTCGCGGGCGGGGTCCGATCCGAGCGGAACCGAACCGGTCGAGCTCTCCGGGGAGCGGCGGGGCGGGATCGGCGCCGAGCTCGCTCCCGGGCGGGGTCGAAACTCGCGGAAAAAAAATGAACAAAGGAGGCCCCGTACGAGGATAAGAACGAAAAAACCAGAGTTAAAAAAAAAAAAAAAAAAAAAAAAAAAAAAAAAAAAACTTTCGGGTCATAAGTGTAGCCACGCCCAGCTCGCCCGCGGACGGGATCCCCATCGAGCTCGTCGAGCCGAGCGGCGCTCGCGGGCGGGGTCCGATCCGAGCGGAACCGAACCGGTCGAGCTCTCCGGGGAGCGGCGGGGCGGGATCGGCGCCGAGCTCGCTCCGGGGTGGGGTCGAAACTCGCGGAAAAAAAATGAACAAAGGAGGCTCCGTACGAGGATAAGAACGAAAAAACCAGAGTTTTAAAAAAAAAAAAAAAAAAAATTACATTCGGGTCATACGTGTAGCCACGCCCAGCTCGCCCGCGGACGGGATCCCCATCGAGCTCGTCGAGCCGAGCGGCGCTCGCGGGCGGGGTCCGATCCGAGCGGAACCGAACCGGTCGAGCTCTCCGGGGAGCGGCGGGGCGGGATCGGCGCCGAGCTCGCTCCCGGGCGGGGTCGAAACTCGCGGAAAAAAAATGAACAAAGGAGGCTCCGTACGAGGATAAGAACGAAAAAACCAGAGTTAAAAAAAAAAAAAAAAAAAAATTACATTCGGGTCATACGTGTAGCCACGCCCAGCTCGCCCGCGGACGGGATCCCCATCGAGCTCGTCGAGCCGAGCGGCGCTCGCGGGCGGGGTCCGATCCGAGCGGAACCGAACCGGTCGAGCTCTCCGGGGAGCGGCGGGGCGGGATCGGCGCCGAGCTCGCTCCGGGGCGGGGTCGAAACTCGCGGAAAAAAAATGAACAAAGGAGGCTCCGTACGAGGATAAGAACGAAAAAACCAGAGTTAAAAAAAAAAAAAAAAAAAAAAAAAATACATTCGCGTCATACGTGTAGCCACGCCCAGCTCGCCCGCGGACGGGATCCCCATCGAGCTCGTCGAGCCGAGCGGCGCTCGCGGGCGGGGTCCGATCCGAGCGGAACCGAACCGGTCGAGCTCTCCGGGGAGCGGCGGGGCGGGATCGGCGCCGAGCTCGCTCCCGGGCGGGGTCGAAACTCGCGGAAAAAAAATGAACAAAGGAGGCTCCGTACGAGGATAAGAACGAAAAAACCAGAGTTAAAAAAAAAATTAAAAAAAAAAAATTACATTCGGGTCATACGTGTAGCCACGCCCAGCTCGCCCGCGGACGGGATCCCCATCGAGCTCGTCGAGCCGAGCGGCGCTCGCGGGCGGGGTCCGATCCGAGCGGAACCGAACCGGTCGAGCTCTCCGGGGAGCGGCGGGGCGGGATCGGCGCCGAGCTCGCTCCCGGGCGGGGTCGAAACTCGCGGGAAAAAAATGAACAAAGGAGGCTCCGTACGAGGATAAGAACGAAAAAACCAGAGTTAAAAAAAAAAAAAAAAAAAAAAAAAAATTACATTCGGGTCATACGTGTAGCCACGCCCAGCTCGCCCGCGGACGGGATCCCCATCGAGCTCGTCGAGCCGAGCGGCGCTCGCGGGCGGGGTCCGATCCGAGCGGAACCGAACCGGTCGAGCTCTCCGGGGAGCGGCGGGGCGGGATCGGCGCCGAGCTCGCTCCCGGGCGGGGTCGAAACTCGCGGAAAAAAAATGAACAAAGGAGGCTCCGTACGAGGATAAGAACGAAAATACCAGAGTTAAAAAAAAAAAAAAAAAAAAAAAAAAAAATTACATTCGGGTCATACGTGTAGCCACGCCCAGCTCGCCCGCGGACGGGATCCCCATCGAGCTCGTCGAGCCGAGCGGCGCTCGCGGGCGGGGTCCGATCCGAGCGGAACCGAACCGGTCGAGCTCTCCGGGGAGCGGCGGGGCGGGATCGGCGCCGAGCTCGCTCCCTGGCGGGGTCGAAACTCGCGGAAAAAAAATGAACAAAGGAGGCTCCGTACGAGGATAAGAACGAAAAAACCAGAGTTTTAAAAAAAAAAAAAAAAAAAAATTACATTCGGGTCATACGTGTAGCCACGCCCAGCTCGCCCGCGGACGGGATCCCCATCGAGCTCGTCGAGCCGAGCGGCGCTCGCGGGCGGGGTCCGATCCGAGCGGAACCGAACCGGTCGAGCTCTCCGGGGAGCGGCGGGGCGGGATCGGCGCCGAGCTCGCTCCCGGGCGGGGTCGAAACTCGCGGGAAAAAAATGAACAAAGGAGGCTCCGTACGAGGATAAGAACGAAAAAACCAGAGTTAAAAAAAAAAAAAAAAAAAAAAAAAAAAATTACATTCGGGTCATACGTGTAGCCACGCCCAGTTCGCCCGCGGACGGGATCCCCATCGAGCTCGTCGAGCCGAGCGGCGCTCGCGGGCGGGGTCCGATCTGAGCGGAACCGAACCGGTCGAGCTCTCCGGGGAGCGGCGGGGCGGGATCGGCGCCGAGCTCGCTCCCGGGCGGGGTCGAAACTCGCGGAAAAAAAATGAACAAAGGAGGCTCCGTACGAGGATAAGAACGAAAAAACCAGAGTTAAAAAAAAAAAAAAAAAAAAAAATTACATTCGGGTCATACGTGTAGCCACGCCCAGCTCGCCCGCGGACGGGATCCCCATCGAGCTCGTCGAGCCGAGCGGCGCTCGCGGGCGGGGTCCGAT
>BSBK01010957.1:50000-80000 GCA_027943335.1 Chamaecyparis obtusa | reverse complement strand
TAGACGGGGGCTGACCCAGTAATTGTCTTCCATGTCACTACAACGAAACATTTGAACGACAACCGCTGTCGAACCCTTTCCAACTTGCACCGTCGAGTGACACAAAAGACACTACCATGGGCATGGGCAGCCCCCGCATAGCAAACGGGTGCCCTAATGCGCCCCTCCAATAGAATCAGTGCTAGTGCTCAAATTTTATATCTGAGCTACCAATCCGTCCAAGCACCAGCACTGATTCTCTTGGAGGGCCGCACCTACCCAAACGACTCAGAAGCTATACGCCGGTCCATTCACAAGAACGGAACTATCTCCGGCCAACTCCCTGTGAAGGCCGCATCTCTCCGTTCCACGCATGCAAGAACCAACGCATAGCTAACGAGTACCCGGATAGGATTCGCGGAAAGTACATAGCAAATCGCTTGTACCAAAGCGAACCGAAAGCTAGACGGGGGCTGACCCGAAGATTGCCTTCCATGTCACTGCGACGACACATTCGAACGACAACCGCTGCCGAACACTTTCCGACTTGCACCGTTGAGTGACCCGAAAGACAGGACTTTGGGCAGCCCCCGCATAGCAATCAGGTGGCTTCATGCCCCTCTAATAGAATCAGTGCTAGTGATCCGATTTTAAATCCGACTTACTCATCCGTCCGCGCACAAGCTCTGATTCTATTAGAGGGGCATGGGGGAGCTTCCGCGAACTACTACTCCCCTATATAAGTTATTAGTCCGGGTCTTTCTCTTCCGTAGAAATTTGAGACGTTGAGAATGGCTCCCAAACAATTCAAATCTTCCAAAAATTCAAGTGAAACGATGAGGAAAAAGCTCACAAAAAAATCAAATCTTCAAAAAATTCAAGTGAAACGAACAGAATAGCTCACAAAAAATTCAGGTCTTCCGAAAAAATCGAAGGGAAACGAAAAGAACAACTAGCAAAACATTCAAATTTTCCAAAACTTCAAGTAAAAGAAAGAACATAGCTCACCAAAAAAATCCATTTCTTCCAAAAACTCAAGTGAATCGAAGAGAGTAGGCTCACAAAAAATTAAAATCTTCCAAAAAAAAATCAAAGGAAACAAAAGAGGAGATCGCAAAAAATTCGAATCTTCCAATGAAACAAAAATGAGAATAGCAAACAAAAAATTCAAATCTTAATGCAGCATGCGACAGAGCAAATCGCTTGTGCCAAGCGACCCGGGAGCTAGACGGGGGCTGACCCAAAAATTGCGTTTCTTGTCAATGCGACGATGCGTTGGAACGACAACCGCTGTCGAACCCTTTCCTACTTGCAACGTCGACTGACACAAAAGACACGATCCTGGACAGGCCCCGCATAGAAAGCGGGTGGCCTAATGCGCCCCTCCAATAGAATCAGCGCTAGTGCTCAGATTTTAAATCCGAGATACCCAGCACTGATTCTCTTGGAGGGGGGCACCTACCCAAACGACTCAAAAGCTATACGCGGCTCCATTCACAAAAACAGAACTATCTCCGGCCAACTCCCTGTGAAGGCCGCATCTCTCCGTTCCGCTCGTGTAAGAGCCAACGCGTAGCTAACGAGTACGTGGATAGGGTTCGCGGAAAGTACATAGCAAATCACTTGTACCAAAGTGACCCGAAAGCTAGACAGGGGCTGACCCGTAGATTGCCTTCCATATCACTGCGACGACGCATTGGAACGACAACCGCTGCCGAACCCTTTCCGACTTGCACCGTCGAGCGACCCGAAAGACAGGACTTTGGGCAGCCCCCGCATAGCAATCAAGTGGCTTCATGCCCCTCTAATAGAATCAGTGCTGGTGATCCCATTTTGAAATCCGACCTACACATCCGTCCGATCACCGGCAATGATTCTATAAGAGGGGTATGGGGGAGCTTCCGCGAACAACACACAACTCCTCCCCTATATAAGTTATTAGTCCGAGTCTTGCTCTTGAGTGGAAATTTAAGCCGAAGAAACTGGCTCCCAAAAAATTCAAATCTTCCAAAAATTCAAGTGAAACGATGACAAAAAGCTCACAAAAAATCAAATCTTCCAAAAATTCAAGTGAAACGAACAGAATAGATCACAAAAAATTCAAGTCTTTCGAAAAAATCTAGGAAAACGAAAAGAATAGCTAGAAAACAAAATTCAAATCTTCCAGAAATTCAAGTAAAACAAAGAACATGGCTCACCAAAATAATTCATCTTCCAAAAATTCGTCATTCTTACCGCAATCCATCATCTTATCCGTCATAACGCGTATCCAACATATCCACGAGGAGGTAACCCAACTCGCTCGCATAGTTCCTCAAGTCAGATAACAATGCATCTAGATGAATCCAAATCGTTTTCGATCGAGACTTAGCAACTAATGTCGCACCCGCCTAGATTGACTTGAGATCCAATCCGCCGACACATATGATAACTAACTGATTCCAATGCAAAGCATCTTGAGCCATTGCGCACTCAAGTATCGGAAGTCGAAGCGACATAGCAAGTAGCTTGTACCAAGTGACCCGGGAGCTAGACGGGGGCTGACCCGAAGATCGCCTTTCTTGTCAATGCGACGATGTGTTGGAACGACAACCGCTGTCGAACCCTTTCCGAAGTGCACCGTCGACTGACCCAAAAGTTACGACCCTGGACAGCCCCCGCATAGCAAGCGGGTGGCCTAATGCGCCCCTCCAATAGAATCAGTGCTAGTGTTCATATTTTAAATCCGAGCTACCAATCCGTCCGAGCACCAGCACTGATTCTCTTGGAGGGGCGCACCTACCCAAACGACTCAAAAGCTATATACGCGGCTCCATTCACAAGAGCAGAACTATTTCCGGCCAACTCCCTGTGAAGGCCGCATCTCTTCGTTCCACGCATGCAAGAGCCAACGCATAGCTAACGAGTACCCGGATAGGGGTTCGCGGAAAGTACATAGCAGATCGCTTGTACCAAAGCAACCCAAAAGCTAGACGGGGGCTGACCCGAAGATCGCCTTCCATGTCACTGCGACGACGCATTGGAACGACAACCGCTGCCGAACCCTTTCCGACTTGCACCGTCGAGCGACCTTCGAAAGACGGGACTTTGAGCAGCCCCCGCATAGCAATCAGGTGGCTTCATGCCCCTCTAATGGAATCAGTGCTGCTGATCGCGTTTTGAAATCTGACCTAATCATCCGTCCGTCTGTCGGATTTCAAAACGGGATCACCAGCACTGATTCTATTAGAGGGGCATGGGGGAGATTCCGCGGACAACACCTCCCCTATATAAGTTATTAGTCCAAGTCTTGCACTTCCGTAGAAATTTGAGCCGACGAGAATATCTCACAAAAATTTCAAATCTTTCAAAAATACGAGTGAAACAAAAAGAATAGATCACAAAAAATTCAGAAATTCCAAAAATTCAATTGAAACGAAGAGAATAGCTCACAAAAAAATCAAGGGAAAAAAAGAGAATAGCTCACAAATAAAATCAAATCTCCCAAAAATGCAAGTGAAACGAAGAGACTACAATCACAAAAAATGCACAACTTCCAAATATTCAATTGAAACGAAGAGAATAGCTCACAAAAAATGCAAGTCTTACAAAAAAATCAAGGGAAACAAAACAGAATAGCTCACAAAAAATTCAAATCTTCCAAAAAAACCAAGTGAAACAAACAGAATAGCTCACAAAAAATTCAAATCTTGCAAACATTCAAGTGAAAACGAAGAGAATAGCTCACAAAAACATTCAAAACTTCCAAAAATTCAAGTGAAAAGAATAAAATAATAGCCCACAAAAAATTCAAGTCTTCCAAAACAAAAACCAAGGAAAAACGAAGAGAATAGCTCACAAAAAATCCAAAACTTCAAGTCAAAACGAAGAGAATTTTACTACCTCGCAACAAACAAAATTCAAATCTCGCAAAAATTCAAGTGAAACGAAGAGACTTAACTCAAAAAATTCAAATCTTCTTGCGACATGCAGACCCAAGAGCTAGACGGGGGCTCGCCCACAGATCGACTTCAGTATCACTATGACGACGCGCTGGAACGACTACCGCTGTCGAACCCTTCTCTGACTTCCGCCATCGAGTGACCCAAAAGACACGACCCAAGGGAGCCCACGCATAAAAATTGGGTGGCTTCATGCCCCTCCAATAGAATCTGTGCTGCTGCTCACATTTTTAAATCCGAGCGGCAAATCCGTCCGAGCACCAACACTCATTCACTTGGAGGGGCACCTATCCAAACGACCGAAAAGCTATACGCGGCTCCATTCGCAAGGCACGGAACTGTTTCAGGCCAACTCCCTGTGAAGGCCGCATCTCTGCGTTCCATGCGTGCTAGAGCCAACACATAGCTAACGAGTACCGGGATAGGTGTTCGCGGAAAGTACATAGCAGATCGCTTGTACCAAAGCAACCCAAGAGCTAGACAGGGGCTGACCCGAAGATCGCCTTCCATGTCGCTGCGACGACGCATTGGAACGACAACCGCTGCCGAACCATTTCCGACTTGCGCCGTCGAGCGACCTGAAAGATGAGACTTTGAGCAGCCCACGCATAGCAATCAGGTGGCTTCATGCCCCTATAATGGAATCAGTGCTGCTGATCCCGTTTTGAAATCCGACCTAATCATCCATCCGTCTGTCGGATTTCAAAACGGGATCACCAGCACTGATTCCATTAGAGGGGCATGGGGGAGCTTCCGCGAACAACACCTCCCCTATATAAGTTATTAGTCCAAGTATTGCACTTCCGTAGAAATTTGAGCCGAAGAGAATATCTCACAAAAATTTCAAATCTCTCAAAAATATAAGTGAAACAAAGAAGAATAGATCACAAAAAATTCAAAACTTCCAAAAATTCAATTGAAACGAAGAGAATAGCTCACAAAAAATGCAAGTCTTGCAAAAAAAATTCAAAGGAAAAGAAGAGAATAGCTCACAAAAAAAATCAAATCTCCCAAAAAATGCATCATGCATAACTTCCAAAAATTCAATTGAAACGAAGAGAATAGCTCACAAAAAATGCAAGTCTTCCAAAAAAATCAAAGGGAAATAAAGAGAATAGCTCACAAAAAATTCAAATCTTCCAAAAAACCAAGTGAAACGAAGAGACTACATCACAAAAAATGCATAACTTCCAAAAATTCAATTGAAACGAAGAGAATAGCTCACAAAAAACGCAAGTCTTCCCAAAAAAAAACAAAAAAAAAAAAAACAAAGGGAAACAAAGAGAATAGCTCACAAAAATTCAAATCTTCCAAAAAAAACCAAGTGAAACAAAGAGAATAGCTCACAAAAATTTCAAATCTTGCAAAAATTCAAGTGAAACGAAAGATAATAGCTCACAAAAAAATTCAGAACTTCCAAAAATTCAAGTCTTCCAAAAAAAAATCAAGGAAAAACGAAGACTTAAACTCACGAAAAATTCAAATCTCCTTGCGGCATGCAGACCCAAGAGCTAGACGGGGGCTCGCCCACAAATCGACTTCAGTATCACTATGATGACGCGCTGGAACGACTACCGTTGTCGAACCCTTCTCCGACTTGCGCCATCGAGTGACCCAAAAGAGGCGACCCAGGGGAGCCCCCGCATAGCAATCGGGTGGCTTCATGCCCCTCCAATAAAATCAGGCATGCTACTCACATTTTAAATCCGAGCCGCAAATCCGTCCGAGCACCAGCACTGATTCACTTGGAGGGGCACCCTATCCAAACGACCCAAAAGCTATACGCGGCTCCTTTCGCACGCACAGAACTGTTTCAAGCCGACTCCCTGTGAAGGCCGCATCTCTCCGTTCCACCCATGCAAGAAACAACGCATAGCTAACGAATACCCGGATAGGGTTTCGCGGAAAGTACAAGCAGATCGCTTGTACCAAAGCAACCCAAAAGCTAGACGGGGGCTGACCCGAAGATCGCCTTCCATGTCACAGCGACGACGCATTGGAACGACAACCGCTGTCGAACCCTTCCCGACTTTGCGTCATCGAGCGACCCGAAAGACGGGACTTTGAGCAGCCCCCGCATAGCAATCAGGTGGCTTCATGCCCCTCTAATGGAATCAGTGCTGCTGATCCCGTTTTGAAATCCGACCTAATCATCCGTCCGTCTGTCGGATTTCAAAACGGGATCACCAGCACTGATTCTATTAGAGGGGCATGGGGGAGCTTCCGCGGACAACACCTCCCCTATATAAGTTATTAGTCCAAGTATTGCACTTCCGTAGAAATTTGAGCCGAAGAGAATATCTCACAAAAATTTCAAATCTCTCAAAAATACAAGTGAAACAAAGAACAATAGATCACAAAAAATTCAAAACTTCCAAAAATTCAATTGAAATGAAGAGAATAGCTCACAAAAAATCCAAGTCTTGCAAAAAAAATCAAGGAAAAAGAAGAGAATAGCTCACAAAAAAATCAAATTTCCCAAAAATGCAAGTGAAACGAAGAGACTACATCACCAAAAAATGCATAACTTCCAAAAATTCAATTGAAACGAAGAGAATAGCTCACAAAAAATGCAAGTCTTCCAAAAAAAAATCAAGGGAAACAAAGAGAATAGCTCACAAAAAATTCAAATCTTCGAAAAAACCAAGTGAAACAAAGAAGAATAGCTCACAAAAAATTCAAATCCTGCAAAAATTCAAGTGAAAGGAAGAGAATAGCTCACAAAAAATTCAAAACTTCAAAAAATTCAAGTGAAACGAAGAGAATAGCTCACAAAAAATTCAAAACTTCCAAAAATTCAAGTGAAACGAAGAGAATAGCTCACAAAAAACTTCAAATCTCGCAAAAACTCCAGTGAAACGAAAAAGACTTAACTCACAAAAAATTCAAATCTTCTTGCCGCATGCAGACCCAAATGCTAGACCGGGGCTCGCCCACAGATCGACTTCAGTATCACTAATGACGACGCGCTGGAACAACTACCGTTGTTGAACCCTTCTCCGACTTGCGCCATCGAGTGACCCAGAAGAGACGACCCAGGGGAGCCCCCGCATAGCAATCAGGTGGCTTCATGCCCCTCCAATAAAATCAGGCATGCTACTCACATTTTAAATCCGAGCCGCAAATCCATCCGAGCACCAGCACTGATTCACTTGGAGGGGCACCCTATCCAAACGACCCAAAAGCTATACGCGGCTCCATTCGCACGCACAGAACTGTTTCAGGCCGACTCCCTGTGAAGGCCGCATCTCTTCGTTGCACACATGCAAGAGACAACGCATAGCTAACGAGTACCCGGATAGGGTTTCGCGGAAAGTACATAGCAGATCGCTTGTACCAAAGCAACCCAAAAGCTAGACGGGGGCTGACCCTAAGATCGCCTTACATGTCACAACGACGACGCATTGGAACGACAACCGCTGTCGAACCCTTTCCGACTTGCGCAATCGAGCGACCCGAAAGACGGGACTTTGAGCAGCCCACGCATAGCAATCAGGTGGCTTCATGCCCCTGTAATGGAATCAGTGCTGCTGATCCCATTTTGAAATCTGACCTAATCATCCGTCCGTCTGTCGGATTTCAAAACGGGATCACCAGCACTGATTCTATTAGAGGGGCATGGGGGAGCTTCCGCGGACAACACCTCCCCTATATAAGTTATTAGTCCAAGTATTGCACTTTCGTAGAAATTTGAGCCGAAGAGAATATCTCACAAAAATTTCAAATCTCTCAAAAATACAAGTGAAACAAAGAGAATAGATCACAAAAAATTCAAAACTTCCAAAAATTCAATTGAAATGAAGAGAATAGCTCACAAAAAATCCAAGTCTTGCAAAAAAAAAATCAAGGGAAAAGAAGAGAATAGCTCACAAAAAATGCAAGTCTTCCAAAAAAAAACAAGGGAAACAAAGAAAATAGCTCACAAAAAATTCAAATCTTCCAAAAAACCAAGTGAAACAAAGAAGAATAGCTCACAAAAAATTCAAATCCTGCAAAAATTCAAGTGAAACGAAGAGGATAGCTCACAAAAAACTCAAAACTTCCAAAAATTCAAGTGAAACGAAGAGAATAGCTCACAAAAAATTTAAGTGAAACGAAGAGAATAGCTCACAAAAACTTCAAATCTCGCAAAAACTCCAGTGAAACGAAAAAAAGAAAAAGACTTTAACTCACAAAAAATTCAAATCTTCTTGCGGCATGCAGACCCAAGTGCTAGACGGGGGCTGCACACAGATCGACTTCAGTATCACTAATGACGACGCGCTGGAACGACTACCGTTGTCGAACCCTTCTCCGACTTGCGCCATCGAGTGACCCAAAAGAGACGACCCAGGGGAGCCCCCGCATAGCAATCAGGTGGCTTCATGCCCCTCAAATAAAATCAGGCATGCTCCTCACATTTTAAATCTGAGCCGCAAATCCGTCCGAGCACCAGCACTGATTCGCTTGGAGGGGCACCCTATCCAAACGACCCAAAAGCTATACGCGGCTCCATTCGCACGCACAGAACTATTTCAGGCCGACTCCCTGTGAAGGCCGCATCTCTCCGTTCCACACATGCAAGAGCCAATGCATAGCTAACGAGTACCCGGATAGGGGTTCGCGGAAAGTACATAGCAGATCGCTTGTACCAAGCGACCCAAAAGCTAGACAAGGGCTAACCCGAAGATCGCCTTCCATGTCACTGCGACGACGCATTGGAACGACAACCGCTGTCGAACCCTTTCCGACTTGCGCCGTCGAGCGACTCGAAAGACGGGACTTTGAGCAGCCCCCGCATAGCAATCAGGTGGCTTCATGCCCCTCTAATGGAATCAGTGCTGCTGATCCCGTTTTGAAATCCGACCTGCTCATCCATCCGTCCGTCGGATTTCAAAACGGGATCACTAGCACTGATTCTATTAGAGGGGCATGGGGGAGCTTCCGCGGACAACACCTCCCCTATATAAGTTATTAGTCCAAGTATTGCACTTCCGTAGAAATTTGAGCCGAAGAGAATATCTCACAAAAATTTCAAATCTCTCAAAAATACAAGTGAAACAAAGAAGAATAGATCACAAAAAATTCAAAACTTCTAAAAATTCAATTGAAACGAAGAGAATAGCTCACAAAAAATGCAAGTCTTGCAAAAAAAAATTCAAGGGAAAAGAAGAGAATAGCTCACAAAAAAAATCAAATCTCCCAAAAATGCAAGTGAAACGAAGAGACTACATCACAAAAAATGCATAACTTCCAAAAATTCAATTGAAACGAAGAGAATAGCTCACAAAAAATGCAAGTCTTCCAAAAAAATCAAAGGAAACAAAGAGAATAGCTCACAAAAAATAGCTAGCTTGTGGCCCGGACGATCCGATCTCATGAAAACTGACTACATACCCGTGGCTCGGATCGACAAGCTAGCTCGGATCGGCGATCTGAGCTCATTCCATCATGCATTCCCGTCTTCTACTCCATAAATGACTCACCTCTTTGTATTCACTTGAGAACTAAACATCCTTTAGTTCAGCTCGAATCACAACGTGCACTAGAATCCGTTCCAGCTCGGGTCTCATCTCAAAGATCCTTGCATTCACCAACAACACCTCCCCTATATAAGTTATTAGTCCAAGTCTTGCTCTTCCGTAGAAATTTGAGGCGAAGAGAACAACTCGCAACAAATCCAAATCTTCCAAAAAATCAAGGGAAATGGGGAGAATAGCTCACAAATAATTCAAATCTTCAAAAAAATCAAGTGAAACGAGGAGAATAGCTCACAAAAAATTCAAATCTTCCAAATATCAAACCCAAAAGCTTCGCACACATTACAAATCAAACAGCTTGTACCGAGCGACCCAAACGCTAGACAAGGGCTCACCCTTAATAAGAGAATCAGTGTTTGACTTGTGGGCCGGGCGAGCCGATCTCATGAAAACTGCCTACATACCCGTGGCTCAGATCAGCGAGCTGACTCGGATCGTCGATCTGAGCTCATTCCATCATGCATTCCCGTGTTCTACTCCATAAAACGACTCACCTCTTTGTATTCACTTGAGAACTGAACATCCTTTAGCTCAGCTTGAATCACAACGCGCACTAGAATCCGTTCCAGCTCGGGTCTCATCTCAAAGATCCTTTCATTCACCAACAACACCTCCCCTATATAAGTTATTAGTCCAAGTCTTGCTCTTCCGTAGAAATTTGAGGCGAAGAGAACAACTCTCAAAAATTCCAATTCTTCCAAAAAAATCAAGGGAAACGGGGAGAATAGCTCACAAATAATTCAAATCTTCAAAAATATCAAGTGAAACGAGGAGAATAGCTCACAAAAAATTTAAATCTTCCAAATATCAACCCAAAAGCTTTGCACACATTACAAATCGAACAGCTTGTACCGAGCGACCCAAACGCTAGACAAGGGCTCACCCTTAATAAGAGAATCGATGTTTGACTTGTGGGCCGGGCGAGCCGATCTCATGAAAACTACCTACATACCCATGGCTCGGATCAGCGAGCTGGCTCGGATCGACGAGATAGCTCGGATCGACGATCTGAGATCATTCCATCATGCATTCCCATGTTCTACTCCATAGAATGACTCACCTCTTTGTATTCACTTGAGAACTGAACATCCTTTAGCTCAGCTCGAATCACAACGCGTACTAGAATCCGTTCCAGCTCGGATCTCATCTCAATGATTCTTACATTCACCAACAACACCTCCCCTATATAAGTTATTAGTCCGAGTCTTGCTCCCCCGTAGAAATGCTCGCCAACGCCGAAAGGTCACAAAAAATTTAAATCTCATAAATGACTCAGCTCGACGGGCTGGCTCGGATCGTACATACCCGTGGCTCGGATCGACGAGCTAGCTCGGATCGGCGATCTGAGCTCATTCCATCATGCATTCCCATGTTCTACTCCATAGAATGAGTCACCTCTTTGTATTCACTTGAGAACTGAACATCCTTTAGCTCAGCTCGAATCATAACGCGCACTAGAATCCGTTCCAGCTCGGGTCTCATCTCAGTGATCCTTACATTCACCAACAACACCTCCCCTATATAAGTTATTAGTCCGAGTCTTACTCCCCCGTAGAAATGCTCGCCAACGCCGAAAGGTCACAAAAAATTTAAATCTTGTAAAAGACTCAGCTCGACGGGCTGGCTCGGATCGCCGAGCTGGCTCGGATCGCCGAGCTGGCTCGGATCGCCGAGCTGGCTCGGATCGCCGAGTTGAGCTCAATCCATCATGCATTCCCGTGTTCTACTCCATGGAATAACTCGCCTATTTGTAATCACTTGAGAATTCAACATCCTTTAGCTCAACTCGAATCACAACGCGCACTAGAATCCGTTCCAGCTCGGGTCTCATCTCAAAGATCCTTCCATCCACCAACACCACCTCCCCTATATAAGTTATTAGTCCAAGTCTTGCTCCCCCGTAGAAATGCTCGCCGACACGGATAGGTCACGAAAACTTTAAATCTCGTAAAAGACTCAGCTCGACAAGCTAGCTCGAATCCGTGAGCTGGCTCGGATCGACGAGCTGAGCTCAATCCATCATGCATTCCCGTGTTCTACTCCATAGAACAACTCACCTATTTGTATTCACTTGAGAACTCAACATCCTTTAGCTCAGCTCGAATCACAATGGGCACTAGAATCCATTCCATCTCGAGTCTCATCTCAAAGAT
The DNA here is from genome assembly GCA_027943335.1 of Chamaecyparis obtusa. Classification (NCBI taxonomy): domain Eukaryota; kingdom Viridiplantae; phylum Streptophyta; class Pinopsida; order Cupressales; family Cupressaceae; genus Chamaecyparis; species Chamaecyparis obtusa. The sequence continues at coordinate 68,408 of BSBK01010957.1, read as the reverse complement.
CCTTACATCCACCAACAACACCTCCCCTATATAAGTTATTAGTCCGAGTCTTGCTCCCACGTAGAAATGCTTGCCGACGCCGATAAGTCACAAAAACTTAAAATCTCGTAAAAGGCTCGGATCGCCAAGCGAGCTGGCTCGGATCACCGAGCGAGCTGACTCGAATCGGCGAGCTGGCACGGTTTGCCGAGCGAGCCGGCTCGGTTTTCCAAGCTGGCTGGCTCGGATCGCCGAGCCGGCTCGGCTCAAATCGGATCGGATCCATCATGCATTCCCGTGTTCTACTCCATAAAACAACTTGCCTATTTGTATTCCTTTGAGAACTCAATATCCTTTAGCTTAGCTCTAATCACAATGCGCACTAGAATTTGTTCCAGCTTGGGTCTCATCTCAAAAATCCTCACATCCACCAACAACACCTCCCCTACGAGGATAAGTTATTAGTCCGAGTCTTTCTCCCCCATACAAATGCTTGCCGACGTCGATAGGTCGCAAAAAATTTAAATCTCGTAAAAGGCTCAACTTGACGAGCTGGCTCGGATCGTCGAGCTGGCTCAGATCGACAAGCTGGATCGGATCAACGAGCTGGCTCGGATCCGCGAGATGAGCTCAATCCATCATGCATTCCTGAGTTCTACTCCATAGAACAACTCGCCTATTCATATTCACTTGAGAACTCAACATCCTTAAGCTCAGCTCGAATCGTCTATGCACGAACCCATGCATAGCATTCAGGTATCAAATGGCATATCCAAAAATATCCGTAGAGAGCTAGCAAATCAATCATAGGCAGCATTGGCATAGATCGAGGTGAACATCATTTGATGCGATTTGACTAGTTACCATTGGGATGCCTTCGTGGCAATAGGGCCGACTTGAAACAAACCAACACAGCTTGATGTGATAGGGGTCATTTCATAATGACTGTTGGATGACTTTGTGGTGGTATGGCTAACTTACAATGGATGGGTGTAGTGTTGATGTGACAAGATCACCTCATACTAGAAATAGAGCTAACACGTCGACTGACTTGAACTGACATGTAAGGGACTCGATCCGAGGTGTAACAAAGGAGTTGTTTGGTGCACTCAGGAGTAGGGTCATGTCAGGGACTTGATTCGAGGAGCATTCATGGGGTTGTGCGACAAGTTGTTAATAGTTTTGGCCTGGGTAAGGTTTAGAGTCAAGTCGAGGTGTCATTCGAGCTGCATGAAGTAGCATGGACTGCTTTGTGCAGAGTGGCATTGGATCTTGTTGGGGACTCGATCCGAGGTGAAATCAACTAGGTATTGGAATGGGAAGTTGGGGACTTTTCCATGGGAGACTTGGAACATGTGCGAGATGGTGGCGTAATGAGCTAGTTCAGAACTATGTTGGACTATGAGATGCATTGGTTGCATGTACGTAGGAGGTCTTCATGACATTGGCTCGTGCAAGCCACAAGTCCTAATCTGGATGCAAGTTCACATCTTGAGGACAACTCATTAGTGGAGAAGTTCTCAAACTCAATTCTTGAGAGGTGTCTTGCTAGCTCAAATCGGTGAGTTGGCTCAGATCGGCTAGCTCAATCAGATTGGCGAGCTGGCTCCGATTGACGAGTTGGGCTCATCTCAGAGGTCGTTACATCCGTAAACAATACCTATCCCGTTATGACCCTAGAGATCTGGGTTACTTTGCCGACTCTAGTGATCCGGTGATCCAAGTCAATCCGGCGAATTGAGTCGATCCGGTGACCCGAGTTGTTCTGGTGATCTAAATTACTTATGTGACTGGAGTAATTCAAGTTGGGGGACTTGACAACTTGGCATGCTGAGCCGAATTCATTGATGAGTTGGCATACTCGTCAGCATAGGTATAGGAATGGGAAGTCATGGACTTTTCCATGAGAGACTTGGAATGAGTTAGCCTAGCTCACTTGTGAGTGGGGTCAAAAGTCACATTTGTTGACCTGAGTTGATCTCGCGACCTGAGCTGATTTGGCTGGCGGCCTGAGTTGGTGTGGTGACCCAAGTTGATCTGGCTAGCGACCTGAGTTGATCCAGCGATCCGACTTCATCCGTCGACCTGACCGAGTTGGTCAGGTGATCTGGTGACCCGACCTGACCTGGTTGGTGAGTCGAGTTGATGTGGCGACCCGAGTTGATCTGGCTGGCGACCCAAAATGATCCCGTGACCTGACCCGATCTGAAGACCTGACCCGACCCAACCCGAGTTGGTCTGGCAATCTGGTGACCCGAGTTGTTCTGGTTGGCGACTCGAGTCGATATGTTGACCCAAGTTGATCCGGTGACCCGACCCAATCCGGAGACCTGACCCGACCAAACTTGACCTAACTTTAGTTAGTCAGGTGATTTGGCGACCCAATATGATCTATATGGATACCTGAGTCGATGTAGGGACCCGAGTAGATTTGGCTGGCGGCCCGAGTCGATCTGACAACCCGTCCTAATCTGGAGACCCGAGTCGATCCGACGACTCGAGTTGATTCGGCAACCCGAGTGGATTTGACGACCTGTGTCGATCTGGTGACCCGAGTTGTTCTGGCGATCTGAGTTACTTATGCAACTCGAGTGATCTGAGCTGGTGGACTTGACAGCTTGGCATATTGGATCGAGGTGATCCAAGATTGAATGAGTTAGCACAGATCGAGGTGAACATCATTTGATGTGATTTAACTTGCGATCTGACTGGTTATCATTGGGATGCCTTCGTGGCAATAGGGCCGACTTGAAATAGAGATCTGAGTCGATCTGACGACTCCAGTGATTCGAGTCGATCTGGCAAGTCTAGCGATCCAAGTTGGCTAGGCAACTTCGTCAATCTAAGTTAGTCAGGTGATCTTGCGACCTGAGTTGATCTGGATGGTGACCCGAGTTGATCCGACTGGCAACCCAAGTTGTTTTGGGGACTCGAGTCGATCCAGAAACCCGAGTTGACTCGGCGATGCGAGTCGATCCAATGATCCGAATTACTTATGCGACTGGAGTAATTCAAGTTGGGGGACTTGACAGCTTGGCATGCTAAGGCGACTTCATTGATGAGTTGGCATACTTGTCAGCATTACTATTGTGCATATTAGATTGAGGTGATCCAAGTTTGAATGAGTTGGCATGGATCGAGGTGGACATCATTTGATGCAGTCTGACTAGTTATTGTTAGACGCAGTGTTGAAATGACCCGGGGTCATTTCATATAACCGCTGGGAGGCTTTCGTGGTAGTAGGGCAAGACCTGCGATGAGAACTTAACAAGGTCGCTGGCGGGGTCGAAACTCGTAGGAAAAAATGGATAAAGGAGGCTCTATACAAGGAAAAGAACAAAATTTTCAAGTTATAAAAAACTTAAATCACTAGAGCCATCCATGGAGTCACGCCTAGCTCGTTGGCGACGGGATCCCGGTGAGCTCGCTCACGAGCAAGATCTCGGACAGGATCCGGTCGAGCTCGTTGGCGATCCTCAGGGCGGGGTCAAAAGTCCTAAAAAAATAGACAAAGGAGGCTTCGTACAATGAAAAGAATGAAAAAACTAGAGTTGAAAAAGAAAACCACTCGTGCCATTCATGGAGTCACACCCAACTTAGTGACCCAAATTGATCGGGTGACCCGACCTAACCCGAGTTGGTTAGGTGATGTGGTGACCCGAGCTGATCTGGCTGACGACCCGAGTCGATGTGGCGACCTGAGTTGATCTGGTTGGCGACAAGAATTGATCTGGCAACCCGACCCGATCTAGAGAACTGACCCAACCCGATCTAGAGACCTGACCCAACCCGACCCGACCCAACTTGGCCTGGCAATCTGGTGACCCGAGTTGATCTGGTTGGTGACCCGAGTCAATTTGTTGACCTGAGTTGATCAGGCTGGCATACTTAGTTGACTTCATTGATGAGTTTGCATACTCGTTAGTATTACTATTATGCATATTAGATTGAGGCGATCCAAGTTTGAATGAGTTAGCCTAGCTCGCTTGCGAGTGGGGTCAAAACTCAAATTTGTTAACCCGAGTTGATCTGGCTGGTGACCCGAGTTGATTTGGTGACCCGAGCTGATTTGGCTGGCGACCTAAGTCGATGTGATGATCTGAGTTGATCTGGCTGGCGACCTGAGTTGATCTGGCGATCTGACTTCATCCGTCGACCTGACTCGAGTTGGTCAGGTGATCTAATGACCTGAGCTGATCTGGTTGGCGAGTCGAGTCGAGTCGATGTAGCAACTCGAGTTGATCTGGCTGGCGAGCTGAAATGATCCCGCGACTTGACCCAATCTGGAGACCTTACCCGACCTGACCTGAGTTGGTCTGGCGACCCAAGTTGATCTGGTTGGTGACTCGAGTCGATGTGTTGACCCGAGTTGATCTGGCTGGAGACCCAATTTGATCTGGTGACCCGACTCGATCCAGAGACCCGACCTAACCTAAGTTAGTCAGGTGATTTGGTGACCTGATTTGATCTATCTGGATACCCGAATCGATCCGATGAACCGAGTCGATCGGACGACCCATCCTGATCTGGAGACCTGAGTCGATCCGGTGACCTGCGTCAATACGGTGACCCGAGTCGATTCGAGGACTCGAGTCGATCCGGTGACCCGAGTCGATCTGGCGACCCGAGTCGATCTGATGACTCGAGTTAATTAGGTGACCCAAGTTGTTTTGGCAATACGAGTTACTTATGCGACTCGAGTGATCCGAGCTAGCAAACTAGACAGCTTGGCATATTGGAATGTGTTAACAACATAAGCTGATGTGTTGACCCGAGTTGATCATGTTAGTGACCCGAGTTGATCTAATTAGCGACCTGAGTTGATCCGGTGACCCGACCTGATCAGGAGACCTAACCCAACCTGACCTAAGTTAGTTAGGTGATTTGGTGACCCGAGCTGATCTATCTGGATACTCGAGTTGATGTGGCAACCTAAGTTGATCTGGCTGGTGACCCGAATTAATCTGGTGACCCGACCTGACCTGAGTTGGTTAGGTGATGTGGCAACCTGAGCTGATCTAGGTGATGACCCAAGTCGATGTGGTGACTTGAGTTAATCTAGCTAGCAACCCGAGTTGATCCAGCGACCTATCGCGATCTAGAGACCCGAGTCAAGCCGGCAACCCGAGTCGACCTAACGACCTGAGTGATCTAAGTTTATTATGGTAGTTGGAGTTACTTATGCGACTCGACTGATCTAAGTTGGAGGACTTGACAACTTGGCATACTGAGATGACTTCATTGATGAGTTTGCATACTCATCAGCATTACTATTGTGCATATTGGATGTGGTGACCTGAGTTGATCTGGCTAGGGACCTGATCTGGCTGGTGACCTAAGTCGATGTGGTGACCTAAGTTGATCTAGCTCAGGACCCGACTTGATCTGGTGACCCGACTTGATCTAGAGACCCCACCTGAGTTGAGTTCATCGAGCGATCTAGGGATCCAAGATGATCTAGCTGACTACCTGAGTCGATGTGGTGTCCCGAGTCGATCTGGCAACTCGAGTTGATCTGGCTGGCGACCCAAGTTGGCTAGGTGATGTGGCAACCTGAGTCAATGTGGCGATCAAGGCTGATTTGGTTGGCGACCTAAGTTGGTCAGGTGATCTGGTGACCAGAGCTGATCTAGCGACCCGAGTTGATCTAGTTGGCGACCCATGTGATGACCTAAGTTGATTTGGCTAGCGACACGAGTTGATCAAGTGACCCGTCCCGATCCAAAGACCTGAGTCGATTCGGCTATGTCAACCCAGCAACCTGAGTTGACTTGATGACCCGAGTCGACCCCGTGACCTGAGTCGACCTAGTGACCCGAGTCACTATGGTGACCTAATTTATTATGGCTATCTGAGTTACTTATGCGACTCGAGTGATCTAAGTTGGGGGACTTGACATACTGAGATGACTTCATTGATGTGTTTGCATACTCATCAACATTACTATTGTGCATATTAGATTTATGCGATCCAAGTTTAAATGAGTTGGCCTAGCTTGATCGTGAGCGAGGTCAAAAGTTGTAAAAAAAATAGACAAAGGAGGCTCCCTACGACAAAAAGAATGAAAAAACCAGAGTTAAAAAAAAATCACTCAGGCCATACATGGAGTCACGCCCTTCTTATTGTCGAGCTAGAAGCGGAGACTTGACTATGATAATACTTGAAGAGGAGTATGGGTCAATCATTCAAAAAGTGGACAGACTCACTGGAGATCTAAGTAGGTCAGGCTATCTAGTGACCTGACCTAATCTGGCTGGTGACCCGAGTCGATGTGGTGACCTGAGTTGATCTGGCTCGGGACCCGACTTGATCTGGTGACTCGACTCGATCTAGAGACCCCACCCGACCTGAGTTCATCGGGCGATCTGGTGATCTGAGATGATCTAGCTAACTACCTGAGTCGATGTCGTGTCCTGAGTTGATCTGGCGAACCGAGTTGGCCAGGTGATGTGGTGACCCAAGCTGATCTGGCTGGCGACCCGAGTCGGTTAGGTGATTTGGCGACCAGAGCAGATTTGGCTAGTGACCCAAGCTGATCTGGTGACCTGAGTTGATCTAATTGGTGACTCATGTGGTGACCCGAGTTGATCAAGTGACCTGTCCTGATCTAGAGACCCGAGTCGATCCAATAACCTGAGTTGACCCGGCGACCCGAGTCAACTTGACGACCCGAGTCAACCCAGCGACCTGCGTCGACCTAGTGACCCGCGTCGACCCAGTGACTCGCGTCGACCCAGTGACCCGTGTCGACCCAGTGACCCGTGTCAAACTGGCGACCCATGTCGAACCGGTGACTCGTGTTGACCTGACAACCCGCATCGACCTGGTGACCCAAGTCAACCCAAGTCGACTCGAGGCCCGAGTTGATCTGGCAACCCAAGTCGACCCGAGTCGACCCGATAACCTGAGTCAACCGAGTCACCTGAGTTGATCTGGCTGGTGACCCGAGTTGGCCAAGTAATGTGGCGACCTGAGTCAATGTGGTGACCCAAGCTGATCTGGCGACCACAGCTGATCTGGCTGGTGACCCAAGCTGATCTGGCGATCCGAGTTGATCTAGTTGGGGACCAGTGTGGTGACCTGAGTTGATCTCGCTAGCTACCTAACTTGATCTAGTTGGTGACCCGTGTGGTGACCGAGTCGACCCAGTGACCTGAGTCAATCGGTTGACCCAGTGACCTGAGTCAACTGAGTCAACCCGATGACAAGAGTCAATCGAGTCGACATGGTGACCTGAGATGACCGAGTCAGTCAGGTGATTGAGTCGACCCAGTGACCTGAATCGATTGAGTCGACCCGAGTCGACCAGGAGACCTTAGTAGACTAGGTCGACCCGTGTCAACCCAAGTCAACTTGAGGCCTGAGTCGATCCAGCAACCCAAGTCGACTCGGTGACCCGAGTCGACCCAGTGACCCAAGTCGACCTGATGACCTGAGTCAACCGAGTCGACCCGGTGACCCGAGTTGACCGAGTCGACCCAATGACCCGAGTCAATCGAGTCGACCCGAGTCGACCCAGCGACTGGGGTTTCTGTGGTGACCTAATTTATTATGGCAGTTGGAGTTACTCATTGGCGACCAGAGCTGATCTAGCAACCCGAGTTGATCTAGTTGGCGACCTAACCTGATCTAGCTGGCGAACTAATTTTGTCAGGTGATTTGGCGACAAGAGTTGATTTGGCTGGTGACCCAAGCTGATATGGTGACCTGAGTAAATCTAGTTGGGGACCCGTGTGGTGACTTGAGTTGATCTCGCTAGAAACTTGAGTTGATCCAATGACCCCTCCTGATCTAGAGGCCCGAGTCAACCCGAGTTGACCCGGTGACCCGAGTCACTCGAGTCGACCCGAGTCAATCGAGTCGACCCAGTGACTTGAGTCAACCGAGTCGACCCAGTGACCCGAATCAACCGAGTCGGTCAAGTGACTGAGTCGACCCGGTGACCTGAGTCGACTGAGTTGACCCAGTCGACCTGGTGACCTGAGTCGACAGAGTTGACCCAGTGACCTGAGTCAACTGAGTCGACCTGGTGACCCGAGTCAACTAAGTCGACCTAAGTCAGTCAGGTGATTAAGTCGACCCGAGTTGACCAAGTGACCCGAGTCAACCGAATCGACCGAGTGACCTGAGTCAACTGAGTCGACCCGATGACCCGAGTCAACTGAGTCGACCTGAGTCAACCGAGTCGACCGAGTCAACGTGGTGACCCGAGTCAACTGAGTCGGTCAGGTGACTAAGTCGACCCGAGTCAACCAGAGTCGACTGAGTCAACCTAGTGACCTGAATCAATTGAGTCGACCCGGTGACCTGAGTTGACTAGGTCGACCCGTGTCAACCCAAGTCGACTCGAGGCTTGAGTCAATCCAGCAACCCAAGTCGACTCGGTGACCCGAGTCGACCCAGTGACCCGATGACCCGAGTCGACCCGGTGACCCGAGTTGACCGAGTCGACCCAATGACCCGAGTCAACTGAGTCGACCCGGTGACCTGAGTCAACCAAGTCGACCCAGCGACCGGGGTTTTTATGGTGGCCTAATTTATTATGGTAGTCAGAGTTACTCACTGGCGACTAGAGCTGATCTAGCACCCCGAGTTGATCTAGTTAGCGACCTAACCTGATCTGGCTGGTGAACTAATTTTGTCAGGTGATCTGGCGATAAGAGCTGATCTGGTTGGTGACCCAAGCTGATATGGTGACTCGAGTAAATCTAGTTGCCGACCCATGTGGTGACCTGAGTTGATCTCGCTAGCGACTTGAGTTGATCCAATGACCCGTCTCGATCTAGAGGCTCGAGTCGAGCCAGCAACCCAAGTCGAGCTAGCAACCCGAGTCAACCGAGTCGACCTGATGACCTGAGCCAACCGAGTCGACTCGGTGACCCGGTGACCTGAATCAACCGAGTCGACCCGGTGACCAGAGTCGACTAAGTCGACCCAGTCGACCTGAGTCAACCGAGTCGACCCAGTGACCTGAGTCGACCCGATGACCCGAGCCAACCGAGTCGACCTAGTGACCCGGTGACCCGAATCAACCGAGTCGACCCGGTGACTAGAGTTGACTAAGTCGACCCAGTCGACCTGAGTCAACCGAGTCGACCCAGTGACCCGAGTCGACCCGATGACCCGAGCCAACCGAGTCGACCAGTGACCCGGTGACCCGAATCAACCAAGTCGACCCGGTGACCAGAGTCGACTGAGTCGACTCGGTGACCCGAGTCAACCGAGTCGATAGAGTTAACCCAGTGACCCGAGTCAACCGTGTCAACCCAATGACCTGAGTTGACATGGTGACCTGAGTCAACCAAGTTGACCTAAGTCAGTAAGGTGACTGAGTCGACCCGAGTCGACTCGGTGACCTGAGTCAACTGAGTCGACCTGGTGACCTAAGTCAACTAAGTCGACCCGGTGACCTGAGTTGACCCAGTGACATGAGTCAACCGAGTCGACCCGATGACTTGAGTCAACCGAGTCGACCCTGTGACCTGAGTCAACCGAGTCGACCCAGCGACCTGAGTCACTGTGGTGACCCAATTTATTATGGCAGTCGAAGTTACTGGCTGGCGACCCGAGTTGATCTAGTTGGTGACATAAGCTGATCTGGCTGGTGACCTAATTTTGTTAGGTGATCTGGTGACCAGAGCTGATCTAGCTGGTGACCCAAGCTGATCTGGCGACCTGAGTTGATCTAGTTGGCGACCCGTGTGGTGACCTGAGTTGATCTAGTTGGCGACCCGTGTGGTGACCTGAGTTGATCTCGCTAGCGACTTGAGTTGACCAAGTGACTCATCCCGATTTAGAGGCCTAAGTCGATCCGGCAACCCAAGTCAACCCGGTGACTTGAGTCAACCGCGTCGACCGAGTCAACCTAGTGACCCGAGTCGATCGAGTCGACTCGATGACCTGAGTCAACTGAGTTGACCCGATGACCTGAGTCAATTGAGTCGACCTGGTGACCCAAGTCAACCGAGTCGACCTAAGTCGACCCGGTGACTTGAGTCAACCGAGTCAACCCGGTGACCTGAGTCAACTGAGTCGACCGAGTTGACCTAGTGACCTAAGTCAACCAAGTCGACCCAGTGACCCGACTCGACCGAGTCGACCCAGCGACCCGAGTCGCTGTGGTGACCCAATTTATTATGGCAGTCAAAGTTATTGGCTAGCGACCAGAGTTGATCTAGCGACCTGAATTGATCTAGTTGGCAACCTAAGCTGATCTGGTTGTCGACCTAATTTTGTGAGGTGATCTAGTGACCAGAGCTAATTTGGCTGTCGACCTAATTTTGTGAGGTGATCTAGCAACCAGAGCTGATCTGGCTGGTGACCCAATCTGATCTGGCGACTCGAGTTGATCTAGTTGGCGACCTGTGTGGTGACCTGAGTTGATCTCGCTAGCGACTTGTGTTGATCTAGTGACCCATCCTGATCTAGAGGCTTGAGTTGATCCAACAACCCAAGTCGATCCGAGTCGACCGAGTCGACTCGATCATCCGAGTCAACCGAGTTGACCCGGTGACCCGAGTCGACCCGGTGACCTGAGTCAATCGAGTCGACCCGGTGACCTGAGTCAACTGAGTCAACCCAGTGACCTGAGTCAACCGAGTCGACCCGAGTCAACTGAGTTGACGCGGTGACCCGAGTCAACCAAGTCGATCGATTCAACCCGGTGATCCGAGTCGACCTGAGTCGACCGAGTCGGTTAGGTGACTGAGTCGACCCGATGACCTAAGTTGACCGAGTCGACCCAGTGACCTGACTCAATTGAGTCGACCCAGTGACCCGAGTCAACTGAGTCGACCCAATGACTCGAGTCAACCGAGTCGACCTGGTGACCCAAGTCAACTGAGTCGACCGAGTTGACCCGATGACCCGAGTCAACTGAGTCGACCCAGTGACCCAAGTCGCTGTGGTGACCTAATTTATTATGGCAGTTAAAGTTACTAGCTGGCGACCAGAGCTGAGCTGGCAACCTGAATTGATCTAGTGGGTGACCTAAGCTGATCTGGCTAGTGACCTAATTTTGTCAGGTCATCTGGAGACCAGAGCTGATCTGGCTGGTGACCCAAGTTGATCTGGTGACTCAAGTTGATCTAGTTGGCGACCCGTGTGGTGACCTGAGTTGATCTTGCTAGCGATTTGAGTTGATCCAGTGACCCGTCCTGATCCAGAGGCCTGAGTCAATCCGGCAACCCAAGTCGACTCGGTGACCCGAGTCTATCGAGTTGACCGAGTGACCTGAGTCAACCGAGTCGACTCGATGACCCGAGTCAACCGAGTCGACTGAGTCGACGTGGTGTCCCGAGTCGGTCAGGTGACCGAGTCGACCCGAGTAAACCAGAGTCGACTGAGTTGACCTAGTGACCTGAATCAATTGAGTCAACCTAGTGACCTGAGTCGACTAGGTCGACCCGTGTCAACCCAAGTCGACTCGAGGCCTAAGTTGATTCGGCAACCCAAGTCGACTCGGTGACCCACGTCGACCGAGTCGACCCAGTGACCCGAGTTGACCCGATGACCCGAGTTGACCCGGTGACCCGAGTTGATCAAGTTGACTGAGTTGACTGAGTCGACCCAGCGACCAGGGTTTTTGTGGTGACCCAATTTATTATGGCAGTCGGAGTTACTCACTGGCGACCAGAGCTAATCTAGCGACCTGAGTTGATCTAATTGGTGACCTAACCTGATCTGGTTGGTGAACTAATTTTGTCAGGTGATCTGGTGACAAGAGCTGATCTGGTTGGTGACCCAAGCTGATATGGCGACCTGAGTAAATCTAGTTGGTGATCCGTGTGGTGACCTGAGTTGATCTCGCTAGCGACTTGAGTTGATCCAGTGACCCATCCCGATCCAGAGGCCCGAGTCGAGCCGGCAACCCAACTCGACCTGAGTCAATCGAGTCGACTCGAGTCCACCGAGTCGACCCAGTGACCCGAGTCAACCTGGTCAACTCGATGACCCGAGCCAACCGAGTCGACCCAGTGACCCGGTGACTCGAATCAACTGAGTCGACCCGGTGACCAGAGTTGACTAAGTCGACCCAGCTGACTTGGTGACCTGAGTCGACAGAGTTGACCTAGTGACCTGAGTCAACCGTGTTGACCTGATGACCTAAGTTGACCTGGTGACCCAAGTCAACCAAGTCTACCTAAGTTAGTAAGGTGACTGAGTTGACCCGAGTCGACCTAGTGACCTGAGTCAACCGAGTCGACCTGGTGACTCGAGTCGACCCAGTGACATGAGTCAACTGAGTCGACCCAATGACCTGAGTCAACTGAGTCAACCGAGTCGACCCTATGACCTGAGTCAACCAAGTTGACCTAGCGACCCGAGTCACTATGGTGACCCAATTTATTATGGCAGTCAAAGTTATTGGCTGGCGACCTGAGTTGATCTAGTTGGTGACATAAGCTGATATGGCGACCAGAGCTGATCTAGCTGGTGACCCAAGCTAATCTGGTGACCCAAGTTGATCTAGTTGGCGACCCATGTGGTGACCTGAGTTGATCTCGCTAGTAACTTGAGTTGACCCGATGATCCATCTTGATCTAGAGGCCCGAGTCGATCCGGCAACCCAAGTCGACCTGGTGACCTGAGTCAACCGCGTCGACCGACTCGACCCAGTGACCTGAGTCAACTAAGTTGACCTGATGACTTGAGTCAACTGAGTTGACCCAATGACCGGAGTCAACTGAGTTGACCCGATGACCTGAGTCAACTGAGTTAACACGATGACTCGAGGCAACCAAGTCGACCCAAGTCGACCGAGTCAGTCAGGTGACTGAGTCGACCTAAGTCGACCTAGTGACCTGAGTCGACCGAGTCAACCCGGTGACTCGAGTCAACAGAGTCGACCGAGTCGACCCAGTGACCCGTGTCAACCGAGTTGACCTGGTGACCCGAGTCGATCGAGTCGACCCAGCGACCTGAGTCACTATGGTGACCTAATTTATTATGGCAGTCAGAGTTACTGGCTGGTGACTAGAGCTGATCTGGTGACCTGAATTGATCTAGTTGGCAACCTAAGCTGATTTGGCTGTCGACCTAATTTTGTGAGGTGATCTGGCGACCAGAGCTGATCTGGCTAGTGACCCAATCTGATTTGGTGACCTGAGTTGATCTAGTTGGTGACCCGTGTGGTGACCTGAGTTGATCTCACTAGCGACTTGTGTTGATCTAGTGACCCATCCCAATCTAGAGGCCTGAGTCGATCCGGCAACCCAAGTCGATTCGAGTTGACTCGGTGACCCGAGTCAACCGAGTCGACCCAGTGACCTGAGTCAATTGAGTCAACCCAGTGACCTGAGTCAACCGAGTCGACCCGATGACCCGAGTCAACCGAGTCAACCCGATGACCCGAGTCAACCGAGTCGACGCAGTGACCTGAGTCAACCAAGTCGATGCGGTGACCCAAGTCAACCGAGTCGACCCGGTGACCTGAGTCAACCGAGTTGACCTGAGTCAACCCGACGACCTGAGTCGACCCGATGACCCGACTCGATCGAGTCGACCTGGTGACCTGACTCGACCGAGTCGACCCAATGACCCGAGTCAACCGAGTCGACCCGGTGACCCGAGTCAACTGAGTCGACCGAGTTCACCCGGTGACCTGAGTCAATTGAGTCGACCCAGTGACCCAAGTTGCTAGTGACCTAATTTTGTTAGGTGATCTGGAGACCAGAGTTGATCTGGTTGGTGACCCAAGCTAATCTGGCGACCAGAGTTGATCTAGTTGGTGACCCGTGTGGTGACCTAAGTTGATCTTGCTAGCAACTTGAGTTGATCCAGTAACCCATCCTGATCCAGAGGCCTGAGTCGATCTGGTAACCCAAGTCGACCTGAGTCGACCTGGTGACCCGACTCAACCGAGTCGACCCGATGACCCGAATCAACCAAGTCGACCTGATGACCCGAGTCAACCAAGTCGACCTTGTGACCCGAGTCAACCAAGTCGACCCGAGTCAGTCAGGTGACTGAGTCAACCCGGTGACCTGAGTCGATTAAGTCAACGGAGTCCACCCAATGACCTGAGTCAACTGAGTCGATCGTGTCAACCCAGTAACCTAAGTCAACCCGGTGAATCGAGTCAACTGAGTCGATCGAGTCGACCCGGTGACCTGAGTCAACTGAGTCGACCTGAGTCGACTGAGTCAACCCAGTTACCTGAGTCACTGTGGTGACCTAATTTATTATGGTAGTCAGAGTTACTGGCTGGTGACCTAAGCTAATCTGGCTGGTGACTTAAGTTTGTCAGGTGATCTAGCGACCAGAGTTGATCTGGTTGGTGACCCAAGCTGATCTGGCGATGTGAGTTGATCTAGTTGGCGACCCGTGTGGTGACCTGAGTTGATCTCGCTAGCGACTTGAGTTGATCCAGTGACCCGTACTGATCCAGAGGCCCGAGTCGATCTGACAACCCAAGTCGACCCGGTGACCCGAGTCAACTTGGTGACTCGAGTCGATCCGATGACCTGAGTCAACTGAGTCATCCCGAGTCGACCGAGTCAGTCAGGTGACTGAGTCGACCCGGTGACCTGAGTCAACCAAGTCGACCTGGTGACCCAAGTCCATCGAGTCGACCGAGTCGACCCAGTGACCTGATTCAACCAAGTCGACCTGGTGACCCGAGTCAACCGAGTCGACCTGGTGACCCGAGTCGCTGTGGTGACCCAATTTATTATGGCAGTCAAAGTTTTTGGCTGGCAACCAGAGCTGATCTGGCGACCTGAGTTGATCTAGTTAGCGACCTAAGCTGATCTAGTTGGCGACCTAAGATGAAATGGTTGGTGACCCAGGCTGATCTAGTTAGTGACCTGATTTTGTCAGGTGATCTAGCGACTAGAGCTGATCTAGCTGGTGACCCAAGCTGATCTAGTGACCCGAGTTGATCTAGTTGGTTACCTGTGTGGTGACCTGAGCTGATCTCGCTAGCAACTTGAGTTGATCTAGTGACCCGTGCAATCTAGAGGCCCGAGTAGATCCGACAACCCAAGTCGACTTGAGTCGACCTGAGTCAACCGAGTCAGCTGAGTCGACCTAAGTCACCCTAGTCGACCCGGTGATCCAAGTCAACTGAGTTGACTCAAGTTGACTGCGTCGACCCGAGTCGACCGGGTCGGTCAGGTGACTGACTCGACCTGAGTCGATTTGGCTACCTGAGTCAACTCGGTGACCCGAGTCGATCGAGTCGACCGAGTCGACCAAGTCCACCCAGTGACCTGAGTCACCTTAGTCGACCGAGCGACCAGAGTCGTTGTAGTGACCTAATTTATTATGGCAGTATGAGTTACCGACTAGCGAGCAGAGTTGATCTAGCCACCCGAGATGATCTAGTTTGCGACCTGAGTTGATCTAGTTGGTGACCCGAGTTGATCTGCCTGTTGACCTAATTTTGTCAAGTGATCTAGCGACCAGAGCTGATCAAGCCGAGCGGAACCGAACCGGTCGAGCTCTCCGGGGAGCGGCGGGGCGGGATCGGCGCCGAGCTCGCTCCCGGGCGGGGTCGAAACTCGCGGAAAAAAAATGAACAAAGGAGGCCCCGTACGAGGATAAGAACGAAAAAACCAGAGTTAAATTAAAAAAAAAAAAAAAAAAAAAAAAAAAATTACTTTCGGGTCATACGTGTAGCCACGCCCAGCTCGCCCGCGGACGGGATCCCCATCGAGCTCGTCGAGCCGAGCGGCGCTCGCGGGCGGGGTCCGATCCGAGCGGAACCGAACCGGTCGAGCTCTCCGGGGAGCGGCGGGGCGGGATCGGCGCCGAGCTCGCTCCGGGGCGGGGTCGAAACTCGCGGAAAAAAAATGAACAAAGGAGGCTCCGTACGAGGATAAGAACGAAAAAACCAGAGTTAAAAAAAAAAAAAAAAAAAAAAAAAATACATTCGCGTCATACGTGTAGCCACGCCCAGCTCGCCCGCGGACGGGATCCCCATCGAGCTCGTCGAGCCGAGCGGCGCTCGCGGGCGGGGTCCGATCCGAGCGGAACCGAACCGGTCGAGCTCTCCGGGGAGCGGCGGGGCGGGATCGGCGCCGAGCTCGCTCCCGGGCGGGGTCGAAACTCGCGGAAAAAAAATGAACAAAGGAGGCTCCGTACGAGGATAAGAACGAAAAAACCAGAGTTTAAAAAAAAATTAAAAAAAAAAAATTACATTCGGGTCATACGTGTAGCCACGCCCAGCTCGCCCGCGGACGGGATCCCCATCGAGCTCGTCGAGCCGAGCGGCGCTCGCGGGCGGGGTCCGATCCGAGCGGAACCGAACCGGTCGAGCTCTCCGGGGAGCGGCGAGGCGGGATCGGCGCCGAGCTCGCTCCCGGGCGGGGTCGAAACTCGCGGAAAAAAAATGAACAAAGGAGGCTCCGTACGAGGATAAGAACGAAAAAACCAGAGTTAAAAAAAAAAAAAAAAAAAAAAAAAATTACATTCGGGTCATACGTGTAGCCACGCCCAGCTCGCCCGCGGACGGGATCCCATTCGAGCTCGTCGAGCCGAGCGGCGCTCGCGGGCGGGGTCCGATCCGAGCGGAACCGAACCGGTCGAGCTCTCCGGGGAGCGGCGGGGCAGGATCGGCGCCGAGCTCGCTCCCGGGCGGGGTCGAAACTCGCGGAAAAAAAATGAACAAAGGAGGCTCCGTACGAGGATAAGAACGAAAAAACCAGAGTTAAAAAAAAAAAAAAAAAAAAAATTACATTCGGGTCATACGTGTAGCCACGCCCAGCTCGCCCGCGGACGGGATCCCCATCGAGCTCGTCGAGCCGAGCGGCGCTCGCGGGCGGGGTCCGATCCGAGCGGAACCGAACCGGTCGAGCTCTCCGGGGAGCGGCGGGGCGGGATCGGCGCCGAGCTCGCTCCCGGGCGGGGTCGAAACTCGCGGAAAAAAAATGAACAAAGGAGGCTCCGTACGAGGATAAGAACGAAAAAACCAGAGTTTTAAAAAAAAAAAAAAAAAAAAATTACATTCGGGTCATACGTGTAGCCACGCCCAGCTCGCCCGCGGACGGGATCCCCATCGAGCTCGTCGAGCCGAGCGGCGCTCGCGGGCGGGGTCCGATCCGAGCGGAACCGAACCGGTCGAGCTCTCCGGGGAGCGGCGGGGCGGGATCGGCGCCGAGCTCGCTCCCGGGCGGGGTCGAAACTCGCGGGAAAAAAATGAACAAAGGAGGCTCCGTACGAGGATAAGAACGAAAAAACCAGAGTTAAAAAAAAAAAAAAAAAAAAAAAAAAAAATTACATTCGGGTCATACGTGTAGCCACGCCCAGCTCGCCCGCGGACGGGATCCCCATCGAGCTCGTCGAGCCGAGCGGCGCTCGCGGGCGGGGTCCGATCGGAGCGGAACCGAACCGGTCGAGCTCTCCGGGGAGCGGCGGGGCGGGATCGGCGCCGAGCTCGCTCCCGGGCGGGGTCGAAACTCGCGGAAAAAAAATGAACAAAGGAGGCTCCGTACGAGGATAAGAACGAAAAAACCAGAGTTAAAAAAAAAAAAAAATAAAAAAATTACATTCGGGTCATACGTGTAGCCACGCCCAGCTCGCCCGCGGACGGGATCCCCATCGAGCTCGTCGAGCCGAGCGGCGCTCGCGGGCGGGGTCCGATCCGAGCGGAACCGAACCGGTCGAGCTCTCCGGGGAGCGGCGGGGCGGGATCGGCGCCGAGCTCGCTCCCGGGCGGGGTCGAAACTCGCGGAAAAAAAATGAACAAAGGAGGCCCCGTACGAGGATAAGAACGAAAAAACCAGAGTTAAAAAAAAGAAAAAAAAAAAAAAAAAAAAAAAAAAAAAACTTTCGGGTCATAAGTGTAGCCACGCCCAGCTCGCCCGCGGACGGGATCCCCATCGAGCTCGTCGAGCCGAGCGGCGCTCGCGGGCGGGGTCCGATCCGAGCGGAACCGAACCGGTCGAGCTCTCCGGGGAGCGGCGGGGCGGGATCGGCGCCGAGCTCGCTCCGGGGCGGGGTCGAAACTCGCGGAAAAAAAATGAACAAAGGAGGCTCCGTACGAGGATAAGAACGAAAAAACCAGAGTTTTAAAAAAAAAAAAAAAAAAAATTACATTCGGGTCATACGTGTAGCCACGCCCAGCTCGCCCGCGGACGGGATCCCCATCGAGCTCGTCGAGCCGAGCGGCGCTCGCGGGCGGGGTCCGATCCGAGCGGAACCGAACCGGTCGAGCTCTCCGGGGAGCGGCGGGGCGGGATCGGCGCCGAGCTCGCTCCCGGGCGGGGTCGAAACTCGCGGAAAAAAAATGAACAAAGGAGGCTCCGTACGAGGATAAGAACGAAAAAACCAGAGTTAAAAAAAAAAAAAAAAAAAAAATTACATTCGGGTCATACGTGTAGCCACGCCCAGCTCGCCCGCGGACGGGATCCCCATCGAGCTCGTCGAGCCGAGCGGCGCTCGCGGGCGGGGTCCGATCCGAGCGGAACCGAACCGGTCGAGCTCTCC
>BSBK01010957.1:5000-37500 GCA_027943335.1 Chamaecyparis obtusa | reverse complement strand
CCGACTTACTCATCCGTCCGCGCACAAGCTCTGATTCTATTAGAGGGGCATGGGGGAGCTTCCGCGAACTACTACTCCCCTATATAAGTTATTAGTCCGGGTCTTTCTCTTCCGTAGAAATTTGAGACGTTGAGAATGGCTCCCAAACAATTCAAATCTTCCAAAAATTCAAGTGAAACGATGAGGAAAAAGCTCACAAAAAAATCAAATCTTCAAAAAATTCAAGTGAAACGAACAGAATAGCTCACAAAAAATTCAGGTCTTCCGAAAAAATCGAAGGGAAACGAAAAGAACAACTAGCAAAACATTCAAATTTTCCAAAACTTCAAGTAAAAGAAAGAACATAGCTCACCAAAAAAATCCATTTCTTCCAAAAACTCAAGTGAATCGAAGAGAGTAGGCTCACAAAAAATTAAAATCTTCCAAAAAAAAATCAAAGGAAACAAAAGAGGAGATCGCAAAAAATTCGAATCTTCCAATGAAACAAAAATGAGAATAGCAAACAAAAAATTCAAATCTTAATGCAGCATGCGACAGAGCAAATCGCTTGTGCCAAGCGACCCGGGAGCTAGACGGGGGCTGACCCAAAAATTGCGTTTCTTGTCAATGCGACGATGCGTTGGAACGACAACCGCTGTCGAACCCTTTCCTACTTGCAACGTCGACTGACACAAAAGACACGATCCTGGACAGGCCCCGCATAGAAAGCGGGTGGCCTAATGCGCCCCTCCAATAGAATCAGCGCTAGTGCTCAGATTTTAAATCCGAGATACCCAGCACTGATTCTCTTGGAGGGGGGCACCTACCCAAACGACTCAAAAGCTATACGCGGCTCCATTCACAAAAACAGAACTATCTCCGGCCAACTCCCTGTGAAGGCCGCATCTCTCCGTTCCGCTCGTGTAAGAGCCAACGCGTAGCTAACGAGTACGTGGATAGGGTTCGCGGAAAGTACATAGCAAATCACTTGTACCAAAGTGACCCGAAAGCTAGACAGGGGCTGACCCGTAGATTGCCTTCCATATCACTGCGACGACGCATTGGAACGACAACCGCTGCCGAACCCTTTCCGACTTGCACCGTCGAGCGACCCGAAAGACAGGACTTTGGGCAGCCCCCGCATAGCAATCAAGTGGCTTCATGCCCCTCTAATAGAATCAGTGCTGGTGATCCCATTTTGAAATCCGACCTACACATCCGTCCGATCACCGGCAATGATTCTATAAGAGGGGTATGGGGGAGCTTCCGCGAACAACACACAACTCCTCCCCTATATAAGTTATTAGTCCGAGTCTTGCTCTTGAGTGGAAATTTAAGCCGAAGAAACTGGCTCCCAAAAAATTCAAATCTTCCAAAAATTCAAGTGAAACGATGACAAAAAGCTCACAAAAAATCAAATCTTCCAAAAATTCAAGTGAAACGAACAGAATAGATCACAAAAAATTCAAGTCTTTCGAAAAAATCTAGGAAAACGAAAAGAATAGCTAGAAAACAAAATTCAAATCTTCCAGAAATTCAAGTAAAACAAAGAACATGGCTCACCAAAATAATTCATCTTCCAAAAATTCGTCATTCTTACCGCAATCCATCATCTTATCCGTCATAACGCGTATCCAACATATCCACGAGGAGGTAACCCAACTCGCTCGCATAGTTCCTCAAGTCAGATAACAATGCATCTAGATGAATCCAAATCGTTTTCGATCGAGACTTAGCAACTAATGTCGCACCCGCCTAGATTGACTTGAGATCCAATCCGCCGACACATATGATAACTAACTGATTCCAATGCAAAGCATCTTGAGCCATTGCGCACTCAAGTATCGGAAGTCGAAGCGACATAGCAAGTAGCTTGTACCAAGTGACCCGGGAGCTAGACGGGGGCTGACCCGAAGATCGCCTTTCTTGTCAATGCGACGATGTGTTGGAACGACAACCGCTGTCGAACCCTTTCCGAAGTGCACCGTCGACTGACCCAAAAGTTACGACCCTGGACAGCCCCCGCATAGCAAGCGGGTGGCCTAATGCGCCCCTCCAATAGAATCAGTGCTAGTGTTCATATTTTAAATCCGAGCTACCAATCCGTCCGAGCACCAGCACTGATTCTCTTGGAGGGGCGCACCTACCCAAACGACTCAAAAGCTATATACGCGGCTCCATTCACAAGAGCAGAACTATTTCCGGCCAACTCCCTGTGAAGGCCGCATCTCTTCGTTCCACGCATGCAAGAGCCAACGCATAGCTAACGAGTACCCGGATAGGGGTTCGCGGAAAGTACATAGCAGATCGCTTGTACCAAAGCAACCCAAAAGCTAGACGGGGGCTGACCCGAAGATCGCCTTCCATGTCACTGCGACGACGCATTGGAACGACAACCGCTGCCGAACCCTTTCCGACTTGCACCGTCGAGCGACCTTCGAAAGACGGGACTTTGAGCAGCCCCCGCATAGCAATCAGGTGGCTTCATGCCCCTCTAATGGAATCAGTGCTGCTGATCGCGTTTTGAAATCTGACCTAATCATCCGTCCGTCTGTCGGATTTCAAAACGGGATCACCAGCACTGATTCTATTAGAGGGGCATGGGGGAGATTCCGCGGACAACACCTCCCCTATATAAGTTATTAGTCCAAGTCTTGCACTTCCGTAGAAATTTGAGCCGACGAGAATATCTCACAAAAATTTCAAATCTTTCAAAAATACGAGTGAAACAAAAAGAATAGATCACAAAAAATTCAGAAATTCCAAAAATTCAATTGAAACGAAGAGAATAGCTCACAAAAAAATCAAGGGAAAAAAAGAGAATAGCTCACAAATAAAATCAAATCTCCCAAAAATGCAAGTGAAACGAAGAGACTACAATCACAAAAAATGCACAACTTCCAAATATTCAATTGAAACGAAGAGAATAGCTCACAAAAAATGCAAGTCTTACAAAAAAATCAAGGGAAACAAAACAGAATAGCTCACAAAAAATTCAAATCTTCCAAAAAAACCAAGTGAAACAAACAGAATAGCTCACAAAAAATTCAAATCTTGCAAACATTCAAGTGAAAACGAAGAGAATAGCTCACAAAAACATTCAAAACTTCCAAAAATTCAAGTGAAAAGAATAAAATAATAGCCCACAAAAAATTCAAGTCTTCCAAAACAAAAACCAAGGAAAAACGAAGAGAATAGCTCACAAAAAATCCAAAACTTCAAGTCAAAACGAAGAGAATTTTACTACCTCGCAACAAACAAAATTCAAATCTCGCAAAAATTCAAGTGAAACGAAGAGACTTAACTCAAAAAATTCAAATCTTCTTGCGACATGCAGACCCAAGAGCTAGACGGGGGCTCGCCCACAGATCGACTTCAGTATCACTATGACGACGCGCTGGAACGACTACCGCTGTCGAACCCTTCTCTGACTTCCGCCATCGAGTGACCCAAAAGACACGACCCAAGGGAGCCCACGCATAAAAATTGGGTGGCTTCATGCCCCTCCAATAGAATCTGTGCTGCTGCTCACATTTTTAAATCCGAGCGGCAAATCCGTCCGAGCACCAACACTCATTCACTTGGAGGGGCACCTATCCAAACGACCGAAAAGCTATACGCGGCTCCATTCGCAAGGCACGGAACTGTTTCAGGCCAACTCCCTGTGAAGGCCGCATCTCTGCGTTCCATGCGTGCTAGAGCCAACACATAGCTAACGAGTACCGGGATAGGTGTTCGCGGAAAGTACATAGCAGATCGCTTGTACCAAAGCAACCCAAGAGCTAGACAGGGGCTGACCCGAAGATCGCCTTCCATGTCGCTGCGACGACGCATTGGAACGACAACCGCTGCCGAACCATTTCCGACTTGCGCCGTCGAGCGACCTGAAAGATGAGACTTTGAGCAGCCCACGCATAGCAATCAGGTGGCTTCATGCCCCTATAATGGAATCAGTGCTGCTGATCCCGTTTTGAAATCCGACCTAATCATCCATCCGTCTGTCGGATTTCAAAACGGGATCACCAGCACTGATTCCATTAGAGGGGCATGGGGGAGCTTCCGCGAACAACACCTCCCCTATATAAGTTATTAGTCCAAGTATTGCACTTCCGTAGAAATTTGAGCCGAAGAGAATATCTCACAAAAATTTCAAATCTCTCAAAAATATAAGTGAAACAAAGAAGAATAGATCACAAAAAATTCAAAACTTCCAAAAATTCAATTGAAACGAAGAGAATAGCTCACAAAAAATGCAAGTCTTGCAAAAAAAATTCAAAGGAAAAGAAGAGAATAGCTCACAAAAAAAATCAAATCTCCCAAAAAATGCATCATGCATAACTTCCAAAAATTCAATTGAAACGAAGAGAATAGCTCACAAAAAATGCAAGTCTTCCAAAAAAATCAAAGGGAAATAAAGAGAATAGCTCACAAAAAATTCAAATCTTCCAAAAAACCAAGTGAAACGAAGAGACTACATCACAAAAAATGCATAACTTCCAAAAATTCAATTGAAACGAAGAGAATAGCTCACAAAAAACGCAAGTCTTCCCAAAAAAAAACAAAAAAAAAAAAAACAAAGGGAAACAAAGAGAATAGCTCACAAAAATTCAAATCTTCCAAAAAAAACCAAGTGAAACAAAGAGAATAGCTCACAAAAATTTCAAATCTTGCAAAAATTCAAGTGAAACGAAAGATAATAGCTCACAAAAAAATTCAGAACTTCCAAAAATTCAAGTCTTCCAAAAAAAAATCAAGGAAAAACGAAGACTTAAACTCACGAAAAATTCAAATCTCCTTGCGGCATGCAGACCCAAGAGCTAGACGGGGGCTCGCCCACAAATCGACTTCAGTATCACTATGATGACGCGCTGGAACGACTACCGTTGTCGAACCCTTCTCCGACTTGCGCCATCGAGTGACCCAAAAGAGGCGACCCAGGGGAGCCCCCGCATAGCAATCGGGTGGCTTCATGCCCCTCCAATAAAATCAGGCATGCTACTCACATTTTAAATCCGAGCCGCAAATCCGTCCGAGCACCAGCACTGATTCACTTGGAGGGGCACCCTATCCAAACGACCCAAAAGCTATACGCGGCTCCTTTCGCACGCACAGAACTGTTTCAAGCCGACTCCCTGTGAAGGCCGCATCTCTCCGTTCCACCCATGCAAGAAACAACGCATAGCTAACGAATACCCGGATAGGGTTTCGCGGAAAGTACAAGCAGATCGCTTGTACCAAAGCAACCCAAAAGCTAGACGGGGGCTGACCCGAAGATCGCCTTCCATGTCACAGCGACGACGCATTGGAACGACAACCGCTGTCGAACCCTTCCCGACTTTGCGTCATCGAGCGACCCGAAAGACGGGACTTTGAGCAGCCCCCGCATAGCAATCAGGTGGCTTCATGCCCCTCTAATGGAATCAGTGCTGCTGATCCCGTTTTGAAATCCGACCTAATCATCCGTCCGTCTGTCGGATTTCAAAACGGGATCACCAGCACTGATTCTATTAGAGGGGCATGGGGGAGCTTCCGCGGACAACACCTCCCCTATATAAGTTATTAGTCCAAGTATTGCACTTCCGTAGAAATTTGAGCCGAAGAGAATATCTCACAAAAATTTCAAATCTCTCAAAAATACAAGTGAAACAAAGAACAATAGATCACAAAAAATTCAAAACTTCCAAAAATTCAATTGAAATGAAGAGAATAGCTCACAAAAAATCCAAGTCTTGCAAAAAAAATCAAGGAAAAAGAAGAGAATAGCTCACAAAAAAATCAAATTTCCCAAAAATGCAAGTGAAACGAAGAGACTACATCACCAAAAAATGCATAACTTCCAAAAATTCAATTGAAACGAAGAGAATAGCTCACAAAAAATGCAAGTCTTCCAAAAAAAAATCAAGGGAAACAAAGAGAATAGCTCACAAAAAATTCAAATCTTCGAAAAAACCAAGTGAAACAAAGAAGAATAGCTCACAAAAAATTCAAATCCTGCAAAAATTCAAGTGAAAGGAAGAGAATAGCTCACAAAAAATTCAAAACTTCAAAAAATTCAAGTGAAACGAAGAGAATAGCTCACAAAAAATTCAAAACTTCCAAAAATTCAAGTGAAACGAAGAGAATAGCTCACAAAAAACTTCAAATCTCGCAAAAACTCCAGTGAAACGAAAAAGACTTAACTCACAAAAAATTCAAATCTTCTTGCCGCATGCAGACCCAAATGCTAGACCGGGGCTCGCCCACAGATCGACTTCAGTATCACTAATGACGACGCGCTGGAACAACTACCGTTGTTGAACCCTTCTCCGACTTGCGCCATCGAGTGACCCAGAAGAGACGACCCAGGGGAGCCCCCGCATAGCAATCAGGTGGCTTCATGCCCCTCCAATAAAATCAGGCATGCTACTCACATTTTAAATCCGAGCCGCAAATCCATCCGAGCACCAGCACTGATTCACTTGGAGGGGCACCCTATCCAAACGACCCAAAAGCTATACGCGGCTCCATTCGCACGCACAGAACTGTTTCAGGCCGACTCCCTGTGAAGGCCGCATCTCTTCGTTGCACACATGCAAGAGACAACGCATAGCTAACGAGTACCCGGATAGGGTTTCGCGGAAAGTACATAGCAGATCGCTTGTACCAAAGCAACCCAAAAGCTAGACGGGGGCTGACCCTAAGATCGCCTTACATGTCACAACGACGACGCATTGGAACGACAACCGCTGTCGAACCCTTTCCGACTTGCGCAATCGAGCGACCCGAAAGACGGGACTTTGAGCAGCCCACGCATAGCAATCAGGTGGCTTCATGCCCCTGTAATGGAATCAGTGCTGCTGATCCCATTTTGAAATCTGACCTAATCATCCGTCCGTCTGTCGGATTTCAAAACGGGATCACCAGCACTGATTCTATTAGAGGGGCATGGGGGAGCTTCCGCGGACAACACCTCCCCTATATAAGTTATTAGTCCAAGTATTGCACTTTCGTAGAAATTTGAGCCGAAGAGAATATCTCACAAAAATTTCAAATCTCTCAAAAATACAAGTGAAACAAAGAGAATAGATCACAAAAAATTCAAAACTTCCAAAAATTCAATTGAAATGAAGAGAATAGCTCACAAAAAATCCAAGTCTTGCAAAAAAAAAATCAAGGGAAAAGAAGAGAATAGCTCACAAAAAATGCAAGTCTTCCAAAAAAAAACAAGGGAAACAAAGAAAATAGCTCACAAAAAATTCAAATCTTCCAAAAAACCAAGTGAAACAAAGAAGAATAGCTCACAAAAAATTCAAATCCTGCAAAAATTCAAGTGAAACGAAGAGGATAGCTCACAAAAAACTCAAAACTTCCAAAAATTCAAGTGAAACGAAGAGAATAGCTCACAAAAAATTTAAGTGAAACGAAGAGAATAGCTCACAAAAACTTCAAATCTCGCAAAAACTCCAGTGAAACGAAAAAAAGAAAAAGACTTTAACTCACAAAAAATTCAAATCTTCTTGCGGCATGCAGACCCAAGTGCTAGACGGGGGCTGCACACAGATCGACTTCAGTATCACTAATGACGACGCGCTGGAACGACTACCGTTGTCGAACCCTTCTCCGACTTGCGCCATCGAGTGACCCAAAAGAGACGACCCAGGGGAGCCCCCGCATAGCAATCAGGTGGCTTCATGCCCCTCAAATAAAATCAGGCATGCTCCTCACATTTTAAATCTGAGCCGCAAATCCGTCCGAGCACCAGCACTGATTCGCTTGGAGGGGCACCCTATCCAAACGACCCAAAAGCTATACGCGGCTCCATTCGCACGCACAGAACTATTTCAGGCCGACTCCCTGTGAAGGCCGCATCTCTCCGTTCCACACATGCAAGAGCCAATGCATAGCTAACGAGTACCCGGATAGGGGTTCGCGGAAAGTACATAGCAGATCGCTTGTACCAAGCGACCCAAAAGCTAGACAAGGGCTAACCCGAAGATCGCCTTCCATGTCACTGCGACGACGCATTGGAACGACAACCGCTGTCGAACCCTTTCCGACTTGCGCCGTCGAGCGACTCGAAAGACGGGACTTTGAGCAGCCCCCGCATAGCAATCAGGTGGCTTCATGCCCCTCTAATGGAATCAGTGCTGCTGATCCCGTTTTGAAATCCGACCTGCTCATCCATCCGTCCGTCGGATTTCAAAACGGGATCACTAGCACTGATTCTATTAGAGGGGCATGGGGGAGCTTCCGCGGACAACACCTCCCCTATATAAGTTATTAGTCCAAGTATTGCACTTCCGTAGAAATTTGAGCCGAAGAGAATATCTCACAAAAATTTCAAATCTCTCAAAAATACAAGTGAAACAAAGAAGAATAGATCACAAAAAATTCAAAACTTCTAAAAATTCAATTGAAACGAAGAGAATAGCTCACAAAAAATGCAAGTCTTGCAAAAAAAAATTCAAGGGAAAAGAAGAGAATAGCTCACAAAAAAAATCAAATCTCCCAAAAATGCAAGTGAAACGAAGAGACTACATCACAAAAAATGCATAACTTCCAAAAATTCAATTGAAACGAAGAGAATAGCTCACAAAAAATGCAAGTCTTCCAAAAAAATCAAAGGAAACAAAGAGAATAGCTCACAAAAAATAGCTAGCTTGTGGCCCGGACGATCCGATCTCATGAAAACTGACTACATACCCGTGGCTCGGATCGACAAGCTAGCTCGGATCGGCGATCTGAGCTCATTCCATCATGCATTCCCGTCTTCTACTCCATAAATGACTCACCTCTTTGTATTCACTTGAGAACTAAACATCCTTTAGTTCAGCTCGAATCACAACGTGCACTAGAATCCGTTCCAGCTCGGGTCTCATCTCAAAGATCCTTGCATTCACCAACAACACCTCCCCTATATAAGTTATTAGTCCAAGTCTTGCTCTTCCGTAGAAATTTGAGGCGAAGAGAACAACTCGCAACAAATCCAAATCTTCCAAAAAATCAAGGGAAATGGGGAGAATAGCTCACAAATAATTCAAATCTTCAAAAAAATCAAGTGAAACGAGGAGAATAGCTCACAAAAAATTCAAATCTTCCAAATATCAAACCCAAAAGCTTCGCACACATTACAAATCAAACAGCTTGTACCGAGCGACCCAAACGCTAGACAAGGGCTCACCCTTAATAAGAGAATCAGTGTTTGACTTGTGGGCCGGGCGAGCCGATCTCATGAAAACTGCCTACATACCCGTGGCTCAGATCAGCGAGCTGACTCGGATCGTCGATCTGAGCTCATTCCATCATGCATTCCCGTGTTCTACTCCATAAAACGACTCACCTCTTTGTATTCACTTGAGAACTGAACATCCTTTAGCTCAGCTTGAATCACAACGCGCACTAGAATCCGTTCCAGCTCGGGTCTCATCTCAAAGATCCTTTCATTCACCAACAACACCTCCCCTATATAAGTTATTAGTCCAAGTCTTGCTCTTCCGTAGAAATTTGAGGCGAAGAGAACAACTCTCAAAAATTCCAATTCTTCCAAAAAAATCAAGGGAAACGGGGAGAATAGCTCACAAATAATTCAAATCTTCAAAAATATCAAGTGAAACGAGGAGAATAGCTCACAAAAAATTTAAATCTTCCAAATATCAACCCAAAAGCTTTGCACACATTACAAATCGAACAGCTTGTACCGAGCGACCCAAACGCTAGACAAGGGCTCACCCTTAATAAGAGAATCGATGTTTGACTTGTGGGCCGGGCGAGCCGATCTCATGAAAACTACCTACATACCCATGGCTCGGATCAGCGAGCTGGCTCGGATCGACGAGATAGCTCGGATCGACGATCTGAGATCATTCCATCATGCATTCCCATGTTCTACTCCATAGAATGACTCACCTCTTTGTATTCACTTGAGAACTGAACATCCTTTAGCTCAGCTCGAATCACAACGCGTACTAGAATCCGTTCCAGCTCGGATCTCATCTCAATGATTCTTACATTCACCAACAACACCTCCCCTATATAAGTTATTAGTCCGAGTCTTGCTCCCCCGTAGAAATGCTCGCCAACGCCGAAAGGTCACAAAAAATTTAAATCTCATAAATGACTCAGCTCGACGGGCTGGCTCGGATCGTACATACCCGTGGCTCGGATCGACGAGCTAGCTCGGATCGGCGATCTGAGCTCATTCCATCATGCATTCCCATGTTCTACTCCATAGAATGAGTCACCTCTTTGTATTCACTTGAGAACTGAACATCCTTTAGCTCAGCTCGAATCATAACGCGCACTAGAATCCGTTCCAGCTCGGGTCTCATCTCAGTGATCCTTACATTCACCAACAACACCTCCCCTATATAAGTTATTAGTCCGAGTCTTACTCCCCCGTAGAAATGCTCGCCAACGCCGAAAGGTCACAAAAAATTTAAATCTTGTAAAAGACTCAGCTCGACGGGCTGGCTCGGATCGCCGAGCTGGCTCGGATCGCCGAGCTGGCTCGGATCGCCGAGCTGGCTCGGATCGCCGAGCTGGCTCGGATCGCCGAGTTGAGCTCAATCCATCATGCATTCCCGTGTTCTACTCCATGGAATAACTCGCCTATTTGTAATCACTTGAGAATTCAACATCCTTTAGCTCAACTCGAATCACAACGCGCACTAGAATCCGTTCCAGCTCGGGTCTCATCTCAAAGATCCTTCCATCCACCAACACCACCTCCCCTATATAAGTTATTAGTCCAAGTCTTGCTCCCCCGTAGAAATGCTCGCCGACACGGATAGGTCACGAAAACTTTAAATCTCGTAAAAGACTCAGCTCGACAAGCTAGCTCGAATCCGTGAGCTGGCTCGGATCGACGAGCTGAGCTCAATCCATCATGCATTCCCGTGTTCTACTCCATAGAACAACTCACCTATTTGTATTCACTTGAGAACTCAACATCCTTTAGCTCAGCTCGAATCACAATGGGCACTAGAATCCATTCCATCTCGAGTCTCATCTCAAAGATCCTTACATCCACCAACAACACCTCCCCTATATAAGTTATTAGTCCGAGTCTTGCTCCCACGTAGAAATGCTTGCCGACGCCGATAAGTCACAAAAACTTAAAATCTCGTAAAAGGCTCGGATCGCCAAGCGAGCTGGCTCGGATCACCGAGCGAGCTGACTCGAATCGGCGAGCTGGCACGGTTTGCCGAGCGAGCCGGCTCGGTTTTCCAAGCTGGCTGGCTCGGATCGCCGAGCCGGCTCGGCTCAAATCGGATCGGATCCATCATGCATTCCCGTGTTCTACTCCATAAAACAACTTGCCTATTTGTATTCCTTTGAGAACTCAATATCCTTTAGCTTAGCTCTAATCACAATGCGCACTAGAATTTGTTCCAGCTTGGGTCTCATCTCAAAAATCCTCACATCCACCAACAACACCTCCCCTACGAGGATAAGTTATTAGTCCGAGTCTTTCTCCCCCATACAAATGCTTGCCGACGTCGATAGGTCGCAAAAAATTTAAATCTCGTAAAAGGCTCAACTTGACGAGCTGGCTCGGATCGTCGAGCTGGCTCAGATCGACAAGCTGGATCGGATCAACGAGCTGGCTCGGATCCGCGAGATGAGCTCAATCCATCATGCATTCCTGAGTTCTACTCCATAGAACAACTCGCCTATTCATATTCACTTGAGAACTCAACATCCTTAAGCTCAGCTCGAATCGTCTATGCACGAACCCATGCATAGCATTCAGGTATCAAATGGCATATCCAAAAATATCCGTAGAGAGCTAGCAAATCAATCATAGGCAGCATTGGCATAGATCGAGGTGAACATCATTTGATGCGATTTGACTAGTTACCATTGGGATGCCTTCGTGGCAATAGGGCCGACTTGAAACAAACCAACACAGCTTGATGTGATAGGGGTCATTTCATAATGACTGTTGGATGACTTTGTGGTGGTATGGCTAACTTACAATGGATGGGTGTAGTGTTGATGTGACAAGATCACCTCATACTAGAAATAGAGCTAACACGTCGACTGACTTGAACTGACATGTAAGGGACTCGATCCGAGGTGTAACAAAGGAGTTGTTTGGTGCACTCAGGAGTAGGGTCATGTCAGGGACTTGATTCGAGGAGCATTCATGGGGTTGTGCGACAAGTTGTTAATAGTTTTGGCCTGGGTAAGGTTTAGAGTCAAGTCGAGGTGTCATTCGAGCTGCATGAAGTAGCATGGACTGCTTTGTGCAGAGTGGCATTGGATCTTGTTGGGGACTCGATCCGAGGTGAAATCAACTAGGTATTGGAATGGGAAGTTGGGGACTTTTCCATGGGAGACTTGGAACATGTGCGAGATGGTGGCGTAATGAGCTAGTTCAGAACTATGTTGGACTATGAGATGCATTGGTTGCATGTACGTAGGAGGTCTTCATGACATTGGCTCGTGCAAGCCACAAGTCCTAATCTGGATGCAAGTTCACATCTTGAGGACAACTCATTAGTGGAGAAGTTCTCAAACTCAATTCTTGAGAGGTGTCTTGCTAGCTCAAATCGGTGAGTTGGCTCAGATCGGCTAGCTCAATCAGATTGGCGAGCTGGCTCCGATTGACGAGTTGGGCTCATCTCAGAGGTCGTTACATCCGTAAACAATACCTATCCCGTTATGACCCTAGAGATCTGGGTTACTTTGCCGACTCTAGTGATCCGGTGATCCAAGTCAATCCGGCGAATTGAGTCGATCCGGTGACCCGAGTTGTTCTGGTGATCTAAATTACTTATGTGACTGGAGTAATTCAAGTTGGGGGACTTGACAACTTGGCATGCTGAGCCGAATTCATTGATGAGTTGGCATACTCGTCAGCATAGGTATAGGAATGGGAAGTCATGGACTTTTCCATGAGAGACTTGGAATGAGTTAGCCTAGCTCACTTGTGAGTGGGGTCAAAAGTCACATTTGTTGACCTGAGTTGATCTCGCGACCTGAGCTGATTTGGCTGGCGGCCTGAGTTGGTGTGGTGACCCAAGTTGATCTGGCTAGCGACCTGAGTTGATCCAGCGATCCGACTTCATCCGTCGACCTGACCGAGTTGGTCAGGTGATCTGGTGACCCGACCTGACCTGGTTGGTGAGTCGAGTTGATGTGGCGACCCGAGTTGATCTGGCTGGCGACCCAAAATGATCCCGTGACCTGACCCGATCTGAAGACCTGACCCGACCCAACCCGAGTTGGTCTGGCAATCTGGTGACCCGAGTTGTTCTGGTTGGCGACTCGAGTCGATATGTTGACCCAAGTTGATCCGGTGACCCGACCCAATCCGGAGACCTGACCCGACCAAACTTGACCTAACTTTAGTTAGTCAGGTGATTTGGCGACCCAATATGATCTATATGGATACCTGAGTCGATGTAGGGACCCGAGTAGATTTGGCTGGCGGCCCGAGTCGATCTGACAACCCGTCCTAATCTGGAGACCCGAGTCGATCCGACGACTCGAGTTGATTCGGCAACCCGAGTGGATTTGACGACCTGTGTCGATCTGGTGACCCGAGTTGTTCTGGCGATCTGAGTTACTTATGCAACTCGAGTGATCTGAGCTGGTGGACTTGACAGCTTGGCATATTGGATCGAGGTGATCCAAGATTGAATGAGTTAGCACAGATCGAGGTGAACATCATTTGATGTGATTTAACTTGCGATCTGACTGGTTATCATTGGGATGCCTTCGTGGCAATAGGGCCGACTTGAAATAGAGATCTGAGTCGATCTGACGACTCCAGTGATTCGAGTCGATCTGGCAAGTCTAGCGATCCAAGTTGGCTAGGCAACTTCGTCAATCTAAGTTAGTCAGGTGATCTTGCGACCTGAGTTGATCTGGATGGTGACCCGAGTTGATCCGACTGGCAACCCAAGTTGTTTTGGGGACTCGAGTCGATCCAGAAACCCGAGTTGACTCGGCGATGCGAGTCGATCCAATGATCCGAATTACTTATGCGACTGGAGTAATTCAAGTTGGGGGACTTGACAGCTTGGCATGCTAAGGCGACTTCATTGATGAGTTGGCATACTTGTCAGCATTACTATTGTGCATATTAGATTGAGGTGATCCAAGTTTGAATGAGTTGGCATGGATCGAGGTGGACATCATTTGATGCAGTCTGACTAGTTATTGTTAGACGCAGTGTTGAAATGACCCGGGGTCATTTCATATAACCGCTGGGAGGCTTTCGTGGTAGTAGGGCAAGACCTGCGATGAGAACTTAACAAGGTCGCTGGCGGGGTCGAAACTCGTAGGAAAAAATGGATAAAGGAGGCTCTATACAAGGAAAAGAACAAAATTTTCAAGTTATAAAAAACTTAAATCACTAGAGCCATCCATGGAGTCACGCCTAGCTCGTTGGCGACGGGATCCCGGTGAGCTCGCTCACGAGCAAGATCTCGGACAGGATCCGGTCGAGCTCGTTGGCGATCCTCAGGGCGGGGTCAAAAGTCCTAAAAAAATAGACAAAGGAGGCTTCGTACAATGAAAAGAATGAAAAAACTAGAGTTGAAAAAGAAAACCACTCGTGCCATTCATGGAGTCACACCCAACTTAGTGACCCAAATTGATCGGGTGACCCGACCTAACCCGAGTTGGTTAGGTGATGTGGTGACCCGAGCTGATCTGGCTGACGACCCGAGTCGATGTGGCGACCTGAGTTGATCTGGTTGGCGACAAGAATTGATCTGGCAACCCGACC
Source organism: Chamaecyparis obtusa (assembly GCA_027943335.1). NCBI lineage: Eukaryota > Viridiplantae > Streptophyta > Pinopsida > Cupressales > Cupressaceae > Chamaecyparis > Chamaecyparis obtusa. The sequence continues at coordinate 22,802 of BSBK01010957.1, read as the reverse complement.
CGATCTAGAGAACTGACCCAACCCGATCTAGAGACCTGACCCAACCCGACCCGACCCAACTTGGCCTGGCAATCTGGTGACCCGAGTTGATCTGGTTGGTGACCCGAGTCAATTTGTTGACCTGAGTTGATCAGGCTGGCATACTTAGTTGACTTCATTGATGAGTTTGCATACTCGTTAGTATTACTATTATGCATATTAGATTGAGGCGATCCAAGTTTGAATGAGTTAGCCTAGCTCGCTTGCGAGTGGGGTCAAAACTCAAATTTGTTAACCCGAGTTGATCTGGCTGGTGACCCGAGTTGATTTGGTGACCCGAGCTGATTTGGCTGGCGACCTAAGTCGATGTGATGATCTGAGTTGATCTGGCTGGCGACCTGAGTTGATCTGGCGATCTGACTTCATCCGTCGACCTGACTCGAGTTGGTCAGGTGATCTAATGACCTGAGCTGATCTGGTTGGCGAGTCGAGTCGAGTCGATGTAGCAACTCGAGTTGATCTGGCTGGCGAGCTGAAATGATCCCGCGACTTGACCCAATCTGGAGACCTTACCCGACCTGACCTGAGTTGGTCTGGCGACCCAAGTTGATCTGGTTGGTGACTCGAGTCGATGTGTTGACCCGAGTTGATCTGGCTGGAGACCCAATTTGATCTGGTGACCCGACTCGATCCAGAGACCCGACCTAACCTAAGTTAGTCAGGTGATTTGGTGACCTGATTTGATCTATCTGGATACCCGAATCGATCCGATGAACCGAGTCGATCGGACGACCCATCCTGATCTGGAGACCTGAGTCGATCCGGTGACCTGCGTCAATACGGTGACCCGAGTCGATTCGAGGACTCGAGTCGATCCGGTGACCCGAGTCGATCTGGCGACCCGAGTCGATCTGATGACTCGAGTTAATTAGGTGACCCAAGTTGTTTTGGCAATACGAGTTACTTATGCGACTCGAGTGATCCGAGCTAGCAAACTAGACAGCTTGGCATATTGGAATGTGTTAACAACATAAGCTGATGTGTTGACCCGAGTTGATCATGTTAGTGACCCGAGTTGATCTAATTAGCGACCTGAGTTGATCCGGTGACCCGACCTGATCAGGAGACCTAACCCAACCTGACCTAAGTTAGTTAGGTGATTTGGTGACCCGAGCTGATCTATCTGGATACTCAAGTTGATGTGGCAACCTAAGTTGATCTGGCTGGTGACCCGAATTAATCTGGTGACCCGACCTGACCTGAGTTGGTTAGGTGATGTGGCAACCTGAGCTGATCTAGGTGATGACCCAAGTCGATGTGGTGACTTGAGTTAATCTAGCTAGCAACCCGAGTTGATCCAGCGACCTATCGCGATCTAGAGACCCGAGTCAAGCCGGCAACCCGAGTCGACCTAACGACCTGAGTGATCTAAGTTTATTATGGTAGTTGGAGTTACTTATGCGACTCGACTGATCTAAGTTGGAGGACTTGACAACTTGGCATACTGAGATGACTTCATTGATGAGTTTGCATACTCATCAGCATTACTATTGTGCATATTGGATGTGGTGACCTGAGTTGATCTGGCTAGGGACCTGATCTGGCTGGTGACCTAAGTCGATGTGGTGACCTAAGTTGATCTAGCTCAGGACCCGACTTGATCTGGTGACCCGACTTGATCTAGAGACCCCACCTGAGTTGAGTTCATCGAGCGATCTAGGGATCCAAGATGATCTAGCTGACTACCTGAGTCGATGTGGTGTCCCGAGTCGATCTGGCAACTCGAGTTGATCTGGCTGGCGACCCAAGTTGGCTAGGTGATGTGGCAACCTGAGTCAATGTGGCGATCAAGGCTGATTTGGTTGGCGACCTAAGTTGGTCAGGTGATCTGGTGACCAGAGCTGATCTAGCGACCCGAGTTGATCTAGTTGGCGACCCATGTGATGACCTAAGTTGATTTGGCTAGCGACACGAGTTGATCAATTGATCTAGTTGGCGACCCATGTGATGACCTAAGTTGATTTGGCTAGCGACACGAGTTGATCAACGGTGACCCGTCCCGATCCAAAGACCTGAGTCGATTCGGCTATGTCAACCCAGCAACCTGAGTTGACTTGATGACCCGAGTCGACCCCGTGACCTGAGTCGACCTAGTGACCCGAGTCACTATGGTGACCTAATTTATTATGGCTATCTGAGTTACTTATGCGACTCGAGTGATCTAAGGTTGGGGGACTTGACATACTGAGATGACTTCCATTGATGTGTTTGCATACTCATCAACATTACTATTGTGCATATTAGATTTATGCGATCCAAGTTTAAAATGAGTTGGCCTAGCTTGATCGTGAGCGAGGTCAAAAGTTGTAAAAAAAATAGACAAAGGAGGCTCCCTACGACAAAAAGAATGAAAAAACAGAGTTAAAAAAAAATCACTCAGGCCGATACATGGAGTCACGCCCTTCTTATTGTCGAGCTAGAAGCGGAGACTTGACTATGATAATACTTGAAGAGGAGTATGGGTCATCATTCAAAAAGTGGACAGACTACACTGGAGATCTAAGTAAGGTCAGGCTATCTAGTGACCTGACCTAATCTGGCTGGTGACCCGAGTCGATGTGGTGACCTGAGTTGATCTGGCTCGGGACCCGTACTTTGATCTGGTGACTCGACTCGATCTAGAGACCCCACCCGACCTGAGTTCATCGGGCGATCTGGTGATCTGAGATGATCTAGCTAACTACCTGAGTCGATGTCGTGTCCTGAGTTGATCTGGCGAACCGAGTTGGCCAGGTGATGTGGTGACCCAAGCTGATCTGGCTGGCGACCCGAGTCGGTTAGGTGATTTGGCGACCAGAGCAGATTTGGCTAGTGACCCAAGCTGATCTGGTGACCTGAGTTGATTCTAATTGGTGACTCATGTGGTGACCCGAGTTGATCAAGTGACCCTGTCCTGATCTAGAGACCCGAGTCGATCCAATAACCTGAGTTGACCCCGGCGACCCGAGTCAACTTGACGACCCGAGTCAACCCAGCGACCTGCGTCGACCTAGTGACCCCGCGTCGACCCAGTGACTCGCGTCGACCCAGTGACCCGTGTCGACCCAGTGACCCGTGTCAAACTGGCGACCCATGTCGAACCGGTGACTCGTGTTGACCTGACAACCCGCATCGACCTGGTGACCCAAGTCAACCCAAGTCGACTCGAGGCCCGAGTTGATCTGGCAACCCAAGTCGACCCGAGTCGACCCGATAACCTGAGTCAACCGAGTCACCTGAGTTGATCTGGCTGGTGACCCGAGTTGGCCAAGTAATGTGGCGACCTGAGTCAATGTGGTGACCCAAGCTGATCTGGCGACCACAGCTGATCTGGCTGGTGACCCAAGCTGATCTGGCGATCCGAGTTGATCTAGTTGGGGACCCAGTGTGGTGACCTGAGTTGATCTCGCTAGCTACCTAACTTGATCTAGTTGGTGACCCGTGTGGTGACCGAGTCGACCCAGTGACCTGAGTCAATCGGTTGACCCAGTGACCTGAGTCAACTGAGTCAAACCCGATGACAAGAGTCAATCGAGTCGACATGGTGACCTGAGATGACCGAGTCAGTCAGGTGATTGAGTCGACCCAGTGACCTGCAATCGATTGAGTCGACCCGAGTCGACCAGGAGACCTTAGTAGACTAGGTCGACCCGTGTCAACCCAAGTCAACTTTGAGGCCTGAGTCGATCCAGCAACCCAAGTCGACTCGGTGACCCGAGTCGACCCAGTGACCCAAGTCGACCTGATGACCTGAGTCAACCGCAGTCGACCGCGTGACCCGAGTTGACCGAGTCGACCCCAATGGACCCGAGTCAATCGAGTCGACCCGAGTCGACCCAGCGACTGGGGTTTCTGTGGTGACCTAATTTATTATGGCAGTTGGAGTTACTCATTGGCGACCAGAGCTGATCTAGCAACCCGAGTTGATCTAGTTGGCGACCTAACCCTGATCTAGCTGGCGAACTAATTTTGTCAGGTGATTTGGCGACAAGAGTTGATTTGGCTGGTGACCCAAGCTGATATGGTGACCTGAGTAAATCTAGTTGGGGACCCGTGTGGTGACTTGAGTTGATCTCGCTAGAAAACTTGAGTTGACTCCAATGACCCCTCCTGATCTAGAGGCCCGAGTCAACCCGAGTTGACCCGGTGACCCGAGTCACTCGAGTCGACCCGAGTCAATCGAGTCGACCCAGTGACTTGAGTCAACCGAGTCGACCCAGTGACCCGAATCAACCGAGTCGGTCAAGTGACTGAGTCGACCCGGTGACCTGAGTCGACTGAGTTGACCCAGTCGACCTGGTGACCTGAGTCGACAGAGTTGACCCAGTGACCTGAGTCAACTGAGTCGACCTGGTGGACCCGAGTCAACTAAGTCGACCTAAGTCAGTCAGGTGATTAAGTCGGACCCGAGTTGACCAAGTGACCCGAGTCAACCGAATCGACCGAGTGACCTGAGTCAACTGAGTCGACCCGATGACCCGAGTCAACTGAGTCGACCTGAGTCAACCGAGTCGACCGAGTCAACGTTGGTGACCCGAGTCAACTGAGTCGGTCAGGTGACTAAGTCGACCCGAGTCAACCAGAGTCGACTGAGTCAACCTAGTGACCTGAATCAATTGAGTCGACCCCGGACCTGAGTTGACTAGGTCGACCCGTGTCAACCCAAGTCGACTCGAGGCTTGAGTCAATCCAGCAACCCAAGTCGACTCGGTGACCCGAGTCGACCCAGTGACCCGATGACCCGAGTCGACCCCGGTGACCCGAGTTGACCGAGTCGACCAATGACCCGAGTCAACTGAGTCGACCCGTGACCTGAGTCAACCAAGTCGACCCAGCGACCGGGGTTTTTATGGTGGCCTAATTTATTATGGTAGTCAGAGTTACTCACTGGCGACTAGAGCTGATCTAGCACCTCCGAGTTGATCTAGTTAGCGACCTAACCTGATCTGGCTGGTGAACTAATTTTGTCAGGTGATCTGGCGATAAGAGCTGATCTGGTTGGTGACCAAGCTGATATGGTGACTCGAGTAAATCTAGTTGCCGACCCATGTGGTGACCTGAGTTGATCTCGCTAGCGACTTGAGTTGATCAATGACCCGTCTCGATCTAGAGGCTCGAGTCGAGCCAGCAACCCAAGTCGAGCTAGCAACCCGAGTCAACCGAGTCGACCTGATGACCTGAGCCAACCGAGTCGACTCGGTGACCCGGTGACCTGAATCAACCGAGTCGACCCGGTGACCAGAGTCGACTAAGTCGACCCAGTCGACCTGAGTCAACCGAGTCGACCCAGTGACCTGAGTCGACCCGATGACCCGAGCCAACCGAGTCGACCTAGTGACCCGGTGACCCGAATCAACCGAGTCGACCCGTTGACTAGAGTTGACTAAGTCGACCCAGTCGACCTGAGTCAACCGAGTCGACCCAGTGACCCGAGTCGACCCGATGACCCGAGCCAACCGAGTCGACCAGTGACCCCGGTGACCCGAATCAACCAAGTCGACCCGGTGGACCAGAGTCGACTGAGTCGACTCGGTGGACCCGAGTCAACCGAGTCGATAGAGTTAACCCAGTGACCCGAGTCAACCGTGTCAACCCAATGACCTGAGTTGACATGGTGACCTGAGTCAACCAAGTTGACCTAAGTCAGTAAGGTGACTGAGTCGACCCGAGTCGACTCGGTGACCTGAGTCAACTGAGTCGACCTGGTGAACCTAAGTCAACTAAGTCGACCCGGTGACCTGAGTTGACCCAGTGACATGAGTCAACACCGAGTCGACCCGATGACTTGAGTCAACCGAGTCGACCCTGTGACCTGAGTCAACCGAGTCGAACCCAGCGACCTGAGTCACTGTGGTGACCCAATTTATTATGGCAGTCGAAGTTACTGGCTGGCGACCCGAGTTGATCTAGTTGGTGACATAAGCTGATCTGGCTGGTGACCTAATTTTGTTAGGTGATCTGGTGACCAGAGCTGATCTAGCTGGTGACCCTAGCTGATCTGGCGACCTGAGTTGATCTAGTTGGCGACCCGTGTGGTGACCTGAGTTGATCTAGTTGGCGACCCGTGTGGTGACCTGAGTTGATCTCGCTAGCGACTTGAGTTGACCAAGTGACTCATCCCGATTTAGAGGCTAAGTCGATCCGGCAACCCAAGTCAAACCCGGTGACTTGAGTCAACCGCGTCGACCGAGTCAACCTAGTGGACCCGAGTCGATCGAGTCGACTCGATGACCTGAGTCAACTGAGTTGACCCGATGACCTGAGTCAATTGAGTCGACCTGGTGACCCAAGTCAACCGAGTCGACCTAAGTCGACCCGGTGACTTGAGTCAACCGAGTCAACCCGGTGACCTGAGTCAACTGAGTCGACCGAGTTGACCTAGTGACCAAAGTCAAACCAAGTCGACCCAGTGACCCGACTCGACCGAGTCGACCCAGCGACCCGAGTCGCTGTGGTGACCCCAATTTATTATGGCAGTCAAAGTTATTGGCTAGCGACCAGAGTTGATCTAGCGACCTGAATTGATCTAGTTGGCAACCTAAGCTGATCTGGTTGTCGACCTAATTTTGTGAGGTGATCTAGTGACCAGAGCTAATTTGGCTGTCCGACCTAATTTTGTGAGGTGATCTAGCAACCAGAGCTGATCTGGCTGGTGACCCAATCTGATCTGGCGACTCGAGTTGATCTAGTTGGCGACCTGTGTGGTGACCTGAGTTGATCTCGCTAGCGACTTGTGTTGATCTAGTGACCCATCCTGATCTAGAGGCTTGAGTTGATCCAACAACCCAAGTCGATCCGAGTCGACCGAGTCGACTCGATCATCCGAGTCAACCGAGTTGACCCGGTGACCCGAGTCGACCCGGTGACCTGAGTCAATCGAGTCGACCCGGTGACCTGAGTCAACTGAGTCAACCCAGTGACCTGAGTCAACCGAGTCGACCCGAGTCAACTGAGTTGACGCGGTGACCCGAGTCAAACCAAGTCGATCGTCGATTCAACCCGGTGATCCGAGTCGACCTGAGTCGACCGAGTCGGTTAGGTGACTGAGTCGACCCGATGACCTAAGTTGACCGAGTCGACCCAGTGACCTGACTCAATTGAGTCGACCCAGTGACCCGAGTCAACTGAGTCGACCCAATGACTCGAGTCAACGAGTCGACCTGGTGACCCAAGTCAACTGAGTCGACCGAGGTTGACCCGATGACCCGTGTCAACTGAGTCGACCCAGTGGACCCAAGTCGCTGTGGTGACCTAATTTATTATGGCAGTTAAAGTTACTAGCTGGCGACCAGAGCTGAGCTGGCAACCTGAATTGATCTAGTGGGTGACCTAAGCTGATCTGGCTAGTGACCTAATTTTGTCAGGTCATCTGGAGACCAGAGCTGATCTGGCTGGTGACCCAAGTTGATCTGGTGACTCAAGTTGATCTAGTTGGCGACCCGTGTGGTGACCTGAGTTGATCTTGCTAGCGATTTGAGTTGATCCAGTGACCCGTCCTGATCCAGAGGCCTGAGTCAATCCGGCAACCCAAGTCGACTCGGTGACCCGAGTCCTATCGAGTGACCGAGTGACCTGAGTCAACCGAGTCGACTCGATGACCCGAGTCAACCGAGTCGACTCGATGACCCGAGTCAACCGAGTCGACCTGAGTCGACGTGGTGTCCCGAGTCGGTCAGGTGACCGAGTCGACCCGAGTAAACCAGAGTCGACTGAGTTGACCTAGTGACCTGAATCAATTGAGTCAACCTAGTGACCCTGAGTCGACTAGGTCGACCCGTGTCAACCCAAGTCGACTCGAGGCCTAAGTTGATTCGGCAACCCAAGTCGACTTCGGTGACCCACGTCGACCGAGTCGACCCAGTGACCCGAGTTGACCCGATTGACCCGAGTTGACCCGGTGACCCGAGTTGATCAAGTTGACTGAGTTGACTGAGTCGACCCAGCGACCAGGGTTTTTGTGGTGACCCAATTTATTATGGCAGTCGGAGTTACTCACTGGCGACCAGAGCTAATCTAGCGACCTGAGTTGATCTAATTGGTGACCTAACCTGATCTGTTGGTGAACTAATTTTTGTCAGGTGAATCTGGTGACAAGAGCTGATCTGGTTGGTGACCCAAGCTGATATGGCGACCTGAGTAAAATCTAGTTGGTGATCCCGTGTGGTGACCTGAGTTGATCTCGCTAGCGACTTGAGTTGATCCAGTGACCCATCCCGATCCAGAGGCCCGAGTCGAGCCGGCAAACCCAACTCGACCTGAGTCAATCGAGTCGACTCGAGTCCACCGAGTCGACCCAGTGACCCGAGTCAACCTGGTCAACTCGATGACCCGAGCCAACCGAGTCGACCCAGTGACCCGGTGACTCGAATCAACTGAGTCGACCCGGTGACCAGAGTTGACTAAGTCGACCCAGCTGACTTGGTGACCTGAGTCGACAGAGTTGACCTAGTGACCTGAGTCAACCGTGTTGACCTGATGACCTAAGTTGACCTGGTGACCCAAGTCCAACCAAGTCTACCTAAGTTAGTAAGGTGACTGAGTTGACCCGAGTCGACCCTAGTGACCTGAGTCAACCGAGTCGACCTGGTGACTCGAGTCGACCCAGTGACATGAGTCAACTGAGTCGACCCAATGACCTGAGTCAACTGAGTCAACCGAGTCGACCCTATGACCTGAGTCAACCAAGTTGACCTAGCGACCCGAGTCACTATGGTGACCCAATTAGTCAAAGTTATTGGCTGGCGACCTGAGTTGATCTAGTTGGTGACATAAGCTGATATGGCGACCAGAGCTGATCTAGCTGGTGACCCAAGCTAATCTGGTGACCCAAGTTGATCTAGTTGGCGACCCATGTGGTGACCTGAGTTGATCTCGCTAGTAACTTGAGTTGACCCGATGATCCATCTTGATCTAGAGGCCCGAGTCGATCCGGCAACCCAAGTCGACCTGGTGACCTGAGTCAACCGCGTCGACCGACTCGACCCAGTGACCTGAGGTCAACTAAGTTGACCTGATGACTTGAGTCAACTGAGTTGACCCAATGACCGGAGTCAACTGAGTTGACCCGATGACCTGAGTCAACTGAGTTAACACGATGACTCGAGGCAACCAAGTCGACCCAAGTCGACCGAGTCAGTCAGGTGACTGAGTCGACCTAAGTCGACCTAGTGACCTGAGTCGACCGAGTCAACCCGGTGACTCGAGTCAACAGAGTCGACCGAGTCGACCCAGTGACCCGTGTCAACGAGTTGACCTGGTGACCCGAGTCGATCGAGTCGACCCAGCGACCTGAGTCACTATGGTGACCTAATTTATTATGGCAGTCAGAGTTACTGGCTGGTGACTAGAGCTGATCTGGTGACCTGAATTGATCTAGTTGGCAACCTAAGCTGATTTGGCTGTCGACCTAATTTTGTGAGGTGATCTGGCGACCAGAGCTGATCTGGCTAGTGACCCAATCTGATTTGGTGACCTGAGTTGATCTAGTTGGTGACCCGTGTGGTGACCTGAGTTGATCTCACTAGCGACTTGTGTTGATCTAGTGACCCATCCCAATCTAGAGGCCTGAGTCGATCCGGCAACCCAAGTCGATTCGAGTTGACTCGGTGACCCGAGTCGTCAACCCAGTGACCTGAGTCAACCGAGTCGACCCGATGACCCGAGTCAACCGAGTCAACCCGATGACCCGAGTCAACCGAGTCGACGCAGTGACCTGAGTCAACCAAGTCGATGCGGTGACCCAAGTCAACCGAGTCGACCCGGTGACCTGAGTCAACCGAGTTGACCTGAGTCAACCCGACGACCTGAGTCGACCCGATGACCCGACTCGATCGAGTCGACCTGGTGACCTGACTCGACCGAGTCGACCCAATGACCCGAGTCAACCGAGTCGACCCGGTGACCCGAGTCAACTGAGTCGACCGAGTTCACCCGGTGACCTGAGTCAATTGAGTCGACCCAGTGACCCAAGTTGCTAGTGACCTAATTTTGTTAGGTGATCTGGAGACCAGAGTTGATCTGGTTGGTGACCCAAGCTAATCTGGCGACCAGAGTTGATCTAGTTGGTGACCCGTGTGGTGACCTAAGTTGATCTTGCTAGCAACTTGAGTTGATCCAGTAACCCATCCTGATCCAGAGGCCTGAGTCGATCTGGTAACCCAAGTCGACCTGAGTCGACCTGGTGACCCGACTCAACCGAGTCGACCCGATGACCCGAATCAACCAAGTCGACCTGATGACCCGAGTCAACCAAGTCGACCTTGTGACCCGAGTCAACCAAGTCGACCCGAGTCAGTCAGGTGACTGAGTCAACCCGGTGACCTGAGTCGATTAAGTCAACGGAGTCCACCCAATGACCTGAGTCAACTGAGTCGATCGTGTCAACCCAGTAACCTAAGTCAACCCGGTGAATCGAGTCAACTGAGTCGATCGAGTCGACCCGGTGACCTGAGTCAACTGAGTCGACCTGAGTCGACTGAGTCAACCCAGTTACCTGAGTCACTGTGGTGACCTAATTTATTATGGTAGTCAGAGTTACTGGCTGGTGACCTAAGCTAATCTGGCTGGTGACTTAAGTTTGTCAGGTGATCTAGCGACCAGAGTTGATCTGGTTGGTGACCCAAGCTGATCTGGCGATGTGAGTTGATCTAGTTGGCGACCCGTGTGGTGACCTGAGTTGATCTCGCTAGCGACTTGAGTTGATCCAGTGACCCGTACTGATCCAGAGGCCCGAGTCGATCTGACAACCCAAGTCGACCCGGTGACCCGAGTCAACTTGGTGACTCGAGTCGATCCGATGACCTGAGTCAACTGAGTCATCCCGAGTCGACCGAGTCAGTCAGGTGACTGAGTCGACCCGGTGACCTGAGTCAACCAAGTCAACCTGGTGACCCAAGTCCATCGAGTCGACCGAGTCGACCCAGTGACCTGATTCAACCAAGTCGACCTGGTGACCCGAGTCAACCGAGTCGACCTGGTGACCCGAGTCGCTGTGGTGACCCAATTTATTATGGCAGTCAAAGTTTTTGGCTGGCAACCAGAGCTGATCTGGCGACCTGAGTTGATCTAGTTAGCGACCTAAGCTGATCTAGTTGGCGACCTAAGATGAAATGGTTGGTGACCCAGGCTGATCTAGTTAGTGACCTGATTTTGTCAGGTGATCTAGCGACTAGAGCTGATCTAGCTGGTGACCCAAGCTGATCTAGTGACCCGAGTTGATCTAGTTGGTTACCTGTGTGGTGACCTGAGCTGATCTCGCTAGCAACTTGAGTTGATCTAGTGACCCGTGCAATCTAGAGGCCCGAGTAGATCCGACAACCCAAGTCGACTTGAGTCGACCTGAGTCAACCGAGTCAGCTGAGTCGACCTAAGTCACCCTAGTCGACCCGGTGATCCAAGTCAACTGAGTTGACTCAAGTTGACTGCGTCGACCCGAGTCGACCGGGTCGGTCAGGTGACTGACTCGACCTGAGTCGATTTGGCTACCTGAGTCAACTCGGTGACCCGAGTCGATCGAGTCGACCGAGTCGACCAAGTCCACCCAGTGACCTGAGTCACCTTAGTCGACCGAGCGACCAGAGTCGTTGTAGTGACCTAATTTATTATGGCAGTATGAGTTACCGACTAGCGAGCAGAGTTGATCTAGCCACCCGAGATGATCTAGTTTGCGACCTGAGTTGATCTAGTTGGTGACCCGAGTTGATCTGCCTGTTGACCTAATTTTGTCAAGTGATCTAGCGACCAGAGCTGATCAAGCCGAGCGGAACCGAACCGGTCGAGCTCTCCGGGGAGCGGCGGGGCGGGATCGGCGCCGAGCTCGCTCCCGGGCGGGGTCGAAACTCGCGGAAAAAAAATGAACAAAGGAGGCCCCGTACGAGGATAAGAACGAAAAAACCAGAGTTAAATTAAAAAAAAAAAAAAAAAAAAAAAAAAAAATTACTTTCGGGTCATACGTGTAGCCACGCCCAGCTCGCCCGCGGACGGGATCCCCATCGAGCTCGTCGAGCCGAGCGGCGCTCGCGGGCGGGGTCCGATCCGAGCGGAACCGAACCGGTCGAGCTCTCCGGGGAGCGGCGGGGCGGGATCGGCGCCGAGCTCGCTCCGGGGCGGGGGTCGAAACTCGCGGAAAAAAAATGAACAAAGGAGGCTCCGTACGAGGATAAGAACGAAAAAACCAGAGTTAAAAAAAAAAAAAAAAAAAAAAAAAAATACATTCGCGTCATACGTGTAGCCACGCCCAGCTCGCCCGCGGACGGGATCCCCATCGAGCTCGTCGAGCCGAGCGGCGCTCGCGGGCGGGGTCCGATCCGAGCGGAACCGAACCGGTCGAGCTCTCCGGGGAGCGGCGGGGCGGGATCGGCGCCGAGCTCGCTCCCGGGCGGGGTCGAAACTCGCGGAAAAAAAATGAACAAAGGAGGCTCCGTACGAGGATAAGAACGAAAAAACCAGAGTTTAAAAAAAAATTAAAAAAAAAAAATTACATTCGGGTCATACGTGTAGCCACGCCCAGCTCGCCCGCGGACGGGATCCCCATCGAGCTCGTCGAGCCGAGCGGCGCTCGCGGGCGGGGTCCGATCCGAGCGGAACCGAACCGGTCGAGCTCTCCGGGGAGCGGCGAGGCGGGATCGGCGCCGAGCTCGCTCCCGGGCGGGGTCGAAACTCGCGGAAAAAAAATGAACAAAGGAGGCTCCGTACGAGGATAAGAACGAAAAAACCAGAGTTAAAAAAAAAAAAAAAAAAAAAAAAAAATTACATTCGGGTCATACGTGTAGCCACGCCCAGCTCGCCCGCGGACGGGATCCCATTCGAGCTCGTCGAGCCGAGCGGCGCTCGCGCGGCGGGGTCCGATCCGAGCGGAACCGAACCGGTCGAGCTCTCCGGGGAGCGGCGGGGCAGGATCGGCGCCGAGCTCGCTCCCGGGCGGGGTCGAAACTCGCGGAAAAAAAATGAACAAAGGAGGCTCCGTACGAGGATAAGAACGAAAAAACCAGAGTTAAAAAAAAAAAAAAAAAAAAAATTACATTCGGGTCATACGTGTAGCCACGCCCAGCTCGCCCGCGGACGGGATCCCCATCGAGCTCGTCGAGCCGAGCGGCGCTCGCGGGCGGGGTCCGATCCGAGCGGAACCGAACCGGTCGAGCTCTCCGGGGAGCGGCGGGGCGGGATCGGCGCCGAGCTCGCTCCCGGGCGGGGTCGAAACTCGCGGAAAAAAAATGAACAAAGGAGGCTCCGTACGAGGATAAGAACGAAAAAACCAGAGTTAAAAAAAAAAAAAAAAAAAAAAAAAAATACATTCGCGTCATACGTGTAGCCACGCCCAGCTCGCCCGCGGACGGGATCCCCATCGAGCTCGTCGAGCCGAGCGGCGCTCGCGGGCGGGGTCCGATCCGAGCGGAACCGAACCGGTCGAGCTCTCCGGGGAGCGGCGGGGCGGGATCGGCGCCGAGCTCGCTCCCGGGCGGGGTCGAAACTCGCGGAAAAAAAATGAACAAAGGAGGCTCCGTACGAGGATAAGAACGAAAAAACCAGAGTTAAAAAAAAAAAAAAAAAAAAAAAAAAAATTACATTCGGGTCATACGTGTAGCCACGCCCAGCTCGCCCGCGGACGGGATCCCCATCGAGCTCGTCGAGCCGAGCGGCGCTCGCGGGCGGGGTCCGATCCGAGCGGAACCGAACCGGTCGAGCTCTCCGGGGAGCGGCGGGGCGGGATCGGCGCCGAGCTCGCTCCCGGGCGGGGTCGAAACTCGCGGAAAAAAAATGAACAAAGGAGGCCCCGTACGAGGATAAGAACGAAAAAACCAGAGTTAAAAAAAAAAAAAAAAAAAAAAAAAATTACTTTCGGGTCATACGTGTAGCCACGCCCAGCTCGCCCGCGGACGGGATCCCCATCGAGCTCGTCGAGCCGAGCGGCGCTCGCGGGCGGGGTCCGATCCGAGCGGAACCGAACCGGTCGAGCTCTCCGGGGAGCGGCGGGGCGGGATCGGCGCCGAGCTCGCTCCGGGGCGGGGTCGAAACTCGCGGAAAAAAAATGAACAAAGGAGGCTCCGTACGAGGATAAGAACGAAAAAACCAGAGTTAAAAAAAAAAAAAAAAAAAAAAAAAATACATTCGCGTCATACGTGTAGCCACGCCCAGCTCGCCCGCGGACGGGATCCCCATCGAGCTCGTCGAGCCGAGCGGCGCTCGCGGGCGGGGTCCGATCCGAGCGGAACCGAACCGGTCGAGCTCTCCGGGGAGCGGCGGGGCGGGATCGGCGCCGAGCTCGCTCCCGGGCGGGGTCGAAACTCGCGGAAAAAAAATGAACAAAGGAGGCTCCGTACGAGGATAAGAACGAAAAAACCAGAGTTAAAAAAAAAATTAAAAAAAAAAAATTACATTCGGGTCATACGTGTAGCCACGCCCAGCTCGCCCGCGGACGGGATCCCCATCGAGCTCGTCGAGCCGAGCGGCGCTCGCGGGCGGGGTCCGATCCGAGCGGAACCGAACCGGTCGAGCTCTCCGGGGAGCGGCGAGGCGGGATCGGCGCCGAGCTCGCTCCCGGGCGGGGTCGAAACTCGCGGAAAAAAAATGAACAAAGGAGGCTCCGTACGAGGATAAGAACGAAAAAACCAGAGTTAAAAAAAAAAAAAAAAAAAAAAAAAAAATTACATTCGGGTCATACGTGTAGCCACGCCCAGCTCGCCCGCGGACGGGATCCCCATCGAGCTCGTCGAGCCGAGCGGCGCTCGCGGGCGGGGTCCGATCCGAGCGGAACCGAACCGGTCGAGCTCTCCGGGGAGCGGCGGGGCGGGATCGGCGCCGAGCTCGCTCCCGGGCGGGGTCGAAACTCGCGGAAAAAAAATGAACAAAGGAGGCTCCGTACGAGGATAAGAACGAAAAAACCAGAGTTTTAAAAAAAAAAAAAAAAAAAAATTACATTCGGGTCATACGTGTAGCCACGCCCAGCTCGCCCGCGGACGGGATCCCCATCGAGCTCGTCGAGCCGAGCGGCGCTCGCGGGCGGGGTCCGATCCGAGCGGAACCGAACCGGTCGAGCTCTCCGGGGAGCGGCGGGGCGGGATCGGCGCCGAGCTCGCTCCCGGGCGGGGTCGAAACTCGCGGGAAAAAAATGAACAAAGGAGGCTCCGTACGAGGATAAGAACGAAAAAACCAGAGTTAAAAAAAAAAAAAAAAAAAAAAAAAAAAATTACATTCGGGTCATACGTGTAGCCACGCCCAGCTCGCCCGCGGACGGGATCCCCATCGAGCTCGTCGAGCCGAGCGGCGCTCGCGGGCGGGGTCCGATCGGAGCGGAACCGAACCGGTCGAGCTCTCCGGGGAGCGGCGGGGCGGGATCGGCGCCGAGCTCGCTCCCGGGCGGGGTCGAAACTCGCGGAAAAAAAATGAACAAAGGAGGCTCCGTACGAGGATAAGAACGAAAAAACCAGAGTTAAAAAAAAAAAAAAAAAAAAAAATTACATTCGGGTCATACGTGTAGCCACGCCCAGCTCGCCCGCGGACGGGATCCCCATCGAGCTCGTCGAGCCGAGCGGCGCTCGCGGGCGGGGTCCGATCCGAGCGGAACCGAACCGGTCGAGCTCTCCGGGGAGCGGCGGGGCGGGATCGGCGCCGAGCTCGCTCTCGGGCGGGGTCGAAACTCGCGGAAAAAAAATGAACAAAGGAGGCCCCGTACGAGGATAAGAACGAAAAAACCAGAGTTAAAAAAAAAAAAAAAAAAAAAAAAAAAACTTTCGGGTCATACGTGTAGCCACGCCCAGCTCGCCCGCGGACGGGATCCCCATCGAGCTCGTCGAGCCGAGCGGCGCTCGCGGGCGGGGTCCGATCCGAGCGGAACCGAACCGGTCGAGCTCTCCGGGGAGCGGCGGGGCGGGATCGGCGCCGAGCTCGCTCCGGGGCGGGGTCGAAACTCGCGGAAAAAAAATGAACAAAGGAGGCTCCGTACGAGGATAAGAACGAAAAAACCAGAGTTTTAAAAAAAAAAAAAAAAAAATTACATTCGGGTCATACGTGTAGCCACGCCCAGCTCGCCCGCGGACGGGATCCCCATCGAGCTCGTCGAGCCGAGCGGCGCTCGCGGGCGGGGTCCGATCCGAGCGGAACCGAACCGGTCGAGCTCTCCGGGGAGCGGCGGGGCGGGATCGGCGCCGAGCTCGCTCCCGGGCGGGGTCGAAACTCGCGGAAAAAAAATGAACAAAGGAGGCTCCGTACGAGGATAAGAACGAAAAAACCAGAGTTAAAAAAAAAAAAAAAAAAAAAATTACATTCGGGTCATACGTGTAGCCACGCCCAGCTCGCCCGCGGACGGGATCCCCATCGAGCTCGTCGAGCCGAGCGGCGCTCGCGGGCGGGGTCCGATCCGAGCGGAACCGAACCGGTCGAGCTCTCCGGGGAGCGGCGGGGCGGGATCGGCGCCGAGCTCGCTCCGGGGCGGGGTCGAAACTCGCGGAAAAAAAATGAACAAAGGAGGCTCCGTACGAGGATAAGAACGAAAAAACCAGAGTTAAAAAAAAAAAAAAAAAAAAAAAAAAATACATTCGCGTCATACGTGTAGCCACGCCCAGCTCGCCCGCGGACGGGATCCCCATCGAGCTCGTCGAGCCGAGCGGCGCTCGCGGGCGGGGTCCGATCCGAGCGGAACCGAACCGGTCGAGCTCTCCGGGGAGCGGCGGGGCGGGATCGGCGCCGAGCTCGCTCCCGGGCGGGGTCGAAACTCGCGGAAAAAAAATGAACAAAGGAGGCTCCGTACGAGGATAAGAACGAAAAAACCAGAGTTAAAAAAAAAATTAAAAAAAAAAAATTACATTCGGGTCATACGTGTAGCCACGCCCAGCTCGCCCGCGGACGGGATCCCCATCGAGCTCGTCGAGCCGAGCGGCGCTCGCGGGCGGGGTCCGATCCGAGCGGAACCGAACCGGTCGAGCTCTCCGGGGAGCGGCGGGGCGGGATCGGCGCCGAGCTCGCTCCCGGGCGGGGTCGAAACTCGCGGGAAAAAAATGAACAAAGGAGGCTCCGTACGAGGATAAGAACGAAAAAACCAGAGTTAAAAAAAAAAAAAAAAAAAAAAAAAAATTACATTCGGGTCATACGTGTAGCCACGCCCAGCTCGCCCGCGGACGGGATCCCCATCGAGCTCGTCGAGCCGAGCGGCGCTCGCGGGCGGGGTCCGATCCGAGCGGAACCGAACCGGTCGAGCTCTCCGGGGAGCGGCGGGGCGGGATCGGCGCCGAGCTCGCTCCCGGGCGGGGTCGAAACTCGCGGAAAAAAAATGAACAAAGGAGGCTCCGTACGAGGATAAGAACGAAAATACCAGAGTTAAAAAAAAAAAAAAAAAAAAAAAAAAAAATTACATTCGGGTCATACGTGTAGCCACGCCCAGCTCGCCCGCGGACGGGATCCCCATCGAGCTCGTCGAGCCGAGCGGCGCTCGCGGGCGGGGTCCGATCCGAGCGGAACCGAACCGGTCGAGCTCTCCGGGGAGCGGCGGGGCGGGATCGGCGCCGAGCTCGCTCCCTGGCGGGGTCGAAACTCGCGGAAAAAAAATGAACAAAGGAGGCTCCGTACGAGGATAAGAACGAAAAAACCAGAGTTTTAAAAAAAAAAAAAAAAAAAAATTACATTCGGGTCATACGTGTAGCCACGCCCAGCTCGCCCGCGGACGGGATCCCCATCGAGCTCGTCGAGCCGAGCGGCGCTCGCGGGCGGGGTCCGATCCGAGCGGAACCGAACCGGTCGAGCTCTCCGGGGAGCGGCGGGGCGGGATCGGCGCCGAGCTCGCTCCCGGGCGGG
>BSBK01010956.1:7500-67561 GCA_027943335.1 Chamaecyparis obtusa | reverse complement strand
TTTTATATAGTACATATATACTATATATACATATATACATATATACATAATATATATATATATAGTATATAATATATATATTTATATATATGTATATATATAGAAAAGAAATGAAAGAGAGAGAGAGAGAGAGAGAGAGAGAGAGAGATAATTTTGGCACTTTATACCTAGTGTGTGTACAATAGTCACTTGCCAAACAAGAGCAAAGTGGTATTTTGATTTTTGATGATTTCAACTACCTTGATGAGGCCAAATCAAACTCAAATCAATACTACTAAAGATCCAACTGAAATCTTAACATTACAATGATTATAAATGGCCAAAAAGGATAAAGCTGTGAAAGTGATATTTTTTGCCTACGATGAATAGAAACTAATAGAAAATTACACAAGTAGACAAAGAATTATGCACTTTAAAAAAATGGCACCTCAAAAATGTGTCCATATGAGCCTAAAGAAAACCCCAAAAGTTGAAAAAATTAGGATTGGATAGGTATAGTTGCAAAAAATTGAGAATTTTGAGAACACTATCCACTAAAATAAGAAAATACCTACACCAATGAGAAGTTCACAAAATTCTACCCACAAAAGAAAAACAATAAAAAGACCTCAAAATGACTAAGATACTGTATCACCTTAAAATGGAAGCACTTCCATCTTGGTAGGTTTAGCACCCTCATTTAGTGCATTTTCATGATAGATTTGCATTTAGGATGCATTTTCACTTGATTCTTCATTTCTAGGTGAAATTAAGGTTAGGATCCTGAGGATTCTCCTTGATTTCCTTCTTCGTGGCTCTATTTTCTAGGTAGGACCTATGTATTGGTCCTCCTAGCCTTCATCACATTTTCTCTAGTCTTTGGTCGACCCACAAACCTCACTGAAACTTTGAGTTGACTGGCCTGAAACCTTAGGTCAAGGTCGAGGTCGACCTTGACTTTTCTCAAGTTTTGGTTCCCACTTTCAAATTTGGATCATAGCACAGCCCTAAATTAAAAATGGGCCTCCAAATCCAAATGTAGAAGGGTTTTTATTTAAAATTCATTTAATACATTTCCTCTTTAGTTGGCTATTGTGATTGGACCATAATTCGAGGTGAATTTTGAATTAGGCACCCTTACATTTTTCGAGGAGGCCTTGCCTTGGAATCTCTATATAAGCACTCTCTTTTGCCTTCATTTCAACAAGAAAAGTAAAGCAAGAAAGAAGTTGTGAGGTGATGATGATGCAAGATTGCAAGAGGATGCTATAGGAGAACAAGATATGATGATGCCTTGATGCAAGCAAGAATTTTGTGGACAAGTTATTGTGGACATTCATTTGGAGCAAGAAAGATTCCTTCTTCCTTGATCTACCATTTTCAATATTCAAGCATTCTAAAGATACAATCATGGGGTAGCAACTACGGATTGTGAGTTTGGTAGGAGTACTTTATCCTTGGAGGCTTGGTATGATTTCTTTATCATATTCAAATCTATGCATTGGTCTCTCATTTCAATTCATGCTAGGGTTTCAATCTAGATGATTAGAGCTTGGCATTGCACATTCAAAGCTCTTCCTACGAGCAACACACACACATATTCCATTACATTCGGCTATTCGTGGAGGTGGAAATCACCAAAACGGAGGTTTGAATAAGGCAAAACCCTATATAGCCACCCCAAAACACCATTTTCAGATATCTATAGTCATTGTTTCAGGAGTTGCAGAGTAGATTTGGATACCCTTTTCAACAAACTTTCAGGATTCGTGAACAAAATTTTCGTCGGAGTAGTGCAGGTCAAGGTCGACATAAAGGGGCATGATTATGCCCCCGTATTTGGGTCAAGGTCGACCTAGCTTAGAAAAGAAAAATATTTCTAGGTTTTCTCTATCTCTATGTTTTTGTTCCAGATTTGATTGTAGAATTTCCAAAAACTTAGTATAGACACCAGAAAATAGGTATTTCCAGATATGATATGTTATGAGGTATGTATTTCATTTAATTTGATTAAATTATTCTTTGCAAGCATTTCTAGATTTATATTCCCTATCATTAGATTTTCATGTTTGTGTTAAATATTGGTTTAGGGTCTCTTTTATGTGCAAACCCCCATTGTTCTACACCCCATCCATATTTTACACTAAACATTTTGGTGAACCCATTTATGACAACTCTTTCTTTTTGGTGTTAGATTTGCATTTTATGTTAGATCTTACATACATATAAAAGTAGATTTCTTTAATGCTCTTGCATTTATATTTCAAAATTTTAAAAAAAATCACAAAATTTCTTCAAAAATACAAAAACATTTACATTTTTCATGCTTGTAGTTGCTACTTTGTGTTCAACATGTATGATTTTTGTTTTGAATACTTTGATGAGGCTTTTATTACAAAAGAGGATAGGTCCCCTAATGAGGTACATGGAAGTGAGGATGAAAATTGTTCTAATAAGATCTCCATTGATCCTATTCCTATTTCATCCTCCTCTACAACCTCTTCGATTGACCTTTACCATAGGGTGTGTGCATGGTTACCTTCATGTTCCATTATTTGTAACATTGATGCACCTAGAATGTTATATCCTAAGCCTTTGTTGATGGTAAAAGGATTTCCTTGAATAAAAATTAAGGGTAAACATAGAGATCCTTTGGATTTCTTTGATAACGCAGATTTCATTTCACATGCTTATTGCACACGGAATAACCCTCAGCCTACTATCCTGGTTTCTTTACCTCCTTCCCAACCTATGCTTCTTCAAGTCCCTAGGTTTCCATCTTCCTTTAAGGAGTATGAGTTAGTAGAACAATTATGGGCTACTCCTGCTAAGATATCTTTATGGGAATTGCTTCAAACTTCCCTGACATATCATGAGGCATTGCAAAATACTTTATCTACCTTTCCTACTTCACCTCCTAACTAAGAGAACATTAATTCCTTTTGGGAGTGCATGCATACTATGCCTTGTACACCTCCTATTGTGTTTACCGATGATGATTTACCTTCTGTTGAGGTGCAAAATCAATATGCTGCTCTTATGGTTGATGTTTCTATTAATCAGAGTATCATTCATAGAACATTAATTGACAATGGATCCGGGCTTAATATTTGTAGAATGGATATGCTTAAGGAAATTAAGGTTGATCTTACAACTATTCAACTTGATAATGTCCCTATTCATGGATTTGATAATATTGCAAAGAGAACTTTGGGCATTATTACATTACCTGTTAAAGTTGGTCCAATTATTCTCAATACACCTATTCATGTTATGCATGGACCTCTCAATTATAATATTCTTTTAGGTAGACCTTGGTTACATACTATGCATACAGTTCCTTCTACTCTTCATCGAAAGGTTAGGTTCATTTATAACAATTTGATGTATACGCTACATGCAGATGATGCATTGAATCCTTGCTTAAATGTGGAATATGTTGAAGTTTCTGAACCTCTCCAACCAAGTAAAGATCCTGAAAGGCCACCTGAGATTAAACAAACTGAAGCTCCATCTTCTTCTTTGACTAGGGATGATTGGGGAACATTGGACTTTAGTCCTTTTATTGGAGAATATAAAGTTTATGATTTGGAATTCATGAAACAACAAAGTGGGTTTGAAAATAAGTTTTTACTCATTCTTCGCTTTATGCAGAATTAAAAAGTAAATTTGTTGCTGCCTCGATTGATGAAACAATTGAAACAATAAAACTTAATTGCTATGATATTGTGACATATGTGGCTCCTTGGACTCAATCTAATATGGCCGATAGATATGGTTCTGGTTATCATCTGCTCAAGAAATTAGGATTTAATGGGAAAGGATGTGGTAAATATGAACAAGGTATATAAGTAGCTTTGGAAAACAAAATTTATGATTATACATATGGATTGGGGTCAATCCTTACAAACAACCATCATCTTTTCCTCATAATTTTAATCATATATGTGGTGGACATTCGAATTTGGTTAACCCTCTCCTCCTTGACATGAATCAAAAACCTATCTTGGATGTTTTTCCCAAAGATGAAGCCTTAGCAGATTTTTTAGGAGTTTATGAGGATCTACCTATATTTCATCATAAATGACAGAAGCCTTATTGTCTAAATATAGAAGCTTATTTTGGAGAACATGGTGAACATAATATTTCTCCTTCACCAATACAAAGTAATTTTCTAATAACTGAGATTGTTGAGGTTCAAATGGATGAAAATGACTCTGAGTAGATGATAAAATTTGGGAAATGTTTGAATCAAGATGAATGTGATCAGTTGGTTTCCCTTTTACTTGAATTTAAGGATATTTTTTCTTGGACATATTTAGATATGTTGGGTATAGATTCTAAGATTTTTACTCACAATATTATTCTCAAACCAAATGTTAAACTTGTGAAGTAGAAAATCTGAAAGATGAATCTAGGAATTGCCTTATTAGTTAAGGCTAAAATTAAAAGATTATTAGATGTTGGATTCATCTTCTCTATTGATTACTCAGATTGGATTTCAAATATTGTACCCATTTCAAAAGGAGAAAATAAGATAAGAATGTGTACTGACTTTAGAGATTTAAATAAAGCATCCTTAAAAGATGATTTCCTGATACCTAATATTGATATGATTGTGGATTCAACAATGGGTCATGCTTTATTATCTTTTATGGATGACTTTTCAGGGTATAATCAAATTTTTATTCCTCCTGAAGATCAATTTAAGATCGCATTTATAACACCTTGGGGAACATTTTGTTGGGTCATGATGCCTTTTGGATTAAAAAATGTAGTAACAACTTATCAGTGAGCCATGACTTTGATTTTTCATGATTACATTCATAAGATTCTTGAGGATTATGTGGATTATATCTTGGCAAAATCTATACAAAGAGGAGGTCATGTTAATATTTTTTGAAAAATATTTGAAAGGATTAGAAGTTACAATATGAGATTGAATCCTAAGAAATGTGTCTTTAGAGTTGATTCCGATAAATTATTGGGGTTTATAATCTCTAAGAGAGACATAGAGGCAGATACTGAAAAGACTGAAGCTATTCTTAATATGCCTCCTCCTAAGAACATTTCTCAGTTACAAAGTTTACAAGGAAAAATTCAAGCTATTCTTCGCTTTGTTTCCAACTTAGCTAATATAACTGTTCCTTTTACTTCCTTGCTTAGAAAGGATACCACTTTCTCTTGGAATGAAGAATGTAAAAAATCCTTTGAGAAATTTGAGTATCTCGCCAATCCTCCTATTTTGCAACCTGCTCAATTTAATAAACCCTTTTATCTATATACATCAGCCACTCTAAATGCGGTGAGTGCATTGTTGGCTCAACATGATAGTGAAGGTAAGGAAAGACCTATGTACTACATTAGTCAAATTTTATTTGATTATGAAATAAGATATATAGATTTGGAAAGACAATGTTTAGCTTTAGTTTATGCTTGTCAGAAACTCAGGCATTATCTTTTAAATATTGAAGTCAATGTGATTGTTAAATTTGATCCTTTGAAACATCTTTTTTCAAAAACTAATCTCTCTGGCCGTCTTGCAAAGTGGGTGATTTTACTTACGGAATTTGATCTTAATTTCATTTCTAAAAAGTCAATTATAGGACAAGCTTTAAAAAATTATTTGGTTGAAGCTCTTTGTCCTCTTTCTGATACATGCTTTACTTCAATATAATTCCCTAATGAAAACATTCTAGCTATTAAACAGGATGATATTTGGGAGTTATATTTTGATGGATCTAGATGTAAGACAAGTTCTGGTGTTGGCATTATCTTGATCCCTCCTAAGAAAAATTTGATCCCTCTATCATATAAATTGACTTTTCCTTGCACTAACAATATTGTAGAGTATGAAGCTCTTATAGCTAGCTTACGAGCAACTTCATCCCTTAACATTATAAACTTGGAAATTTATGGAGATTCGCAATTGATTGTGGAACAAATTAAAGGAGGTTATCAGACTAAGAATGATAAAATGACACAATATAGATATTTGGCTCTTGATTTTCTTTCACAATTCTCTTCTTATACGATTCAAACTTTACCTAGGAAAGATAATCGACATGCGGATGCCACGGCAAGTGCAACTTCTTTGGTTTGTCTTGAGAATAATGCTGAAAACATTCAATTTACTATACATACTCTTAAAAACCCTGCAATTTCCAATAAGGTTACCTCTAATTGTTTCAATTTGCAATTGGATGAATGGTATTCTCATATCTTCCATTTTTTGAAAGATGGTACTTTTCCTGAATCAGTAATGAGGAACATGTGTAATCATATTAGGAAGCTTGCAGCATGTTATATCATTTTAGGAGATATGCTTTACAAACTCTCTTATGATGGTTTTCTATTTAGATGTCTTAGTAGAACCAAAATTCCAGTAGCTTTGGTAGAAGCTCATTCTGGTTCTTGTGGGGGACATTTTGGTGGAAAATCTTTAGTTAATAAACTTCTTAGAATGGGATATTATTGGAAAACAATGGAACAAGATTCTTTCATGTTTGTTAAGAAATGTCCTCAATGTCAGTATCATAGTAATTTGATTCATGATCCTGCTCATGAGCTTCGTAATCAAGTTACTCCATGGCCTTTTAGTATTTGGGGTTTTGATCTTATTGGAAAAATCTCACTAGCTTCTTCTCAAGGACATACGTACATCCTGACATCTACATATTACTTTACGAAGTGGATGTAAGCTATCCCTCTCAGTTCAACTACTATAGATGTTATTTGTGATTTCATTCTTAACAATATTATAACACAATTTGGTATTCCTTCGATGATAGTTTCAGATAATGGTACCTCTTTTAAGAATAAATAAGTCACAAAATTCTTGGAGAAATATTGAATTCAATGTAGATTTTTGACTCCTTATTATCCTCAATCTAATGGTCAAGTTGAAGCATCAAATAAAGTCATTGAATAAATTATGAGGAAAACAGTTAATAAGCATGCAAAAGATTGGCATACCCAACTTACCTATGCTTTATGGGCTTATAGGACTAGTGTTTGTACTGCCAAGGGTACTTCTCCTTATAATCTTGTCTATGGTACTGAGGCTATTATACCTTTGGAATTGGAAATACCTTCTTTACGTGTTTCATTTCATGGGATAATTGACAAAGATAAATTTCGAGAACAATGATTACAAGAATTAGAAATTTTGAATGAACAACAAATAAACACTTTGGAACATATAAAGGTTTATAATAAATCACTTCAGACGTAATATAATCATAAGGTAATTGAACAATCATTTTTAGTGGGTGATTTAGTATTATATGAGAATCAAAGAAATGTGAATGCTTTACCTGGTGAAAAAAGGAAAGTTTAGTCCTAATTGGCTTGGACCTTTTGTTGTAATTGAAGACTTTGGTTCAGGTGCTTACAAAATTACTGATATGGATGGTGTGCCTTTTAAGGAACCTATCAATATTATGCATCTCAAACATTATTATCCCTAGTGCATCTTTCTTTCCTTGTGTATTTATGTATTCCTTATAAAATAGCTATGTTTGTTTTATAGGTTATGTGATTTTAGCAAATTATATTTGAATACATTTATACATGTTCTTTCTTTCTGTTAAGTTTTATGTTATTGGTGAAAATATAGTAATCAATCACAGAACTAACTAGCAAAGAGATTTTTTCATTTATAAATTCTTTTGAGTTTGATACATATGTGGCACAATGCCCTATCTATCACTCTTTCTATTCCTATGCTCTGGTGGTCGATGGCTCCCAGATCTCTCTGATCTATGATGAGAAGATGAAGATCTATGTCTAGTAGTCCGCGAGTGGCTCCTCGATATGCTAAGCTCATATACATTCTCTTTTGATCTTCATAGGTCATCCATCAGCCTCTCCTCTCTTTCTGTACATAACCTTAGCTCTTGCTGGACACAAGAAAAGATATCGGCATGCCTGTCAGGATCTCTGTGACCAATGGGGAACTCTCACTCATTAGCTGCTAGTTAGTAGGACAGGCACATATCCTTTAGGACCTTAGCTACAAAGCTCCTCCACTTCGCTACGCTAGCTACAAAATTAAAATATGTTTATCTTTTAGTCCTTTTTCTTCACAAATTAAGTTAAATATTTAAATCTAATGCATGTTTTATACTTGGATCTCCCTCCTGGGTATCACTGAAGGGTCTGGATGGTGGGGGCATGGAGTGATTACTCTCTCCATTCTTGCTATGTCTAGGTCTCATAGGTGGTGTCTCTGTATGGGCATGTGGAGGTCGTCGTGATCTCAATGGTGATGCATGAACAACATGCACATCCACACCATTACTATCAAGTGGGGGCATCTCATCTTCTCTTTCCTCTATTCTCTCCTCCTCCATGGGATCTCCTATGGATATGGGATCCTCCTCATCTCTGTGATCCTCCTCCTCCTCTGGTATGCTACTATCTCAGTGTGTCCTCTCTGAAAGGCCTGGATCACATGTGGGATAGTCATTAGGGAAGATGGGGTGGGTTCCCTTCAGACTCCAGTATCTGATGTAGTCCTTGCTAACACTTGAATAGGCTGCATTAGGCGCTACCTCTTTGTCCTCTCTCTCATGTGTATCATTGTTTATAATGTTTGCTACTGATGGCCGAGGTATAGCATCGGGTCTTTGTTAGTATCTCATTAGATGTGCGTACCGAGGCACTACTCTAGGGACTCCCTGTATAAGACCAAACTATCTCATCACTCTGTCATAGTAGTATGACATTACTATGTGACTAGGATGACCCTCTAGTAGCTTGTGCTGTTGTGAGTGTCTCATCTAATGTCGTGTATCTGGCCACTCTGTTATGTGACAGTATGGTCTCCATATCACATCTATGCCTAGTACATAGTCTAGACATACCCTCCAGTAGAGGATATCTTTGTGTTGCCAGACATCTCCCAGTGGATAAGAAAAGGCTCTTGGTGTGCCCGCATCTACCATCATAGGAACACCTTGTGGTTGTGTACATGTGAAATTCTTGAACAACCAAATCTTTAATAGTGTACATATTGTGAGACTCTCTTGTTGATATCTCACCAGCTAACATAACTCATGGTATAGATGGGCTAGCATGTTACGGCCCCATGTGAAGAGTCCTATCACTCTCCATCCTACGTATGAGATGGGTAAAAGGTGCTAAAAATAGTGTACCCTTTGTGTTGTGTACTACAACCAAAGAAAGTATACACAACATAACTGATGCAGGAGCATCCTAGGTGTAAGAGCAATCTTGCATCACCCAAAAATATTTTTGGTTTCATTTTCAATAAGGGCTATCTTATGTAGAGCTGCTATTTATGGAAACTTACTATTTTTAGTAAGTTGGTCATATGATCTCGGAATGTTCTGATTTCACAGTTGGAGGTTCATCCCAGTCATTTCAGCCTACCAGTTGAGTTTCAATGCCACATCATCAGTATTGGTGAAGTTATTAAGGTTTTTGGGTACAAAATCTTTTAGGTCAATTTTGAAGGCCTTAGAGGCTCCAGATCACGATCGACCCCCGGCTAACTCGTGCTAGCACATGTCAAGCACTGTAGATCTCGTCATGGCATTTTTGAAAAGTGGTTACAATAGAAAAACATAGTTACGGTTAAAAATTTATGGCCTCCGAAAGTTGGGTTACCTAAAATCATATTTTGTATTTCTTTTGAGCCGACCCTATTGTAATAATTGTGAAAAATAAATAATTCTATGTTTAGGCGGCCTAAAGGGCTAAATTTCTAGAACATTCTCGGGCGGTGGAAATTGCCTATATAAGAAAGGTTTGTAGTGTTGTCTTAGGCAGTTCAAGGTAGTTCAGAGTAGTTCTGGGTAATCATTTGAGGCTTTGTCCCTCAAAATATTGTAAGGAAGATGCCCATGTGACTTTGCATATTGTAATTCTAAAAGTTTGTAATTCCACATTTGTGGAGATAATAAGAAGCCCATTTTTTGTTCTTGCAAATTGTTGTTGTTCTTTGTTTCTGTTGTGTGTTTGCAGTATTAAGGGGAGCACCCTTCATCAAGTGGTATCAAAGTAGGAGTTCCTGAGTGTGTAAATAGATCACCGACTATGAGGCAGTTTGCACCAGGACCATGGGTTAGGGTTTCTGTGTAAACATATCACTGACTATGAGGTAGTTTGCACTAGGGCCATGGTTAGGGTTTTAGTCATACGTGTAAAAATGCCTCCACGAAGGAACGTGGTAGAAGAGTTGGTGCTGTGACACCTGAGGTTAGAGAGCTCTAGAGACAAGTGTGAGCATTGCAAGAAGAGATTCGTAGAGGAATGAATCTTAATGTCAGAGACGAAAGTGAGGATGAAGCCGAGGGAGAAGGAAATTTTGATCAAGAAGAAGGTGAAATTTTGAACCAAGAGGAAGAAAGACTTTTTCGGGCCATTTCCAAGATCAGGAAAAGACCTAAGATTGAGGTTCCTACATTTTTAGGAAATCTTAACCCAGAGGAGTTGATCGACTAGATCAATGAATGTGAAGAATATTTTGAGTATGAAGATATTGAGGATCCTGATCGGGTCAAGTTTGCGAAGGCCAGACTGAAGGGTCATGCAAAGATCTAGTGGCAAGAGATTTAATTGGAGTGAAATAGAAGAGAAAAGGATAAAATCACAAGATGGCATCAGATGGTGGATAAATTGAAGCAACAGTTCATTCATGTTGATTATGAACTTGACCTACTAAAGAAAATGCAAAGTTTGGAGCAAGCAGGAAGATCTGTTCACGAGTATACAAAGGAGTTCTATCGAATCCTCATCAAAACAGGACATGTGGAAGCTGATAAGGAGAAAGTCACTCGTTACCTTAATGGGTTGAGGCTGAGCATTCATGAGGAGCTAAATTTGGTTCAAATGAATAATATTGAAGAGGCATACCAGTTTTCCCTAAAAGTAGAGGAAAAGGTGAACAAGAAGTTTGAGTAGACAAAGTGGAAGAGGTTGTGATGGAAGATCTAGAGGATGGTCATATGAAGATCGAAATGAAGATCCAAAAAAGTAGGATGAGGCCAGTAACAGTCAGAATTAGAGAGGAGATAATTTCAATTGTTTCCATGATTAGAATAATAGAGATCAGAGAGGAAGAGGAAGAGGACAAGGATTTGGAAGAGGAGGCTTCTGTGGAACATGTTTTCACTGTGAGGAAGAAGGTCATAGGGAATTTGAATGTCCTCAATGCCAAGGAAGGACAGATAGGAAGAATGAAGGCCAGGTCAAAGTTGCACATGCTGATAAGGATGCCAGATCATCACATTCTGAAGATGTTAAAAGAGGAGAAATGTTGATTAATAGAAGTCCTGCTGAGTGGTGAGAATGAACCTGAACAAAGGAGGAGCCTGTTTCACACCAGGTGCAAGTGTGAGGGTAAGTTTTGTGATGTGATTATTGATAGTGGTAGTACTGATAATTTGGTGTTAGAAGAGATGGTGACAAAGTTGAAGCTCAAGAGGCAAAAACATCCACATCCATATCAGGTTTCCTGGGTCCAGGATGACCACAAGGTCATGGTCAGTGAACAGTGCCTAGTGAAGTTCAAGATCGACGGGTACCAAGATGAGGTACTATGTGATATCATATCTATGGATGCATGTCATATGTTGTTGGGTAGACCTTGGTAGTTTGATAGGTGTCTTATACATGATGGTCATGCGAATACCTATTCCCTGATGAAGGATGGAGTGTGACATAAGCTAAAACCATTGAAGGAAACAGAAGAAAAGGTATGTGGTAATGCAAGAATAACTTTTGTTGATAGAGTAAATTTCTTAGATGGTATGTGGCATGAGCATGTGTTTTACCTTAATTCCAAAGGCTGGGAAAGAGGAAGTAGAAGATGTACCTATAGAAGTTGCAGATTTGTTGAATGAGTTTTAGGATATTGTATCTGATAATGTGCCTGATGGATTACCACCAGTAAGAAAGATCAGTCATCAGATGGACTTGATTCCAGGAGCCAGTTTGCCAAATAACGTAGTACACAAAATGACACTAGCAAAAAGTGAAGAGTTGAAAATAGATTTGAATTTTAGTTCATCACATCATCCACATATTGTATATGGAAGTAGTCCAAGAAATTCATCTGAATTGAGAAAGATAGATAAAGTAGAATTAAATAGTGTTGAAGCTGAGGATTTTGCAGAATATTTGAAGAACATCCATGAGGAGGTGAGGAAGCATATTACCAAGATGAATGCATAGTATAAGGCTAAGGCATATGAGAAAAGGAGGCATAAGGAATTTCAGGTTGGAGATGAAGTCATGGTTCATTTGTGGAAGGAGTGATTTCCAGTTGGTACATATAACAAGTTGAAAATGAAGAAGTTTGGGCCATGCAGGATACTGAAGAAGCAAGATTCAGGAAATGCATATGAGGTGGAATTGCCTACTAAGTTGAATATTTCACCAGTGTTTAATATTTCAGATTTGACAAAGTATCATGAAGGAGGTGTTGAAGATGATATCACAACAGCATAGTGGAGTATTCCAACAACTAGTTTAAATACCAAAGAGATTGAGGATATACTGGACAGTCCTATTGGCAGAAGCACAAGGAACAGGACATATGAAGAATATCTAGTCAAGTGGAAAGGATGACCTGTTGAAGATTCATCATGGCTGGCAAGGGAGGAGGTTAATCATCTTGGTTTTCCTCTTCACACCTGAGATGTGACAGGGTCACTTCTCAAATTACCCTGGGTGTCTAATGTAGGAGCATCCTGGGGGTAAGAGCAATCTTGCATCACCCAAAAATATTTTTGGTTTCTTTTTCAATAAGGGCTATCTTATCCAGAGCTGCTATTTATGGAAACTTACTATTTTTAGTAAGTTGGTCATACGATCTTAGAATGTTCTGATTTCATAGTTGGAGGTTCATCCCAAGCATTTCAGCCTACCAGTTGAGTTTCATTGCCACATCATCAGTATTAGTGAAGTTATTAAGGTTTTTGGGCACGAAATCTTTCAGGTCAATTTTGAAGGCCTTAGAGGCTCTGGATTGTGATCGATCCCCAGCTGACTAGCACTAGCACATGTCAAGCACTGTAGATCTTGTCATGGCATTTCTGAAAAGTGGTTACAATAGAAAAATAGAGTTATGATTGAAACGTTATGGCCTCTGAAAGTTGGGTTACTAAAATCATATTTTGTATTTCTTTTGAGCCAACCCTATTGTAATAATTGTGAAAATAAAATAATTCTATGTTTGGTCAGCCTAAAGGGCTAAATTTCTGGAACCTTCTCAGGCAGTGGAAATTGC
Organism: Chamaecyparis obtusa; assembly: GCA_027943335.1. Classification (NCBI taxonomy): domain Eukaryota; kingdom Viridiplantae; phylum Streptophyta; class Pinopsida; order Cupressales; family Cupressaceae; genus Chamaecyparis; species Chamaecyparis obtusa. The sequence goes on along the minus strand of BSBK01010956.1, from coordinate 54,324 downwards.
CTATATAAGAAAGGTCTACAGTGTTGTCTTAGGTAGTTCAGGGTAGTTCAGAGTAGTTTTGGGTAATCATTTGAGGCTTTGTCCCTCAGAATATAGTAAGGAAGATGCCCATGTGACTTTGCATATTGTAATTCTGAAAGTTTGTAATTCCACATTTGTGGAGATAATAAGAAGTCCATTTTTTGTTCTTGCAAATTGTTGTTGTTCTCTATTTCTGTTGTGTGTGGTATTAAGGGGAGCACCCTTCATCAATAACCCTCTATACCAAGGGTGTCAGACTTGCCAATATGGCTGATAGGGTGATATGGTCTGCTCGGATTCACATATGTGGAACTCGTCCTAGGAAATACTCTACATCTACATGGATATCCTTAAGACCCCACTATACTCTCCATCTGACAGGCTCACCTTGAACTGGAAGTCGCAGGATCCTGTACACATCCTCCAATGTCATTGTGATCTCTCTGGAGGGAAGATGAAAGGAACATGTGTCCTCATTCCACCTCTCTATAAGAGCCAATATCATGGCTTAGTGGAATCTCATCTATGGTAGGACTATTACCTAGTACATTCCTACGTCTCACAATAGTTTTATCTCATCCCCACTCAACTCGGACAGTTTCTCTCTAATGGTTAGTAGTGGCCCTCCGAAGGGGTGCTATCAGAGATGAACTAGGTCTTGTAAGTACAAACCGACATCATATCAAAACTATGAAACCACAAAATGGTCTATCCAACTTGACTAGATCAAGGTTGACCTATGCTAGGTCAAAGTTGACCTTCTTGGGTCAAGGTCGACCTTTCTAGGTCAACGTCGACCTCACCCCAGGAAAGGTGTAGACCTTCCCAATTTATGTCAACCTTAAAGGGTCAAGGTTGACATAACTGGGTCAGGGTCAGCCTTTAAGGGTCAGGGTAAACCTTGCCTATAAAAATAGGAAATTGAGATTACAGATATCAACAATACCAAACTTACCTCAGGAAGTAGTTGTCGTGTGGCCAGGCACTGTCTCGGGAGCTCCATTCACGTTGCTCAAAGTTCTTCTCTACTTGGCATCCTGATTTCTCTCCTAAACTCTACAAATGGTAAGAATGAGTAAGTATGTTCTCTCTTCCCTTATTTATAGATCAAAATTAGGGTTTTTATTAGGGTTTGTTAGGGTTTATTTATGTTAAATTTGAATTTCCCTTCATATGCTTTTAGATATACATTCACTCTTTTCATCATAACTTGAGTTTTGTAGCTCCATTTTCAGTGTCGTCTATGGCATTGGAATTGTGATTTAGATACCTAACTCCTTGAATCAATTTAGGAAGGGTAGGAATCCTGCTAACTAGTTTGGGAAAAGGCCTTTTTCAACAAATTGTATATCTAGTGTATAGGGCTATCCTTATCACCATGTTTCACCCTTCAAAAGTAGAAAGCCAAAACAAGGGGGCATAAGGGGCTCTATGCACTTCTCAATTTCATTTTAGAAAGTCTTAGGTGATTTATGGATTTTCATTAACCTTGTGTGCTACAAGTTGTGGGTACTAACAATTTTTTTGTAGGATCTCTACATTGAGGACTTGGTTATATCCTTTTTATTTATTATGATGTTTTCTTACTTTAGGTTGCATATTCACGTAGTGTCATATCTAAGCTAAAGTGGGGGCTAAATGTATCATCTTAAAATGGAAGCACTTCCATCTTGGTAGGTTTAGCACCCTCATTTAGTACATTTTCATGATAGAATTACATTTAGGATGTATTTGCACTTGATTCTTCATTTCTAGGTGAAATTAGGGTTAGGATCCTAAGGATTCTCCTTGATTTCCTTCTTTGTGGCTCTATTTTCTAGGTAGGACCTATGTATTGGTCCCCTTAGCCTTCATCACATTTTCTCTAGGACTCTGTGCCCTTTTCCATCATTTTGTTCTATTTTCCCATCATTCTATGTCTGATCGACCCAGAAACCTCACTGAAACTTTGAGTTGACTGGCTTGAAACCTCAGGACAAGGTCGAGGTCCACCTTGACCTTTGTTAGTTTTTGGTTCTCGCTTTCAAATTTGGATCATAGCAGGTCCCTAAATTAAAAATGGGCCTCTAAATCCGAATGTGAAAGGGTTTTTATTCAAAATTCATTGAATTCATTTCCTCCTTAGTTGGCTATTGTGATTGGACCATAATTTGAGGTGAAATTTGAATTAGGGGCCCTTACCTTACCCAAGGAGCCTTGCCTTGAAATCTCTATATAAGCAATGTCTTTTGCCTTCATTTCAACAAGAAAAGTAAAGCAAACAACAAGTTATGAGGAGATGATGATGCAAGATTGAAAGAGGATGCTATAGGAGAACAAGATATGATGATGCCTTGATGAAAGCAAGCATTTTATGGACAAGTTATTGTGGACATTCATTTGGAGCAAGAAAGATTCCTTCTTCCTTGATCTACCATTTTCAATATTTGAGCATTCTAAAGATATAATCATGGGGTAACAACTACGAATTGTGAGTTTGTTATGAGTACTTCAGCCTTGGGGGCTTGGTATGCTTTCTTTATCATATTCAAATCTATGCATTTCTCTCTCATTTCAATTCATGCTAGGGTTTCAATCTAGAGGATTAGATCTTGGCATTGTACATTAAAAGCTCTTCCTACGAGCAACACACACACATATTCCATTACATTTGGCTATTCGTGGAGGTGGAAATCACCAAAATGGGGTTTTGACTAAGGAAAAACCCTATATAGCCACCCCAAAACACCATTTTCAGATATCTATAGTTGTTGTTTCAGAAGTTGTAGAGCAGATTTGGATACCCTTTTCAGCAAACTTTCAGGATCTGTGAATAGAATTTCTATCAGAGCAATGCAGGTCAAGGTCGACATAAAGGGGCATGATTGTGCCCCCGTATTTGGGTCCAAGTTAACCTAGCTCAGAAAAGAAAAATATTTCTGGGTTTTCTCTGTCTATGTGTTTCTATTCCAGATCCAGTTGTAGAATTTCTAGAAACTCAGTACAGACACGAGAAAACAAGTATTTCCAGAATTGCTATGTTATGAGGTATGTATTTTATTTTATCTAATTTCATTATTCTTTGTAAGCATTTCCAGATTTATATTCCCTATCATTAGAATTTCATGTTTGTGTTATATATTGGTTTAGGTTCTCTTTTATGTGCAAACCCCCATTGTTCTACACCCTATCCATATTTTACACCTAAATAGATACGAGCCTTAATAGTTGGACTACAAAACTAAAAAGCTCAATGGTGAGGGGGTAGAATTTTCAAAACCTTGTTGATGTCAAAAAATAATGAGCTTAAATTTGATGGTTGTATGACTATACAGTGACCCATGAGCTTAAATTTGACAATTTTATGATTGTCACATTGAGAAAACCTCATTTTCCAAGTGACAAAATATAATTGGATCACATGGTGGTTCATGTGTGCATTGAAGTGGTTGTTGATGTGTTAGAGGGAATGAATTTCTTGTTTGGGTGTTATTTTATGGTCTTTTCATGTAGAATCTAGCATATCTCATGTGTGTTATGGGACTGTGATGCTTGGAGGTCAATGACTAGTCAGTAATGGAGCTTGCATGTTCATCGATGAGAGAGGGATGACTATTTAGTGGGGAGTGGTGGCTCCTAATGGAGGAGGAATTTTCCGTAGAGATCATAGGAATAAAAGGTAGCAATCAAGGATGTGAATCTCACATTCTCTGCATTGGGGATGATTTGAATGTATAATTACTATTGTACACAAAGTCATTGTCATCGGTGAATGGGGCTATGGAGCTTAAGCGAGGTCTGATCTCAGCATGTGAAGGTAAAGACATTTTCACCCTTTGTGCCTACAAAAAATAATAAAGCCCTTTATAGATTATTGAGAGGGGGTGTCTACGTACACACAAACAACAATTTTAAAAAAAACACTTTAAAAATAATTTTAAAAAATTAAGAGACAAGAATTGTTTTTTAAAGTTATGATCATACCAATGGGCAGTAAGGCTATATAGATTGCCTTTGAAAATTCTTTTTGTCCTAAAAATAACTTTTTCCCAATATAGGAAAATTTTAGTTACAATTCACCATGACAACATCTTGGACGTGATGATGAGGTTATCTTTTGCCCAAGAAGCTCCCAAAAATTACTAGTCCTCAGATTTGCAAATGTTACCTCCTTCAAACACACCAAGATATCTCAAAATAGACTATGAAATGGCACTCCAAAATATTTGATACCAAGTAATAATTTTCCTATAACAACAACCTAGAGGATAACAAATAGCACAAAAGAAAGAGTGAACAAGATGAATAAGAATAAATTGTATTCTCATCAAGATGCAAATAACTGAACTATTGAATTGAACTGGGTACAATGTACAAGAACATGATAACTAGGAGATAATCTATCACCCACACAAGTTGGTATCACATGTACACCAAAGGTGGACCATCCTCCATTGTGCAATGAAGTATGTACAAACATGTGCAACAATGTGGAGGATGATAAAGTGATAAATGCACTAAAGGTGGAGACAACACATAATAGAGAATGTGATAACTACTATCACCACCTAAACTGAAATTTCTCCTACACCATGTGCAACTAAATGTGCATCTTCCTAAGTGTCACATATGCAAACTACTAAGTTATGCATTATCCTATGTAAGCTTAAGTAAAGTGTAATTAGGATAATAATTAATTACACCAACAAAAATCACCCCACTTGCTTATAATATCTCATTGCATTTAATTGATTTGAAATATTTATTATTTTCTTTGGATAGAATCAAGTCTAGCTTGTGCCAAATATCCTACAAATTTTTACTCCTTTTTGTTGTCGCTTTGTCCAACACCTAACTGGCTAATCCACCAACCATTATATTGCCTTCTCTAAAAGTGTATGTGATGATTCTCACAAAAATAATCAAATTAGATATAAAAACTTTACTTAATTTCAATTTTGATGTCTTCCTTTGTTTAATTATGTTCACAATTTTTAATAATCTCCCTCTAGGTATTTGACAATAGCCCAAATTTCAACATGTTCTAAGGGCTAACCATGCTACTTAAAAATTTATATCATTATTTGTGCCCTTAATTAATTTTTTTTTGTTCAATTGCCAATACATTTCCTTACCAATCTCAAACTCCACATCCTACCCCAATGGTTCTAAATTTCCTTGAGCAACACCATCTTTATCCCAGCCTCCCTCTAGCCAAAACCATCTAGTTTCAAATTCTATATTAGTAATTAGATTAACTCGTCAAACCCCATTAACGATAAATAATTATGTGTATTATCAAACATATATGTGCATACATATGTGTGTGTGTGTGCGTGCATATACATACATATATACACATACGCATGCATACATACATATATGTGTAGACGCTTAAAACCATCCCATAACATTATAATTATTTAATTATTTTAGTTATATTTCTCTTGTTTATTTAATTAAATTTGGCTCATTATTCTATAGTATTTAAATTTGAATACCTCTCTTACAAGTGTGTTAAATTTTATTTAATACCCTTTCCCCACATAAACCCTTGATTAAATAAATTCTAATTTATTTAAATCCCTTCACATTCTATTATTCTTCTAAACCATGATTAGTTTAATTTTTAATTAAATTAATCCTAAATCTAAACCTAGATCCTACCCTACACACATCACTCTCAACAAATAGACATACTTCTTAATTAACTAAGGTTAATTAAGATAATTTTTGGATTCCTACACCCATTAGCCCAAATTATTTTCTCACACGTGTGAGAAAATTTCCAAAAATTACCTTTTTCAAAAAAATCTAAAAAAGCCCCAACCAGGTTTCTTTCAACCTTGATGACACCTCTTACACATTCTAAAAACATGAAAATGGACTTTTTCTCTTATACCTTCTTACACATTTGTACTTGAAGTACACATTGACCCATCACATCTCAAGTTGTTGACACATGTGTGAGAAAACTTGGACTCTTGCATGGCTTATGTGTCCTTCATGTGGCACCTATGTGGATGCCACATGTGATCCACCTCACCATAGCCCTCCAAAATCCTATAAATAGGAGCCTTGCCAAGAGTAAATCATCCATCATTTTGCATTAGAGTTATCATGCTAGTATAATTTTAGAGTTTTTTTGCATTTAATGTTTATCTAACATGTTTGGTAGTTTCTTGCATTAATGGTAGAATAGTTACATGCTAGATCATATTTATTTTGTTCATCCATATTGAATGCTTGAGGCTAGTTCTTCATAACTAGTTCTTGCGCTCATTCAATGCCATCTTCATGATAGTTTGTAGTTTTATCTTGCATTTATCATTTTGAAATCATAGTCAGATTTAGATATTGTGTTGGGAGAGCACACCCACATATATCTCTAAGACCTAAAATCAAGAAAATCTTGGGTGCGTTTGCTTATTGCTCATCGGAGGTTGTAGAGAAAGCTTCCTAGTTTGGTTCTTGCAAGATTACTAAATGTTAGTTTATATTTGAATAAAATGTTTATTGCTAATGTTTGAATATTTTAGCTTGCTCCCAACAGGTGATATTTTATTACATGCATTTTGGCATGACCGATGGGACCCACTTCCCTATCTAAAACTTATTTTCTTTCATTTTTCGCTACTCTATAAAATTGTCATGCATTGGCGTTTCTGCCCTAGAACTGTCATTTGCGCAGATTGGTGTCTACACCTGAGGACTGTTGGCTCCACCTAGGCTTAAATTTTTAATGTTTAAAAGTGTTTTTTGGAATATTTTAAATTTTTAACTCTTGGGTTTCTATTATAGCACTATTTTTAAAGAATTAAATGTTGGAAAATTGTTTCCAAATTCATTTTTAAATCTTGTAAAGCTGACTTTCATTATTACTCTTGTCAATGCAGGTTCTCTGTCGTCTACGTGGTTTGGTGTCTATGACTATAATCTATTATCTGTGCCCTTCAAAAATTGTATCGCCAACTGTCAGGTATAATTTTTTCAATTTTTCATCTGCGATTTTATATTATCATCTTTGATTTTGACTATCGTATACGACAGTTGACTGTCATTTGCACAGATTGTCAGCTATGACCTGTCATTGGCATTGGCATCTAGTTTTTTGCAGCACGCTAAATCTAAAGATTGAAAATTCCAAATTACTAATATTGTGTATTGTAGGATGTTGATAGAAGATCTATACAAGCACTAAACTACTCACATTTTTGTTTTGTAGGTTGCCTAGGAGATATGAATAAACATTGTGTCTTTATTAATTTTTCTTATGCATTTAATAAAATTTCACTTGTATTATTTTGTCAAGTGGCAGGGGATTATGATCTTGTCTCTTTGAGACAATCAGAACCCTAGACCCATTTGGCATTATACTTTAATAGGGACTTTGGAAAAGAATAACTATGTTTGGTGTATTTGGGAGAAAATTGTGTTGGATAGGAGACTATGCTCTTTTCCCCTTGAGGGAAAATAAGAAATCTAAACTCCTTAAGTGGCCAATCCATGTCTTTTTATTTCATCCTTTAGATGCATCTGCTGGTGAGGTAAAAAGCTCTCGGGAATGACCCACGTGAGAAGGAGGTGTTAGCCCACCACTCCAACTCATGTTAATGAAATTTTCTTTTTGGGGTTAAAGCCTCAGAATTTAGATGACATTTGGGCTTATACATGGCTCTCACCTAATATTTAGTAGGGTATCATAGTCTAAATCATGTTTCTGTGACTACTTGTGTCGAGGTGCTTTGTGGGGCTATATGTCCTAGTCGCGCTTGCGCGGACACAAAGGGTGTGTTCGAACGGAGATCCTTACTAAAAGTTGTAGAATAGTGGCCACCTGGTTTACCTCTAAAAGGTTGATAATATGTGTGTGAGGGGAATAGGAATCTCCCTAAGACACTCACCATATCGATCCCCCTTCAATGTTAATACTTTGATAATACGATATCATAACTGGAGCTATCGTGTTCTTGGTGATGGTCCTATTTTGAGGAGTTTTTGGGTGTGTTCCTAAGTCAGTGAGAAAATGTTTTCAATCTCAGCCAATATCCTTCTAGGGATAAAAAGTGTGCTTGTTATTTTCATTGCAAAACAAACCCATACACTTGAATCGCACAAGGTTGCTTTGTCCCTTGCAGGACTGTTTTGAACAAACGTGCTTGTAATCCAAAAATTTGATGTATGTTTGAGGATTAGTTCTTTCCATTGAACAAATTGACAAAAATTAAATCAAATGTCTGACTGATCAAATTCTGTGAAAAACACTCTGAATCCTAGATTGTCATCTCCGACCTAGTATTGTCATCTCTGCAGATTGATGCTTGCATTTGAGAAAATTTGTCTCCACTTAAAAATAGTGAGCAATCTAATTTCACCAAAACATCTAAAAATTGATTCCTCAGAAGCCCCTCAAATAATTTGATGTGAAACATTGATTTACCCCGTTAAAATCAACATTTCTCAAGGCATGAATGATTCAAGAAAACATAAGAAAGAAAAACTCCCTATCTCATGAGTTCATAGAGAGAAGAAGATCATTGATGAGAAGGCTAAAACCAATCAATCTTATTTAAAATTCATCCAAAGTATTCTAGAGGCTAGTGAGAAATTTGATAAAATCACCTACAACAATTAGGTTGCTAATTTTGTTGCCAAGAACAAAGTAAACGTGGCCTTTGTCACTTGGGAATCTTATGATTAAGTACCATTGACCTTCATTCCTCTTCAATTCATTCATCCCTTTTTCATGTTTAAACACCTCTTCCTTCATCCACCTTCTGAAACATTAGGAGCATTAATCAGAATCTTGGGCTTTAAATCAAAATCCAATCAATTTGTCTTTCACACCTTCATCAAGCAATAGGGGGAAAGAATAATTTTGATAGTGTCTCATAGACCTTAAATCAAAGAAAACATTAATTCTTGGCTACTTTGAAAATTGAGTCTTTCTCTAGTAGTCCTAATCTAGTCCTATTTTGTTTGGGGATCATCAGTCTATCACCCAAATAAGAGAAGACTTTAAATCAAACCCAATCCTATGTTTGCATAATCATAAGGTCTTGTGTCACCTAGGTTTGTTTGAAACCTTTAAATCAAACCAATCCTTGAGGCTTAGCTCATCTTTAATCCAACCTAATAAATCAATCTAATCCTCAATCAAATCAATTAATACAATTCAATCAATCTAATCAATCATTGAGGCTTAGTCCTCGCAATTCAATCCAAACTTAGTCCAAGTAGCTCCTAGTTCACCAAATCATTTCTTCTCTTGATCATCCCTCATCAATCATTCATATTTCTTTGATCCAACCCTTCTAAGGTCGCCTGTGCATGGTACTTACTTGATCACAAACAAAGTTAAGACAAGAATCTCTAGCCATGGATCATGATCAGGAGATTGTCTACTAGGAGGACTTTAATGATGAATAAGAACCACACATGGAATCTAAAACAATCATTCCTGAAAGTGTCAATGCCAATCCATGAGCTAAAGAGTTCTTTGATGATCCTAACAACTTAAGCTTAGTGTTATATTTAATCCAATCAAACAGTTTTAATATCTTCATGAATCTTATTCAAAGGGGTGTTACACTCCCTGACAATTTTGATGAAACCTTGATAAAAAATAACTTGATTCAAACCAACAAAGGCAAGGAAGCACTCATCATGCCATCAACATCTGATAATACAAATCAACCTCCCCATGATACATTGAACTAATCCGACAACTTTTAAACAAGCCTAATTCAAATAATGGGGTGAGTAATGATTGTTTAGATGTGGGTAGTAGACTTGAGCAACAACCAAGGTCCTCAAGACGATGCTCAACTTCCATTTTCTCAAAGCCTAGTGGGGTCCTAAAAAATCAAAATTTTGCACATATGAACAACACTGCCCAAAGACATAACACCAATCCTCCCCCTCTCAGAGGACATAATGCATCATCAGGAGGAGGAACACATCAAGCCCACATAATCACTAATAATAATCCTCCTGAACTAGTCCAACAAATCGACAAGCTCAAAGGTATGATGAGGGCTATGTAGAAAGGCGTAAAGAAGGAATTCTCTTTCGCAGAGATATGCCCTTATCCCTTTGACAAATCAATCACTCTTCAACCATTCCCTGCCAATTTTGAAATTTCAAAATTTGATAAATACAAGGGAGACTCATGCCCGACACAACATGTCAGAATTTTATGTAGTGGCTCAAGAGGTTTCCCATAATGATCATTTTCTTCTAAGACTCTTCACTATAAGTCTTGGCAGACCAACCTTAGAGTGGTTATTGAGTCTCCCTCCTAGTTCCATATCTACTTTCCATGATCTCGCAGAGAAATTTGTTACATAATACTCTTATAACATTGAACATCAAGCATCACTCAGTGACTTGTGTAATATGAAACAAAGAAATAGAGAAACCTTTTCCAACTTTCTCCAAAGATGGCAATATCTTGCCAATCGCATGCCTTAGAAAATTCTAGATTCACATCTAGTCGATATATTTACTACAAATCTAGTTACATAAATGTCATTCCATATGAAGATGGCTGCCCTAGATTCCTTTGAGGTGCTCATTAAAAAGGGGAATTCTATTGAAGATGGAATTTTGATGAAAGGAGCAATTAAGCATTATACCCCTAATTCATCTAATAACACTAATGATAAACCCAAGTTCTAGTCCAAGAAAAAAGGTGTTGCTAATGATTGAGTGATAGATGCTAAACATGTTTAGAATGTTCAAGCATCCAACAATAATAACCAAGGCAATCACAACAACAATGACTAGAATAATCACAATCAAAACAACAATAAGAATAACTAAAGCAATCATAATAATTCAAATAACCAGAATCAGAATCAAGGATCTGGTTATTATGGCTCTTTATTTTCACGTTATAACAAAAAAAAAAAAACAACCGACAACAACAACAATGATAATTTACACAACTGGTAGATTCTCTTGATGTTATCTTTTTTCATCTAGTCGATCAAGGGATGATGGTTTACCCTAACACCAGGCCTTTTAATGAAAATCAACCAAAACCCAACTGGTATAAGGATAATGAATACTATGATTATCATCGCATTAAAGGGCGTGAGATCAAAAAATACATGAAATTTCATCATTTTTTGCAAAATTTGATTGATGATGATAAAATTGAGGTAGATGGACAAAATTCCTCTACCTCTAATGCCCAACTAAAAATGTATTCTAAGCCTTTTCCAGAACATAATCAAAACAATGCATCCACATCCAAGGACTTTTCTTACGATTATTCTATGAATAAAATCTAAGGAGATGAGTGCACTTGCGATAGACTAGACAAAAATGATGCTTGTGTCTTTGACTCACTATGTGGCCATATCAAACAATCTAAAACTCATGTAAATACATTAACTTTAAAGAGTGCAGATTGCAATGTCAACACCTATCGACCTCGCGTGATTGTAAAATTTGTTGCCAATTCACTTGTCATAGATCCACACATTGCACCATCTACTTCAATATGACCTATAACACATTATGACCTACTTTCCCAATTGAAGAAGACCCCTACACATATATCCATACTAGAGCTTCTACACACATCCCCCATTCACAAAGAGGTCCTTGAGAATGCCCTCACTAAGTCTCACGTCCCAAAAAATATCAATAATTCTCAATTCCAAGAGATGATCAGTAATTAGGCTTCCTAACAACACCTGGTATTCACCAAAAAATATTTCCAAGGCCCCAACCCCCATCATAATAAACCCTTGCACATCCAAGTCACCATTCATAATGCCTGGATTAAGATATTCCTTATAGACAATGGATCTAGTCTGAATCTGTGTACATTAAGCATGATCTGCAATATTGGTCTTTCTGAGGACCTCATTGATGTAAATAAAAGAATATAAATAAAAGCATATGATGACAAAGAAAGGGTGAGTAAAGGTCTCATTGCACTCCCCTTACAAGTGGGCACAACCCTTATTGAAACTATTTGTCAAGTGCTTGATTTAGATCTACCCTACAATATCCTTTTGGGTAGGTCATGGATACATGCTATCTCAGGTGTCCTATCCATATTTCATCAATGTTTGAAGCTCCTGCACCATGGAGCTGAAATAACCATTCCAAAATATCATGAACCCTTTCAATATTGCAAAACATTGGAAGGAAAACAATCAAAGTATTTCCCATTCAATGAATATGTTTGTCCAGTTTCACAAGAGACTCCTAGCCAGAACACTTATTCTAAAGAACAGTTGTCTAAACAAGCTAAGGGAAAAGAAAAGGTTACTCAAGAAAAGAATATTGAGCCTAAAAAGAAAGTTAGGTTCACAATTGAAGGTGCTAGGGAATACAAATTCAAAAATGCTATGTGCATTGGTCAACTCCCTCTCTCCCCCAAGTCTTATGTAAAACCTTCACAACTCTTCCCTAAGGAAGGTAAAGAAGCCATGAAATGTAAACAAACTACATTTGAACATTGTGGATCTCTTTCAAATGAACATATGGAGCATAATGTTCTTTCCTAGATGTTTGATGATGAAGAAGTTAAACCTGCAAACATTCTCAAAGGGAAGTATATAAAGGCCAAACCCATTGGTGAAAGCATGGGATATCATGGCACTAGCCTTAGAATAAATGAAACTAGAAGAAAAACTCTCATTAAAGAAAATGGATACCCCTGAGGAAGAGGAATGGGTTCCATAGAAACTGAGAAAACCTTTGCCAAAGATTATTGTTTGCTTGAATCTGATTTAGACACTGAAGAAGAGTTCTTTGAAGTCCCTTTCTAGTAAATTGAATATGATCTTGATACTCGTGTCCTCCATATCACCCAATCCAACCTTTCCTCACCTGAACTTCCCCTTACCAATCCTGAACTAATCGATTGGGACCAACAAGATTCACCATTTGTCTTAGACATATGTGATTTGGATGAGGTAGTTTTGGCACTTTTTGGACTATGAAATCTCCAAGAAAATGAACATCAAATTCACTAGAATGAGCAAGCCTACTTTGGTAGCCAAGTCAACTCCCTCGGTCACAAAAGTGAAGAAAAAGAAAATAAAAAAATGATAAAACATCCTTGGGTGAAAACCTTTCTTAGGCACCTTTGGATGAAGAAAAAGATAAAATAAAGGATGTTTCCTCTAGTGAAAACCTTTCTGAGGTGCTAGAGGAGGGGGAATTTGACTTTCCTTTCATGTCATTACCATTAGAAAAATCTTCTATTCTCATAGAAGAAACAGTTGCAGTTAATCATGGTATGGAAGCAGATCCAATGATCACCTACATTGCAACCTCTTTGGATGAGACAAAAAAAGACTCCATGATTGCATTCCTAAAGAAAGCCCACATCAATTTTTCATGGACTTATAAAGATATGCCTAGGCTTGATACTAACCTGGTTGTACACCATCTTGTTGTAGATCCAAAAATCAAACTTGTCAAGTAAAAATTACACAAGATGCATCCCCAAGTGGCACTCCTGGTTAAAGATGAATTACAAAAGATGCTTGAAGCATAATTCATTAGGCCCATCAATTATCTTTAATGAGTCTTCAATATTGTAATAGTAGGTAAACCTTATGGAGGTATTTGGATTTGTACTAATTTTAGAGACCTTAATCTCGCTTGTCCTAAGGATGATTTTACACTTACCAACATTGACATCATTATGGATATGATTGCGGGGCATGAGATGTTGTTCCTCATGGATAGCTTTTCTAGATACAATCATATTTGTATTTCCATAGAAGACTAGCACAAAATTGCATTCACTACACCCTAGGGTACATTTTTTTACCATGTCATGCCCTTTGGTCTCAAAAATGCAAGCATCGCCTACCATAGACCCATGACGACCATCTTTCATGACCTCCTTCATGTGATCATGGAAGATTATGTGGATGATATCTTAGGAAAATCCAAGACAAAAGAATCACACATTGATATTCTCACCACAATATTTGAAATATTAGAGAAGTATAAGGTTCAATTGAATCCCAAGAAATGCATCTTTGGTGTGCAATCAGGGAAGCTCTTAGGATACATTATCTCTCACAGAGGAATAGAAGTGGATCCTAAGAAGGTGAAAGCCATTTTGGAGATGCCACCTCCCAAAACTCTGAAATAATTATGGAGCCTACAAGGGATACTTCAATCCATCCAGAGATTTGTGTCACAACTAGCAGACAAGGTACATCATTTCTCTCACCCAATAAGAAAGGATATCAAATTCATTTGGGAATGTTTATGTCAAAAGGCTTTTGAACAACTCAAGATATATCTAGCTAATCCACCAGTGTTGGTCCCACCTATTCCAAGAAGGCCTTTAATTCTTTACATCTCTACAACTACTGTGGCATTGGGTGCTCTCCTAGCACAACTAAATGATAATGGAAAAGAGTGTGCCATATACTATCTTAGCAGGATTCTAGTGGGTTATGAGCTCAACTATACAACTATTGAGAAAGCTTGCTTAGATGTAGTCTTTTGTACAGAGAAGCTACATTATTATATGCTTAATCATAAGGTGCAGTTGATAACAAAGATTGACCCATTTAAGTATTTTTTTATCTAAAGCCACACTAACTGGCTAGATGATGAAATGGGTCATGATCCATAGTGTATTTGATATCATGTATACAAAATGCAAATCCATCAAAGGACAAACAATAGCAGATCAACTCATTGAGGCCCCTATTCCTGGAGACCATCCTATCGTCACAGACTTTCCTGATGAAACCGTCATGACTGTCACTCCCATCATTCAGTGGAAGATTTATTTTGATGGATCTTTCACCCAGAAAGGATCAGGGATAGGAATTGTGTTTGTGACACCTCAAGGAGATTTTATCCCTAAATCTTATAAACTGATATTTGCTTTCACAAACAACATCATTGAATATGAGGCCTTGGTCACAGGGCTTTGCCAAGATGTAAAATGGAGAACTATGAGTTTGCTTGTTTTTGGCGACTCTCAATTGGTCGTCATATAGGTAAACGATGAGTATCAGACAAATGATGACAAGTTTATGCCTTACTTTCGCATGGTTGAAGATCTTAAACATCATTTTATAGATATCCTTTTTTAGCAGATCCCAAGGGAAAACAATAAAGTAGTTGATGCTATGGCTACCATTGCTTCCCTGATATCCATGCCAGAGATGAGTACATGATGTGAATTTTTTGTCGAGAATCTTATGGTCCCTACCTATGACCAGTCGGATCTTGAGATGGTGTGTGAAATTATTGGTCTTGAATCACCTTGGTATCAAGAAATTCTTACTTACCTTCATGAAAAAACCATTCCCCTCACCCTTACGCCTAATCAACAAAAAAATTTCATCCATCGTACTTTTCATTATACAATCCTTGGAAACACCTTGTTTTGTAAACACTTTGATGGAACTCTTCCTCGATCTCTGAATTCGAAGGAAGCACACACTACCTTGGAAGAGGTGCATCAAGGAATCTATGGAGCCCATTCTAGTGGCCTCACTTTAGGAAAGAAGTTGCTACGCACTGGGTGCTATTAGTTGATAATGGAGCAGGATGCTTATCATTATGTAGAGAAATATGTTCCTTGTCAGTAACATGATGATTTGATATACGCACCTGCTCAATCCCTCCAACCCACCATTATACATTGGCCTTTCTCTCATTGAGGGTTTGACCTTGTGGGCTAGATATTCCCAAACTCTATCAGTGGCCACAAGTATATCCTAGCCACCATCGAATATTTACCAAATGGGTGGAAGTCGTCCCCCTCACCTATATAACCAGTAAGCAAATTTCCAAATTTATCCTGAATTGTATTATTTGCCGCTATGGCATCCTGAAAGATCTCCATACTGATAATGAAACACCCTTCAAAAATCAAGATGTCTCTGACCTTTGTAAAAAAATTGGCATTACCCATCACTTCTCATCCAAGTATTTCCCGCATGGAATGGTCAAGTTGAGGCTACAAATAAAACTATCCTAAAAATCCTCAAAAAGACCATTGATGATGTTGACCATGATTGGCACCTGCAACTCAATCCCACCCTTTAGGCCTACCGCACTTCCAACCGTACTCCCACTGGTGCCACTCCATTCGCCCTTATCTATAGTTATGAGGTTGTCCTACCCATTGAAATTGAGCTCCCTTCCCTTAGGATTTCTCTCAAGAACCTAATGTCTGAAGAAGAATATAGGATTGCCCGATTGCAAGAGTTGCAACTCCCCGATGAGAGATGCCTCAATGTCCTTAACCATCTCTACATGTATCAAAATTGCATGTGCTTACAATTCCACAAGAAGATCAAACCTCATGATTTTGACATTGTTGACTTGGTCCTGCAACATAACATGAAGAATCTTCAAAGCCAAGAAAAGAAAGGAAATTTTGAACCCAATTGGCTGGGTCCCTTTGTTATTACTACTAAATTTAGTTTTGAGGCATATTAGATTGCCACACCTGATGAAGATTTGCTCCCTAATCCTGTCAATATTGTACATTTAAAGTGGTTTTATGCATAGATCAACATTCAGTTCATGTACAATGTTCATTCAACAAAAAATCTCTAAAAATTAGAAAAACTCTTGAAAAAAATTCCTAAAAATCAGAAAAATTCCTAAAAAACCCTAAAAATTAGAAAAGATCCTAAAAAACTCATAAAAATATGAAAAGCTAGAAAATACTAAACAACATAAAATATTCCTGAAAAAAATCCTTGTTTGGTGAAAACTTGGTAAACAGACACCTTGCAAAAAATAAAAAAAATTAATTTTTTTTTTTAAAAAGAAGAAATAAATTAGTCCAATAGTGAAAACTTGACAAACAAGCACTTTGGACAAGTATCATGATGAAAACCTATTTTAGGCACTATGGTAGAAGATTTAGATCCATTGTCTTCCCTCACCCATTGTACATCCCCATCCTTATCTTCATCCTATTTTTTGGTCATCACTTCACACATTGCCATAAAGATCCAAGTGCAATTCCCAGCAAGCTGAGCTTAACCCCATCACACTGAGCTTTTCCCAGACACAATGATCATAAACAAGTGCTTCTTAAAAATAAACACTGAAATCAAATCTCTAATTTTTTGTTCCTTTCACATCTATTGCCAATGAATATTTGTCTCAGTCAATCAATATTTGCCTTGCAGGATGCATCCTTCATTAGTCAGCTCAAATCAAACTCATCAAATCCTCTCTTGTTCATGGAAAAAATTGTGGACCGAATGACCACTTGTTCAGGTGGTCTTCTTTGTTGATTTTATCTTTTTGTGTCAACGGATCCTACTCATGATTGCCTAGGTCTTTCGTATCTTGGTATATTGTGAATGGTGAACATTGATGCATGCGTCAATTGCGGTGTGATTTGTTTGTTGATACTTTATGCATGTTCTTATTGGTTTTTTAGTCATGATTATGCATACCTTATTGGGGCAAAGGGTTAGCATACTCATGTCCCTTTAAGTGGACATCAACATTCCCAAAACTCTCCAATAAGTATATGTCATAGGTTCTGTCATGATTAGGCAACCTACACTTACATCCCTAAAGTTATCTAGCTCATTTGAGAGTCTAGTCCATGCAACGAAACAATGTCATATGTGCTTTTATAACACACGATGCATACCTTGTGTTGCAATATCAAACTAGGGTGTGATCTCCGACAAAAACACAATATAAATCCCATGAAAGTCATGTAGTTAGGATGTATGTTTTTGGTCACATTTTCATATTACTCTTGGCATGGTTTCTATTTATTCCCCCTTCCTATAGCTCATTGATTTCTCCTATTAGTTATATTTGACACACTCGTCTTAAGTTCGCTTGCATTTTAGTTAGCTTATTTCTTTGCATTAATCATTAATCATTATTACATTCATTCATTAATTATTAATCATTATTACATTCCTTCATTAATCATTAATCATTCTCATCATTACATTCATTCATTAATCATTAATCATTAGTTCATTTATTCGCATTAATCATTAGCTTATTTTATCAATCATTCTCATCATTACATTCATTCATTAATCATTAACCATTAGCTTGTTTCTTTATTTATTAATCATTATCATTATTACATTCACTCATTAATCATTTTGTTGCTTTCATCATTATCTGTATTTATTAATCATTAATCCTTATTTTATTCATTAATCATTAGCTCATTCATTAATAATTACTCATTAGCTTATTTCATTGCATTAATCATTATCATTATTAATTAATCATTACTCATTATTACATTCAATCATTATTCTATTAATCATTACTTCATTCACCCATTATTCATTACTACATTACTCTTTAAGTAATCCATTATTCATTATCACATATTACATTATTTCATACATTACATCACATTTACATACATTCATGTTTATGTATATACATCCATATCCATGCATCATAAACATGTCATCATCTAGCTCATGTCTTGCATCACACGTGTCAGTCCATATTATCATCAAAACCACATATGCATAGAAGAAACAAATCACATAACATCATATAGAACCATCATAATCATGTATATATATAAAAGAATCAAGTTTCCAAGTCCATCAAATACATCAATGCATATACATGTATATATCACAAGTGTCATAAATATATCACTCAAAATTTATACAAGTGTCAAAAATAGCCGGTAAGGATCATGATATAGGCTATGTGAAAGGACCGGCTCCTCCTATACCATCACCCCCTCTGTCCCATGGGGGTCTCATCCCTACCGAGGCCTGTGATCCCCCTACCCCTATCATCTGAGAGCTTGTCCTCTCATTGTACACCGCAATCCTTTATCCCATAGGAATGACTTCATAATACAGTTGATAGTAGTATTCCATCTCCATGATGGCTCTCATCTCTCACCTATGAGTGGAAAATGTATCATGCACTACCTGCATAACCCCCAGCCATGTTGCCCCATGTACTACGATCTCTCACTAACCCCTATACTCCTCAGATCAGCATTGGTGTAGGTCCCTCTCCTGGGTCACTATCTGTAGCTCTACTCTTAGCTACTCTATCAGTTGATCCTATCCACTGACATCCTTGGTCTGAGTCACCATAACCATGAACTCGCCACTATCTATCTCGACCTATAACATGTCCAGAGCACTCTAAGCACTATCTCCTTGTGCTCACTCTCATGCAAGTAATCCTTGTATCCTAGCCACCTCGGCCTGCAAAGTGAGCTTTGTCACTTGAGCTATAGCTAATAGACCCTATACTCTAGCTACCTCAGCCTGAAGACTCACCTCTGATGCCTATGTTGTAGCCAGTAGCCCTTGTACCCTGCCTACATCTATCTATAGGTTGTCCCACTTTGCCACTACTATGTCATGTACCTCCTGGGCAATATGACTTGGTTCTAGTCCCTATCCCTGTGCTGGCACTGGAGGAGGCCCATGTACCTATCCCTACCCTTGTGCCTGATCTTGCACCTATGGTATCATTGGCAGGGCTCTATCCATTGGTCCCTATACCAGCCCCCAGTGATGTGGCACTATCACCCTTCGCTAACCTCCTCCTCCTCCAACCCCATCCCTATCTCCTCCATCATCTCCATCCTTGTCTCTATCTACCCCTGCTCCACCCCCTCCTTTGGAAGGTTTCTCATCTGTGGGAACTACACCTGACACTGTCAATCAGATGGGCTGATGTATCACCCACCACTGTGCATAGGAGGGTGTAACTCCTACATCCCGCACTTGATCTTGTCTCTGCTACTAGGGTACTATTTCCATACCTAACTATGATGCCTGAGAACCTTTCAAATCCACCCCCACCCCCCATAGAGTCCCCACCTCTCACATCACCAATGGATGAGGAAATGAATCTGGTACCTGATCTCGTACCCAATCGAATTGATGTGCTACCTATGATGGCATATATCAAGCAATCATGTAGGGTGTCTAACCTATCAGCCAAAAATCTATCTACATAAAACCCAAATGTAGGAAGTCCTCCCACCCATCCTCTGCCTAATCCTATTGATGTGCCACCTGGTGGCCCCACACCTCACACCCTACTTATGGTGTCTAGTCAAAACTCTACATCTCATCCAACAGTCACCTCTAGTGCCCAATAGAATTAACTGACCCATATCGAATCGGTGGTTGATATCTGCATGCATAGGACTTGTATCTTTCTCGGTTCTCCTGTAATTGGATCGACTGAGCTACTGCAATATGCTCCCAAGACCACACTAATAATAAGGTCACTCCCGCCCCTACTGTCCTACCTCTCTAATGGGAACACATGCAAATCATAATACAACTGCCCGAGGATGGTATACCCCCAACAGTACCTCTCTTCCTTGTCCTCCAACATGGCACTCCATACTCATGACCATCCTAGAGGAAACCCATGACCTACCAAATCTGGCACTAATCTCCCCCCAATCAATCCCATCAGGTACAACACCACCCGCCTCAACTGTGGTCGAGTTTCCATAGTTACTCTCCATGGAAATGATTGTCTAGATGTCGACAACTACTCACAAGATTGGCTGAATGTGGCCTCTTCATAGGGCTTTATGCCCTCCTATATGTACTCTAGAATAAGCCCTAGGATCAAGACTTGATATATTCACCAGACGTCAAATAGAGTAATTGTCACCTCTCCAATAGACAAATGGAAACTCAAGGTCAGACTATGCCACCTCTCTACCAATGTGGTCAATAGAGTTGTATGTACTCTCAATTAGGGCCGTAGGTGTACATGCTCCAGGCCACACAATGTGACCTATCCCCACTTTGTTGGTGTCAGCTCCCCCGCTAGCCCCATCATGTCTAACCAACTCTCTCTCTATCGAAATACTGCCTCCACCACCTGTAATCATCTAGTTCATTTTTGTTAGTCCTTGTTATCCATTCTGGGGCATTCTATACCCTCTCCCCATCCTTGGTTTTTCTTCCCCAATTCCCCCTGTGCATTTTTTGGGTTCCTTGGTGAAAATGCCAATTTACCCTCATAGACGCCAGTCTGCGCAAATGCCAATTTGCACGGATGCCCATCCTACATGGGTCAACCTTCCAATCAACCCACTTGACATAGACAACACTTTGGTTGTCATCTTTGCCTTCCCCCTTTTTGTCTTTGCAAATGATGGTCAAGAGACTATCATCTTCGTAGACGACGGTCGAGAGACTATCATCTTCGCAAACAATGGTCAAGATACTGTCGTCTCCGTAGATGACAATCTATCTATTTTCATCTGCATAGACGATGATATACTGATCGTCATCTTCACCCCGATGGCCTTTTTGGCCCATTTATGACACCCCCATGCGCCATAAATGCACTTAAATATTAATGACAAAGCTTGTTTCAAATACTCACAAGTGGTCTTGTGTCTGCAGCCCTCTGGTATGTCCGAACTCGCTCTCCTAGCTGCATGCGGTCTCATGGATCAACCATTTTTCTCTCTCTTCACTCTATATTTTTGCTTCTAGAAGGTGAAAATGACTTCTCTTAGAGCCTCGTGGCCTATTTATAGGCCCTTTGGGCCCCCTTTTTCTTCTCGAATCCCTTTTTTTTTCCCTTTTTTCCTCATTCTTTCTCATGTCCCTCATAGGCCATGCAATTGTTCTTTTTCTCTCATCTTTTTCCTCTTTTCGAGAAAATTACTCGAAATTATATATTTTGTCTTATTTTCTTGAGGGGGCACACCTTCTCTATCTCAACCCTATGACCTTATATTCTTGTAATAACCTAAAAATGGACACAATTAATTCAAGTGAGTAACCAAGGAAAAATCAAAGCAATAAATTAAAATCAAGCTAAAAAAAGCAAAATTGCAATCAACCCATAATCCAAATTTAATTGAAAATTAAAAGCCATTAAATTAATTTAAATCTAATAAATCAAATTAAATCAATAAATTGTGCAATTAATCTAATTAATTATATAGTTCAATTTAAATCAAATCAACTCATTTAAGGGGTTCACATGTCTAAACAAATCATTTTAATTCAATTAATTAAATCCCTATTTTCCCTCAACACCACGTTGGAGGAAAATGCCTCAACCAATAGGATTTAAGTATCAAACTCACATGGATCAAGCTCACATCGAACCTCAATCACACATAAGGTGAGAACATCTTGGCCACCCATTTTGTCTCTTTGTCCCAAGCTTTGAGGACAATCCATTTAAATTATCTCCAAAAGTGGAACCATGGACTTAACCTCAACTCAACCATGATCAAACTCAACTCCACCCCCTACCCTTGCCAAAATCTATAAAAGTAAGCCATAAATCAAGAACAAATTATCCACAAATCTAAGAATAGCATCAAACCTCTTGCATTTTTGAGCTAGAAAGGAAAATATAGAGTTAATTAGGCATAATTTCATTTGGGAATTGATTTACTTAATTCCTTATCATATCATTCTCATTTTAGAGCTACCATTAATGGAGGCTTGTTGAGAGCTTTACATTAGCATATCTAAATAGAGATCCATAGTGTTTATTGTCTTTTATTTGCATATTTAGCTCACTAACTGTGGTATTTAGCTTACATTATTTATTTATTTGACAAACTAACCCTATGAAGGTGTTTTCCACAACACACAAAATGACGCCCACCATGGGGCCTTAGGCCTCATTCTTTTTAAATTCAAAGAAATCATTTTTTTCTTGCATATTCTTGTATTTTTCTCTATTTTACAGGTTCTGCAGCGCATCTGGTAGTTTTTGCAGTGCTTACAAACATTTTTGTAGTGTGTTTGAGGTCTGAATCAATGCTTCCATGAAAAAATTGTGTGCCTTTGCACAACCAAACCATGCGTTTAATCATTCTAATATCCTATCTATTTCTCTTTTGGCACGTATACCCTAACTATGGAGCGCATCTAAAGGATTCTGCAGCGTGTTTAACACTTCTTTTATGCACATTTGCTGGATAAAATAGCGCATTCAACTTATGTTTCTACGCTTTTAAATATTTCTACAGCACATTCAATTAATTTAGCAATGCATTTAATTAATTATGTAGTGCGTATGACTGTAATTCAAATTTGTAAAATTTGACAGTCGGGAAATGAATTTTCTCTAGTTTTATGATGACAGGTCATAAAAAGGCAAAAAATCTAGAGAGTAGATACAATAGCGAGGACAAAGCTTTGGCTAAACAAATCAAAAGTGAGAACATACCTGCTCGAACATTAAACTTGTTTTGGAGGATTCATAGCAAGAAGGTGAGGTATACGAATGATATTTACAACTTGTAAAAGCTTACAAAATGAAATTTGTATCTTTAAATTGGATTTACATGCCTTAATCATTTTTTGTCAAATTTGAAAAATAAGGCTTAGATTTCAAGTTTTTGTTGGTTTTCTTCATATTTCTTATTTGTGTTAACTAAATTTTTGGAGAGGAGACAAAGGAATGGGAACGATTGCCACTAGGTGAGTCAAAATCATGGAAAAATCCATTAAAAATGCCCCTTGCCTTTGCTAACTTTGAATTAAGGTATGCCTAAAACTTGGTCAATTTTTCTTAAATTGTGGCCTTGTGATTTCTAAAATCTAGTAATTAAAGCAGCATAAGGGATAAATCAAGCATTTAATTCAAAACCCCTTGTTTGTGGAGGACAGTAGAAATACTCAATTCCCATTAGTTAGTGGGTTTGGTAAATCAAACTTTGTTAATTGTACTTGGGAGGCAAGGATAGTAGGGATATGCTCTTCACCTTTTTGGTGAATCAAACTCCTCAAACTATCTCTTAATTCCATTTATCACTTTACAAATGAACACGCTCACCTCCTGAGATTTGCCTTAATGAGGCCAGTGAGAGGGCCAGCCCAAAGTGGGATACAATTGCCTTTGTTGCAATAATCTAAACCACTATAAAAAGAAACACATTCATCCTTAATGGGGTGGATGACAAAAGGATATTAAGCTTCGAACTTCCTCGAGTAGTCCTTCGAGATTGCTCAAAACTCTGATATACCGGTGGTGGGAAGCCCCTTATTTTTGGGGGATGAAACTTAATGTCTATTTTGAATGGAATCTTGATTAAATACCTTGTTAATTTAGAAAGCCTACCTTGTAAAGCCGTGCTTACGAACCAATTTGACAACTAGGTAGTTTTCTTGGAGTTACTTATCATAAAAAAACCCATGATAACGTCTGAACATATTCAAAAACTTTGTGTGTAGAGGGTTTAAAAAGAACAAATGTATTTGTGGTTGCTTTGTTTGAAGATACATATATAAAGTAAGAAACATCCATTATGCAAAATCATCTTACATTTTTAATATATTCATAAAAAGAACAATCACCAAGTTTGGGGAAAATAGTTTCAAATCAAACCTTTGTTGATGTCATTTTCTACATGATCTCACAAACTTAAACTATCTTTACAAGAATATGACACTTGCATAGAAAGAGAGGTCCCTAAATTTGAATCTCAAACTTCCTTCATTAATCATGACCAAGGGGATAGTATCTCAAACCTTTTTGAAAAGAGAGTTGACCAAATGGATAGAAATGCAACATATCACGATTACCTTCATGGGGGACACAATGAAGAGCAAGGAACAACAAATCAAGAAGACATTAACCGAGAAAACCAAGGGCCTAGAGAGACAATTGAAGATAAAGCAAATAGGGCAGCTCAAGATCCTGAATTTCTTGAAATCATGGAAAAAAAATTAGAACAAAATAAGGAACGATACTTCCTTAACTTAGCCCAATTAGGGGTAAAACTTCCTCATGATTATGACACTACAACACTTAAGAAAGATGAGGAAGAAGATAATCCTATAGGTGTTATGAATAAACAATGGAAAATGTTTCAAGCACAAATTGACACAATGAAGAAAGTGGTCGAACCTAAGCCATTTTCCATTGAGGCTTTATGCCCATTTCCTTTTGATAAAAGCTTGGTTATGGAACCTTTCCTACTTAATGTGGTCTTCCCTAAATATGATAAATAAATGGGTAAATCAGACCCACAAAACCATCTTAGAGAATTTTGTGCTCTAAGTATCGAATTCATGCATGACACAACCTATTTAATGAGGCTTTTTCCAAGGAGTTTAGGAGGACAAGACATGGAATGGTTGTCCAAACTTCCACAAGGGGTTACAAAATTTGAGGAATTAGCTTCGAAATTCGTGACCCACTATTCCTATAACATGGAGCATGAAATCACCATGCTTAACCTATACGATACTAAACAATGAGATGGTGACTCTTTTCTAGGGTTTCTCCAAAGATGGAGAATGATCTTCACACAATATCCACGAAGAATACCCAAGAAAGAAAAGATGGAAATATTTATGAATAACTTAAATATGGAGATGAACTATAGGTTCCAACTTCAATGTCCCCCTACATTCAAAAAGATCATCAAAAATGGGTTCAAAATTGAAGCAGTGTTGGTTAAAAGAGGTGAAATTAAATTATTCAAAGATAATAAAACCTATCCCAACAATAACAATAACAATTATCTAGATAATTATAATAATAAAGGAGCCAACAATCACAATGATAAACCAAGACTATGGTTGAAAAAAACCAATAAAAATCTTGTGAATGATGGAGTTGTTGAAGCACACAACTTGAAGGCTACTCCTTTTACCTTATCAAGCTGGTCAAACCCAACCTATAATGTTAATCAAATGACCAAAGCTCCTTACATCAAAAACACTAATCCTTTCAATAACTCCAATGTTAATAAGCCTAAACCCTTCTTTTCCACATATCAGAAAAGAAAATTCACATTTCTAGGTGAACCTTTGGAAAATGCATTGAGAACTTTAGTGGCCAACAAATTATTATCCTACTTGAATCAAGGCCATATGAACCACAAGTCAAGCCAAGCTGGTGGAATGATTCTCATCATTGAAAATATCATCGTAACAAAGGACATAAGACAAATGAATGTATGAAATTGAAACAGCTTGTCCAAGACCTAATCGATGATGGAACCATAAAGGTAGAAGGACCTCAAAATAATGAGGATCACATAGCTTTTGAGAACCCTTTCCTAAACCATGAAAATGGGGAATCATCAAATACTGATCACAATAATAAAAGGGGTAATGAAAAGGTGAATTTTGTCCATAGTTATGACAACACCATAAACACTTTAAGTGGTGATAAAAATACAATAAATGTGATTGTGGTGAAAGAAAAATGAATGGAGGAAACATCTAATGTTGTATCTAGGGGGAAAGCATCAAAGATCACTCTATCAGGAGGTGCCCCAAGAATTATCCTACCTAATCAAACATCTCCATCTTCAAAACAATACAATTTGGTGGACCAATTGCAAAGAACCCCTGCCCAAATTTCTATCTTAGAATTGCTCAAACTTTCACCCACTCATAAGGAGATTTTGGAAAAGGCCCTTGTTGAGACTAATATACCTTTAAATTTGGTTGTGGACAAGTTCTAAAACATGGTAGGACATCTTGTTGCACCCCATTATCTATCCTTTTCAAAACAAGATGATATGTCCTTGAATCACCCACAAAACTTGCCTTTTCATATAGATTTTTTGATCCACAAGCATAGGGTTAAGAGAGTCCTCATTGATGGGGGACCTGGCTTAAATATCTACACCTTAAACTTGGTTAAAGCCCTAGGATTTTTTGAGGAAGCTATTTACCCAAAGAAGAAAATAACCCTTAAAGCTTATGATGATGAAGAAAGAGCCTCTAAAGGTATCATAGTACTCCCCATTAGAGTTGGTCCAATGCAAAAAGAAACCATTTGTCAATTCCTAGATCTAAAATTGACCTACAATATCCTATTAGGAAGACCATGGATCCACAAAATGTAGGCAGTACCTTTGACATATCATCAATGTCTCAAATTTCCATACATGGGACAAGAAGTCATGGTAAGTGGCGATTTGAATCCTTTCCAATATTGCAATAACATGAAACCCATAAATGACTCCTTAGTCCCACATAATGCAAAAGGGTCTATGTCAAAAAGAATAGAGCAAGGAAAATCTTCCAAAGATCTTCCATCCTTGAAAGGCAAAAAAAAGGAAGAGAAAGAAGATGTTGTTGTTGAAAATCACCAAGTTCCCACTAACTTAACTACATCAACTAAAGAAAGGAGAAAGTTAGTGAGGAAATTACCCATAATGAAGAAAAAGAAGATCAAGCCAAATCCATTCAAATCTACACCAAGGAGGCCCATTATAAAAATATGGATGACATGATGAATAATTTTGAGAAGCAATGCCAAATCATGCAAAAGAGTGTGGGTGAATACTCCTTATCTATGATGGATCTACCTTTATCTCCCAAATCCCATGAAAAACCATATAGCCTACATACACCTCATAAATACAATGACCACTTTTTGAGGGCTAGTACTTCTTCATCTATGGATGATGAAGATAATGAAATCTTAAAATGGCTATACAAAGATGATGAGTCAAGTGCCCATGAAAAATGCATTCAAAACATAAGCATTCCTACTCATCAATATGGAAAGGGATTTCAAATAATGTAGAAGATGGGATATAAAGGACAAGGGCCTTTAGGTATAAGAAATGAAGGATTAATTGAACCCATCGAAATGTCATGGAGGGATAGTAAGGAGAAAACTTGATTGAGGTATCTTGAACAAGGATATATTCAAAAGAAGTACTCTAGGGTTTATGATCAAATCTTGCAACTAGGTTACCAAAGTGATGAAGATTAGAACAATTGGGAGTGGGACTCATTATAAAGTGAGTCTTTCCAAGACAAAGAGGTAGATGTAATTCACATGTATACTTCCAACAAAGGAAAAGAGCAAGCTTCAGGATCAAATCAGAATCAAGCTTGAAGTTCTAGCCAAGAGGTCCTAGAAAATGTGCCAAGTCAAGAAATTAAAGAAAATCCATGGGTAGGAGAGTCTTATGTTCCATCATGGATACCTAATATAGGAGAATATAACCTTAGGTTTAACCCAAGAGATTTTTACCCATTAGAAACCCGAGAGGATTTGAGTGAGGGAGATTTTAACCTGAGTTCTCTAAAACACCTAGAAGAGGCACATGTCATAGATTTGAGCGATACAATTTTTTAACCTTCCAATGAATTCATGTCTCTAAACCCTACCGAGCTAAACCAAAACATTGATCCCTTATCTATCCAAAGCTTATCGAATGAGATTCCATCGAATCCACTATCCTTCCCACATTTTTGAATGATAAAACGGTGTCCCAATACCTTAATGTGGTTGAACCTTCTTCTACCGTTGAATATAAAGAAGAAGTGATGAAGGGAAGTATCCAAACTCTTAGCTCAGATAAAAATGAAAAAAAAATTAAAAATGGAAAGAATATAATGTTGAAAACCACATTATGGCAACATTAGGTCAAAAAGAGAAAGAAATAAAGAATGTTTTCGAAGGTGAAAACCTAACAGATGCACCTAAGGAAGGGATTTTGGATACTTTTCCTGAGCACTATGAAGATAGATCACCTATTTTGATTGAATCGACGAAGAAAGTCAACATTGGGTTAGAATTAGAACCAAGCATCATACACCTAGCAACATCTTTATCTAGTGGAGAAAAAGAGGATTTCATAAAATTCTTCAAGGAGAGACAAATCAATTTTTCATGGTCATACAGCGATATGTCGGGACTAGATCCTAATCTGATAATGCATCATTTAAACATCAAAGAAGGATTCAGACCAGTCAAATAGAAATTCAGGAAAATGCACCCACACATAGCACTCCTAGTCAAAGTGGAGTTGGAAAAATTATTAAAAGTGGGATTCATAAGAGCCATTGATTATGTTGAATGGATATCAAACATTGTGCATGTTTCAAAAGAAGACAAGTCAATCAAAATTTGCACGGACTTCAAATATCTCAATCTGGCATGTCCGAAAGATGATTTTCCATGTTCTCTCTAATGGATGGGTTTAGTGTCTATAATTAGATTAAGATAGAACCAGAAGATCAAGATAAAATGACATTTACATGCGCGTGGGGGACATTTTTCTAGAATGTTATGCCCTTTGGTCTCAAAAATGCAGGAGCAACATATCAACGAGCAATGACTACTATTTTTCATGATATGATACATAAATTCCTAGAGGATTATGTAGATGACATACTAGAAAAATCTCATTCAAGAGAAGAGCATCTACATATTCTGGAAAAGATATTTACAAGGTTGGAGCAATTTAAAGTAAGACTCAATCCTAAGAAATATGCATTTGGTGTCCAATCAGGAAAATTGCTAGGGTACATAGTTTCAGCTAAGGGAATAGAGGTAGACCCCAGAAAAGTTTCAGCTAAGGGAATAGAGGTAGAGCCCAGAAAAGTAAAATCAATTATGGAAATGGGGGCACCTTGAAATGTAAGCCAAATGAGATCACTTCAAGGTAGAATCCAATTAATCAGGATATTTATATCACAACTGGCAGAGAAATGTCACTCTTTTACTCAACTCCTTCACAAGGGCATAGTATTTAGATGGGTCAAAAAGTGTGAAGAGGCATTCACATTAATTAAAAATTATCTAATGAATCCACCTAATTTGATGCCACCAATAAGAGGGAAGCCATTAATTTTGACATTTCTGCAACAAGGCATTCTTTGGGGGCACTTTTGGCTCAAGAGGATGAAAATGGTAAAGAAAAAGCCATCTATTACATAAGCAGGACATTGGTAAAATATGAGATGAACTATACCTTCATTGAAAGAGCATTTTTGGCGGTAGTTCTTGCTTCACAAAAACTATGAAATTATATGATATCTTATAAAATCAGACTTATAGCAAAAATTGACCCATTAAAATATCTCCTAAGAAAAACATCCCTCATGGGAAGATTAGCCAAATGGGTCATGGTTCTAAGAAATTTTGATATTGAATATGTGGATCAAAAAGCAATCAAAGGCCAAATGATAGCAAACCAACTAGCAGAGTCACCCTTACAAGATGAACATCTCATTCAAGTATAATTTCCAGATTCAGAGATAATTAATGTTGAAGCAAAGACATGGAATTTATACTTTGATGGATCTTATACCCAACATGGATCAGGTGCAGGAATACTACTAATTACTCCTTAAGGATCAATAATTCCTAAGTCATACAAGCTACTATTTCCAGGCACAAATAATATAGCTAAGTATGAAGCACTAGTTATTGGCATAAAATTAGCATTGGAGTGGAAGGTGACAGAGTTGTCGGTATTTGGAGATTCTCAATTGGTTATTAATCAGATAAATGATGAGTATCAAACTAAATATGATAAGTTGACACCCTACAAAAACATGATTTAAGATCTCAAGAAGTACTTCACCTTGATAACTTTTGAACAAGTGCCAAGAGATAAGAATAAAGCAACAGATGCAATGGCTACATTAGCTTCACTTCTCCAAATATCTGATCAAAGCACCAAATATGAATTCTTGGTAGAAGAAGTTGGACAACCTACATTTTACCCATCCTATCCCCACACCATCTGCCTAATAGTGGGAGATGAATCACCTTCATATGGATCCATTTATACATACCTAAAAGACCAAACTTTACCCATGGACCAAACCCAAAACCAAAAGAAATGTTTCATAAGACAAGCCTCTTGTTATACCCCGGTATCTGACACCTTGTATCGTAAAAGTCTAGATGGAATTCTTTTAAGGTGTTTAGATAAGGAGGAATCAAATTTAGCCTTACAAGAAATCCATGAAGGAATTTGTGGGTCATGTTCGAATGGTTTAATCCTAGAAAAGAAACTTCTTAGGATAGGATATTATTGGCCTACTATGGAGAAAAATGCTTTCCACTTTGCAAAAATTTGTCAGAAATGTCAATACCATGGGAACCGGATTCATGTGCCAGCATAAGAACTGCATCTAATGACTACACCTTGGCCCTTTTATCAATGGGGTTTGGACTTAATATGAATGATTTATCCACCATCCTCATATGGTCATAAATTCATCATTGCAGCAATTGAATATTTTACCAAATGGGTAGAAGTTGTGCCATTATCCATTGCCGCAGGAAAGAGAATCTCCATGTTCATATTAAACCACATAATCTATAGATATGGTGTTCCTCAAGCCATCATAATGGATAATGAAAAACATTTCAAGAACAAGGACTTGAAAGAATTATGTACAAAATTTCATGTGGTACATCACTCATCCTCAATATATTACCCACAAGGTAATGGACAAGAAGAAGCTACAAACAAGAACATCTTGAAAATATTGAAGAGAACGGTGGATATTTAAGGTAGAGATTGGCACATTCAAATAAACCCTACTCTAAGGGCTTATAGAACAAGTATCAGAACACCAACAGGAGCTACACCATTCTCACTAGTTTATGGAGCTAAAGCAGTTTTACCTTTAGAGGTAGAAATTCCATCTTTAAGAGTCTCATTGCATGGATTACTAAGTGAAGAAGACTATAGGGTTTCTAGGTTACATGAATTAGAGCTACTAGATGAAAGAAAACAACAAGCTTTTGACCATTTAAAAGTTATCATAATCGAATGTCAATGAACTATAACAAGCACATTAAACCAAGGACATTCCAAATAGGTGATCTAGTCTTGCGAGAGAACCCTAAAAATCAAGTGGAAAGAGAGAAGAAAGGGAAATGGGAAGAAAATTGTTACAACCATTTGTGATCACTTCTTCTTTTGGAATAGGAACCTACAAACTAGCTGATTGTGAGGGAGAAGAGTTGCAAGAACCCATCAATAGTATACACCTAAAGAGATTCTACACATAAAGCAGATGAAAGGCTATAGAGAAAAAGAGTATCAGAGAATTAGATGAGGGAGCATCATATTTATTGTACATAGTCAAAAGAGATCCTAAAAAATTCAAAAATATTGAAAAATAGAAAAGAAGAAAACAAATCAGAAATGCAGAAAAAGATCAAAAATAGTGGAAAATTGAGCATGAAGAAATCCAAAAACATTTAGAAATGATCCTCAATAAGATGTTTTCTTGGTGAAAATCTAGCAAATAGGTGCCTTGATGATATGAAAACAAAAAAAATAAAAAAAGAGAAAAAGTGCCTTGGTGAAAACCTAGCAAATAGGCACCTTGGTAGCAAAAAAAGAGAAAAAGCTTGAAAAATAGAAAAAGAACAAATCCATTCAATCGGTGAAAACCTAGTAAACAGGTGCCATTGAAAGTCCAAGTCAGTCTCATGCCTAGTCATCATCCTTGTAAATATTACATTCACCAATATTTGTATATATTGCATAATAAAACCCCACAGTTGCATTTGCAAGTACCGAAAGCTTTCGTCACCTATCTGCAAAATGTCTGAAGTCCAACAAACACAATCACATCAAACTAGGGGCAAATATTTTCTAAATGAGGAAGGATTCATCAAAGCAAACACCAATCTGACATTGAATCAATTCATCAAAATATAAGTGCAACACTTACATGATCAAATCCTAATCCTAACATCAATCAAACAAATGCAAAATTTTGATCCAAGATCTCATAAAGACCTTACCTTTATCAAGATTAAAAGTAGGAAATGGATGGAACTATACTTGGAATATGGATTTGAAAAAACAATGCAAAAATTTCATTAAGTGATTACTTGATTGATGAAATCATGTCTTTTTAGCAAATTGATGAAAGTTTTTAAACTAGACAAGCTATGATGAAAGCATGAAGGATGTGATCATCAAAGAATCATTGAGGACATGTACATATGGAAAAACTAAGATCTTTGTTTTTTTACACAACATGATTCCTAGGATATTCTGGTGTTAAATATCATAATACCAAAATCCACTTGCAACATAGAATCCAATGAAAGCGGTATTCATACTCTCATGATTGATTCTAATAAGTGATAGTTGTACCAAGAATGGGATTGCAACATGGAAAAGGAAAAGAGGTATTCATATCACCACTGTTGAACTAGTGATGATTGTGCCAAATTTCAAGTCTCAAAAGTGCTCAATGATGAAAATACGCTCCTAATTTTGTGAATAGTGACAGCTAGCTGCATCCATAATAGATTAAATACATTTAAGTTGATTTACTTTCTTAGCTCAAAAGTTTATTGTAAAGAGAAAAGAGGGGGTGGAGTTAAATCAAAATCAAAAGTTCATTAAAACATTATGTGATCAAGTGTGTTGGAAATCAAAAATCAAAATCAAAGGTGCATTACATTAGATTAATTGCATTTTAAGTCATATTACATTTAGTTGCATTAAGTTCATTTTAAATTGCATTAAATTAGATTGCATTCATCTTAATTCATACCACTTAGTAGCATTCATCATTTTAGTTCACATCAGGAGATCATTAATCACATTGCACTTAGGTTTATTTTATCACATGCATTCATTTTAGATCATGTCTAAAGTGGCATTAAGTATATTTTAAGATTGCATTGCATTAGTTGCATTCATTTTAATTTTCATCAATTACATGACATTCATTGCATTGATCATTATATTTCATCTCATTTTAGTGTGTTAATAACATCATTACATTGTATTAGATCATTTAAATTGCATCCATCATTCATTTTTTTATCACATCATTAATCATTAAGCTCATTAAATATCCATCCATTACAATTAAATTTCATTTACATACATTTCATTAATCATCCATTGCATTACATCATATAAATACATCCATAAAGCATCATCGCATAGCAATAATCATTAATCATTAATCATTAAAACATTAAATATCATCATCGTACATCATTAACTTTAAACCATGTATTACATGCATCTATCTACTCTATGTCATAAGTAAGACATTCTCATTTGCATAAATAGACATGTGCATTCATATCATAAACTACATTTGAAAAACATTAAAAAAAAAATCATGTAGAGATAAATCATATAAATTTGCATATCAAATAAAGCACCTGAAAATAACTCCAACACATGATGATGTCATATAATGTAAACATATCAATAAATATAAAAGTCCATGGTATCATCAAAGGCCATATCAATATGTGAATCAAATTCCAACCAACATAACAAGTATCGATCATAAACAAACATCATCTGATAAAAGAATATGAGTCCAATGTCTCGATATCAAAATCATCATAATTTACATCAAAAGAATGGCTCAATCATATATCATCAACTGCCAGAACCACCAGCACCATTAGTACTAGGACCTATATTAGGGCCTTGACTGGAGCTTGCATGTATCCCGTGTTGATTCATGGAAGCCATAAATGTCTACATCATACTGCCCAGCTGAGTGACCTACTGCCTAATCTCTAATACCTTAGCCTGTAAAGACCGAACATCAGAAGTCAACATTGGTACCTCTACTACAGGAGCCTATGGAGGAGCCTGAGGAGGAGCCATAAAATAATATGGTATAAAAGATGGAATTTGAGAAGAATAAGATGAAAGAGATGAAGAAGATGGAAGCGGACTAGAAGGAATAAGACCCTATGGAGGAGGAGGTGTTGGAGGTGCCTGTGCCTGATCCACTACAATTTGAGTGACCTATGCATCAATATCTGCCATGATCTGTGGTGCAACTTGCCTATACACTCACACTCTATGCTGACCCCATCTGGCCAGTTTGTCCACACCCACCTAATGGAGTGCTATGAAGGGACCACCCCTAACCCCAACCCGTCTACCTCTCATATAGACTCCACCTCTGATAGGAGTAGTAACTACAATAGGAATAGCTACTCTACTACCTCCTCCTGCTTTTCTTTCTCATCATCCTTGATGACCCCATCTCTTGCCACCATCACCATCCCCGCCATCATCATCAGACACCTCCTCAATCTCGGGCACTGGCTCTTCCAGAACTGTAAATTTGGGAAATGGGTTCTGTAAGAACCACTGCACATAATCATCGGTCATGTTGATGTCAATAATATGATCCCTCATGTCCCACGCCAAGTGAGGTAGCTTTAGTAACTCATCTCATGTCATCCTATAATCAATCTAAGGACTCCAAAGGGATCTCTCAACCTGTACACAAGCGTAAAGGGCTAACCCCTAAGGCATCCCCTGCACTCAGGCAAACTAATATAGAACCCATTGGAAATAGAACCACTCGATAACCAAGGGCATCTGCCCTATCATCCAATGAGACATGCACATATAGGGAAGCTCTATTGCATCCTCTGGCCATGGCTTGCATTCAATGTATGGTCTTCAGACCACCTAATCAATATCATCAATAATATGCCACCATTAATCCACCTTACCCAGGTGGGCCTACACAACCATCCCCTCATATATCCAGGCAAAAGGCCATCTAGAATCTAGATGGCACATGATGATAGGTCTAGTAACAGGAACATGCTCCCATGTCCATAACTGAAGTAGGACTACTCTAGCAGAGAGAGTAGCCCCGCTCTGATATACAACATCATGAAGCTCATGATATAACTAAGCTAACACATAGGAACCCCAATTGAACCTATGAGGATGAGTAATCAAGTCCTCCAGGATCCGGCCCCAACCAACTGTAAACCCATGTCCCCGCCGATCAAGAACCAAGAAACCATTGACGAGTACCCCTAGTACTGCTGGAAGCATGGGGAATGAAGGAAATTGAGCTCACTGGATGCTCTCATCTTTAATAGTAAAATCATCAAAGAGGCATCTACATACTATACCATCATAGACCTGGTCATAGTATATGATCTCCCCATAAGTAGGGATCCGCAACAACCTGTATACATCCTCGAGAGTGATCATCATCTCTCCCATCAGTAAATGAAAAGTATTATGGTTAGAATGCCAATACTATGCCATAGTGGTGAGAAGACCTTGATTCACACAGAATCAAGGGAGAGAGAGTAGAAAAGATAGACCACATCGACCTATCACTCGGTGCTCTAGCCCACTTAGATCATCAATCATATCGAATGATAAAGGAAATAAGCCTCAGACAAGTAGCTTCTGAAGTAGATCCTGTAGAAGCAAGTTTAAACACATCAAGTATCAAAATCATAAACTATTGAATCATCTTAAGTCAATTGACCAATCAAATCTAATCAAACCACAATCAATTTTCCTGATTTTAATCAGAGAGGATGGAAAATTTATCATCATCCACCATATAAATCAAGATTAACCATCAAACATTCAATATCAAATGACTTGAACTGAAATTATATGACTCGCTATCAATAGGACTCAAAAACCTAAGCCAATCGATTAATTGACAACATTAGAAGGATCGGAAAACTGATTGAAAGGTTCGCAAATTTTTCCAAATAGGGTGTACACACTATTTCATTACTTAAAGTGCTGAAAACCAAAAGCACTGCTTAAAACATCAGAAGTGCAACAAAAATTATTGTACGCACTACAACAAAGTGTAAGTGCTCTAGGATTTAGTACACATTGTAGGAATACCCTGTACGCGCTACTAAAAATATTAAACGTGCAATCAAAATTGAAAGCACTGCAAAAAGTGGTAAAAGCGAAATGATGCCCTAAATCTAGCATTTGTACATGCAACTAAACTTTTGAATGCATTGCATAAAACCATGGATGCACTGTTAAAAAACTTAAAAGTGCAACAAAATTTAAAAAAGAAAAAAAATAAGTCTTTTTCTAGAAAAATCCAAATTTCTCAAAATTAAATGCTAAAATCAGACAAAAGAGGTTGTCAAGGGTACATACAAGAGGTCCGCAGCCAGGTGGGCGTTGATACTGTCGACCATGCTCAAATCTATGCTCTCAAATAGGGATCACCATTGCAGAAGGCTCAGAGGGTCAGAGTGAAAATAAAAAAGAGGAGGGTAAAAATTAATAGTAAAAATGACCTTTTACCCCTTAATATAGCCCATTTTGACCTAAAAGGGACATTTTTTACCAGAAAATGACTTGGGACCCAAATTTTCATACCCAAATAGCCAAATCAGGGGCATTTTTCATCACAGTATCACAAATACATTATCAGAAATGAAATCAAAATTCACTATTATTCAAATATTTTTAACTCAAATTGATAAAAAATGTAATATTTTTCAATTGAAATCAAATTTCATTTCATTTCTGAGGGGGCATACACTTGGACAATCATGATCAACATCATTATCATCAAACCATAAGCATAACATTAAATCAAAGCTCAATCTTTCATCAAAAAAATTTCGCTAATAATCAAGTGGGGCATTAAAACATCATATCAGATTGAATAAGACATCATATCAGCGACCTATCATCATATCAACCATCAAGGACTTCAAATCAATCAGAAATTCATAAATCCTATCATCAAGATCTACATCTTTTATCAAATCTCAAATTGAACATCATCTAATCAGTGACTCTACATCAAAATAATCAAGGCATTCTTTGAACCGATACACTTTGCACATCAATTTAAAGAGGGGCATTTGTAATCACCTGAAGATGGACAAGATTAATTCAAGTGAGCAACCAAGGCAAAATCAAAGCAATAAATTAAAATCAAGCTAAAAACAAAAAAAAATTGTAATCAAGCCATAATCCAAATTTAATTGAAAATCAAAAGCCATTAAATCAATTTAAATCCAATAAATCAAATTAAATCAATAAATTGTACAATTAATCTAATTAATTGTATAGTTCAATTTAACTCAAATCAACCCATTTAAGGGGTACACATGGATAAACAAATCATTTTAATTCAATTAATCAAATCCCTATTTTCCCTCAACACCACATGGGAGGAAAATGCCTCAACCAATAGGATTTAAGGATCAAACTCACATGGATCAAGCTCACATCGAATCTCAATCACACATAAGGTGAGAACATCTTGGCCACCCATTTTGTCTCTTGTCCCAAGCTTTGAGGATAATTCACTTAAATTGTCTCCAAAGGTGGAACCATGGACTTAACCTCAACTCAACCATGATCAAACTCAACTCCACCCCCTACCCTTGCCAAAATCTATAAAAGTAAGGCATAAATCAAGAACAAATCATCCACAAATCTAAGAATAGCATCAAACCTCTTGCATTTTTGAGCTAGAAAGGAAAATATAGAGTTAATTAGGCATAATTTTATTTTGGAATTGATTTAATAAATTGCTTATCATATCATTCTCATTTTAGAGATGTCACTAATGGAGGCTTGTTGAGAGCTTTGCATTAGCATATCTAAATAGAGATCCATAGAGTGCTTATTGTCTTTTATTTTCATAATTAGGTCACTAATTGTGGTATTTAACTTACATTATTCATTTATTTGATAAACTAACCCTATGAAGGTGCTTTCCACAACACGTAATTCTCTTTGGGGCATCTTATATTTTTCTTTTCTTTGATGTAACATCATTCTTGACATCACATCAAAGAGGGGTAAAATGTAGATGCTTAAAATTGTCCCATAACATTATAATTATTTAATTTTTTTTCATTTATATTCATCTTGCTTATTTAATTAAATTTAGCTCGTTATTCTATAAATACCCCTCTTACAAGTGTATTGAATTTTATTTAATACACTTTCCCCACATAAACCCTTGATTAAATAAATTCTAATTTATTTAAATTCCTTCACATTCTATTATTCTTCTAAACTATGATTAATTTAATTTTTAATTAAATTAATCCTAAATCTGAACCTAGATCCTACCCTACACACATCACTCTCAACAAATAGACCTACTTATTAATTAACTAAGGTTAATTAAGCTAATTTTTGGATTCCTACACCCATTACCCCTAATTATTTGCTCACACATGTGTGAGCAAATTTCCAAAAATTGTCTTTTCAAAAAAAAAAGTTAAAAGCCCCAACAAGGTTTCTTACAACCTTGATGACACCTCTTACACATTCTAAAAATATGAAAATGAACTTTTTCTTTCACACCTTACACATGTGTACTTGAAGTACACATACACATGTGTACTTGAAGTACGCATTGACCCATCACATCTCAAGTTTCTCACACATGTGTGAGACAAATTAGACTCTTGCATGGCTTATGTGTCCTTCATGTGGCACCTATGTGGATGCCACATGTGATCCATCTCACCCCAACCCTCCAAAATCCTATAAATAGGAGCCTTCTCAAGAGTAAATCATCCATCATTTTGCATTAGAATTATCATGCTAGTATAATTTTAAAGTTTTCTTGCATTTAATATTTATCTAACATGTTTGGTAGTTGCTTGCATTAATGGTAGAATAGTTACATGCTAGATCATATTTACTTTGTTCATCCATATTGAATGCTTGAGGCTAGTTCTTCATAACTAGTCTTTGAGCTCATTCAATGTCATCTTCATGGTAGTTTGTAGTTTTATCTTGCATTTATCATTTTCAAATCATAGTGGGATTTAGATATTGTGTTGGGAGAGCACACCCACATATATCTCTAAGAGCTAAAATAAAGCAAATCTTGGGTGCATTCGCTTATTGCTCATTGAAGGTTGTGGAGAAAGCTTCCTAGTTTGGTTCTTGCAAGATTACTAAATGTTAGTTTATATTTGAATAACATGTTTATTGCTAACATTTGAATGTTTTAGCTTGCTCCCAACAGGTGAGATTTCATCACATACAATATATATGTATGTATGTATATAGGTATACATATGTATATGTATATGTGTACATATATGTGTATATGTGATCTAGATAAATGAATATATATCTAGATATATATAGAGAAAAAAAAAATGTACATATGTTACATACATACATACATACATACATACATATATATGTATGTATGTATATGTATGTATATATATGTGTGTGTGTGTGTGTGTGTGTATGTATATATATGTATGTATGTATGTATGTATGTATGTGTGTATATATGTATATGTGTGTGTGTGTGTATGTATGTATATATATGTATGTATGTATGTATGTATGTATATGTATGTATGTATGTACACACACACACACACACATATACATATACATACATATACATACATATATATGTATGTATGTGTGTGTGTGTGTGTGTATGTATGTATGTATATATATGTATATATGTGTGTGTGTCTCATTTTACTTCTATCTGATGTTTGCTTCAAAATTAGTGGGAATCAAAGACGCATTACTGTCTCCACCATTTTCCAAAGCCAAGACATTGTCACTATTTGTCATCTTATTAAAAGTTTGGGCATTAACCATCTTATTATGTTCATTTTGTATCCATATATTCACAATCTTTGGTTTAATTTTGCATGTTTTCTCTTTGTGGTCCCATCTTTGACATCCTAGACAAAACATTTTATCGTTCTCGATTTCAATCTTTTGTAACCAATCAATGCCATCCACAAAAAAATGAATTTCTTTTGGGATTTTTTTGATAGTTGCAACCTTGAGGTGATCAAATAGGTAGAAGTCCTCTTTGATGATATATGTATCTAGATCAATCAAGGTACCTAAAGTTCTTCCTATTTTTTCAAGACATTCCTCTGACCAATACTCAATCAATAGGTTATGCAAAATGAAAATAATACTCATTCTTATGGATTCAACTTTCTAGGATTAAAATTGGGAAACCATTTTTGTATATACAATGGATTATCCTTCATCATCCAAAGCACCCCTTGCATCACCCTCTCCCTCTCCTCTATAGACACAGGTATTGTACTAAGCTAGGGATGTACTCCCTAAGAGGAATACAAATTTCCTACTCCACATCTCATAGATAAATCAAGATACAAGATCTTGGGGTTGCTCAATCGTTGACACGGTAGAGAGTAACCCCACAAGGTTTGAACCTTGGTTATAGGTATTGCAGGTAGGAAGCTCCACCATTTCACTAAAAGGTCATCCCTAGTTATTATTAATTATTATAATTGTGATTAAATTTAAAATTAAGATTAGACAATATTATGGTTATAACTATTCATTAATTAAACTACTATACTAAAAAAAAAAGTATTAGCCACTACATTGCACTTCTTATATTATGTGTGTTTGTACATTTACATATACATATAGGTATGTATATATGCATATATAGGTATGTATGTATGCATGTATTGTTATCTCTATTTTAGCATTAAAGATTGTTATTACTATCAAAGACATTGGTCGGTTACCTATGCTACTCTAGTCGGTAAAAGCAAGCACTTCAAGCTAGTCGGTTAAGTCTTTACACTAAGAACTAAAGCAATTCTACCAAGCATTAGTGTGCACTGATACCGAGTGATAGTAAACACTGAGAAGACTAGACACTAAGCACCAGTGTAATTACCGAGCAGTATACACAGTGTTTACTGAGCATCATAGAAAATGGCATAGTAATTAGTAATGGCACACTTATCTATGCAAATGGTTACAATAGAATCACAAAACATTTTACCAAGATCAAGGATCATTTATTATAGATATATTCATTAATTGCAATGAAGATCTTTATGTAATTTCTAGATCTAGGTTATTTTTGTACACCGTAGATCTTAGGGTTTTCTCTAAGATATTGTAACCTAATTTTGTTAAGCGGAAAAAGCAATATGCTATATAAATGTAATTTCATGTTAGTTTTGGATATGAGAAAGTGTGAGAGAGAAGCTTGACAAGGAAGTTGAGAACATGAAAAGAAGGTCTTGAAGCATTAGCCAACTTCAAGATATTAGTTATCAAACAAAGAAAAACAAAATACAGAGACATTCAGATTAAGCAGAATCAGACAAGGCTACTGAGTAGTTCAGAGCAGAGATCTTCACATGAAAAGGGATATCTATTCAGTATTTCATTAATCTGTATCAAATAAGATAGAGTTGTCAATTAGCAAATATATCCTATTATTTTCTAATCATTGTAACAGAGTTTGGTGAAATCTCTTAACAGAGTAGACCTAACAGTCTTTTTGTAAATCTCTTAACTGAGTGCACACTCAAGTAGTGTTGTTAAAATCCTATAACTAGGTAGATCTAATTGATCTGAAATGTTACTCCTAACAGGGTAAGATCGCCAGAAGTGATCACTACTTGTAGCCCTAACAGAAAAACCTTTTCTATCTGTAGTAGTAAATAATTTGTGGGTGTCATCCCCACCGCAGTTTTTACCTTCTAACAAGGGTTTTTGCGTTACCAAAATACTTGTGTTATGTGATTGATTTATTGTTGATTTCATGCTATTTACTTTTGCAAGTTAACTGAATGAATGATACAATGGATTCAAGTTATATGTGAAGTTACTACTATTTGTTGTTTAAGGTTTGAGAGTTGAAAGTTTTTGTGGGCACTGATTCACCCCTCCCCTCTTAGTACCCTATCTCTCCATCCCAACAATTAGTATAAGAGCTCAAATCTCTTATTAGATGGTTTAACCACTGAAGAGTAAAGATCTAACCATGGAGAGATATAAGTTGGATAAGATAATAGAGAATCAAAAGATTCAGATGTAGATGTTCATAGAGTAGTATAAGCAAGCTAAGGATGACTTGAAAAAGTTACTAGTTCAGAGGAAGAGCCTAGCTATTATGGAAAATGACATCAGTTACCATGAAGAAGATATTGATGATGTATTTGATAACATTGGATCTAGTTCAGGAAGTATTTCTGATGGATCTGAAAGTGCAATCTTTGATTTGTCTGAAAAGAATCTTCACTTAACTGAACAAGTGAAAGCCCTACAAATCGATCAAGAATAACAAATGGTGAGAATGATAGATGTAATGAAAAATGCTAGACAAGTTGAGCAAGAAAGGAATCTAGATGTTGAAGACTGAAGAAAGATAACTAAACAACTTCAAGCAAAAGAAAGTGAGATACAAAGACTCACCGAGCACCATTTTGAAATATCCAATCAGATGATGATTGTAAACCAAGAGGTTAACCGAGTAAATGGTGAACTATCAAGAAAACTTGAAGATATTGGAATACTTAGGGAAGAGAATGAGAAATTGATAAATAAAGTAAAGCTACAACAACAACACAATTAAATGATGAAATTGGCAGAAGATAGTTCCAAAAAGATTGATGATTTTCTAACTAATCAAAGAAGATTTGGAAGTAAAGTTGGATTAGGCTATAACGGTGAAGGAGAATCCTCCAAACAAGTTGAACAAGTCAACAACAATCAAAATCAAATACCTAAGATGTTGTCATGCTATCACTGTGGCAAACCGAGACATACTTCAAATGTTTGTACAAGCAAAGCACAAGGTAAACCCCAAGTCACTCCTAAGTTTAATGGTTACTGTTATTACTATGGAAAATTTGGTCATCAAGCTTATGAGTGTAGAACAAAAGTGAATAAGAATGCTAACAATCCTACCATGGAGAAACTCTGTTATACTTGCAACAAACATGGACATATTGCACAAGAGTGTAAAGCTAAGATGAAGCAAGTCTAGACAGCAAAACAGAAGAGCAAACCCAAACCATATCAACCAAAGAGACAAGGTAATTCTTATGTTTGGGATTACAATACATGGGTTAACTATATTGCATGTGGTAGATATGGACACATCACAACAAACTGTATGAGGAAAAGATGGGCTGGACAATCACAAAGCTGGACAAGTACTGGAATGACATGCTTACATTGTCATAGGGTCAGTCATCTTAGCAAGGACTATAGAGACCAAGCACCAGAAGAAGGACATGTATTTGAGAGTAGAAACACTATTGCAGATATCATGAGAATCAGAAACACTATGTGGAGAAAGGCATCAAATGAAAATGTTGAGTCAAGCAATGTTGTCGGTGAAACCTCATCTACAGGATTGGGTGACATCGGTACCTCCACTTAAGGTGATTTAGGTATGTATGGAACTGACATTTCAAAATAATCTTATTTTACATACAGTTCCTTATATATGATGAGCACATACCAAATTTTCATGAATAAAGATGCATTGTGGTTTATATGTTATGAGCTAACAAAGTCACATAGTCGATATATGTAAGACCGAGCAATGAGCTACCTATCGGTAAAAATTATTCAAGGTTAACCGAGTAGCAGTATCAACTGAGTGAGAAATCACGTGTTAACCGAGCTGTTGGAAGTTTGCAGTATTCACCGAGTTGATAGTTGTCACAAACTGAAAGTAGGTCGAGCATTAATGACAAAAAAGTTATAAGCAGGAAAGTAGAAAATGCTATAAATACATGGAGGACTTAGTTCATTTTCACACAGCAATTTTGAAGAGTGATTATTTCACGGAGTGAGTTTGAGCAAAGAATTTTCAAGATTATCTAAAGCAATTGCAGATCGAACCAAGTGCACTC
The DNA here is from genome assembly GCA_027943335.1 of Chamaecyparis obtusa. Lineage (NCBI taxonomy): Eukaryota > Viridiplantae > Streptophyta > Pinopsida > Cupressales > Cupressaceae > Chamaecyparis > Chamaecyparis obtusa. The sequence goes on along the minus strand of BSBK01010956.1, from coordinate 10,179 downwards.
TTCGTATACTCTAAGTAAGTTGAAACCCGTACCAAGCACATTCATCACTTTTTGTCGAAAACCTAGTTTGTTTAAATGGCATCTACTGCAAGCACTTCTAAGAATGTTGAAGAGGAAGTTAACTTGATAGTATCGGCTAATTATGATGAACCCAAGTACAAGTTACACCCAGAAGTTGCATCAAAAATAGATTTAGCGGGTGCTTTCTCAAGCATCCCACCTGGGGTTTTGCTAGTCAAGGATGTACGATCCTACATTCACTGCAAGATAGGTGAAATAGGAGATTTTGATATGTATGTCATATACCAGGCACTCTGTAGTAATGATGGGAAAATCAAACCAAAGTAAAAACAAGTTGAAAAGATTGGACTCACTAATGCCCTAAATTTTCCAAAAAAATTCAAAATCGAATGGATTAGGGTTGTACTCAGTCACTATCATGAGGGCACATTTTGGCTAGATAAATCGATTAAAGTAACACAAAGAATGATTCATAGGGTTACAGGTTACCCTACATCTGATAAGGCCAAAGCTTTTCGTAGTTCATCTTGAGCTAATGTTGAGAAGAATACAGGTGCAACATGGGATAGTCGAGCACTAAAGATAGCTTCAATTGTGGATTCAGAAGTTAAATTTGTAGCTCATGTAATTGGTTACAAGTTCTATCAGTCGAGTAGATAGAACATTGTTCCTTTTAGTGATGTGGACATGGCATTTAAGATGATAAAGAAAGGACACCAGTTGGACCTTGCCGAGTTACTGTTGAAATAGTTAGACGAGAGCATGAAAATAATTAGGTTGACAAAGTCTAACACCTATAAGTTAGGATTACTGTTGGTGTATATGTTTTTCTACCTTCAGAAATTATTTCCTTATGTCGGTCACATAGATTGGCCTACCGACAAACCAATTATTAGTCAAATTTCTGATATAATGACAAGTCTGGGAGATAATGTAAATAAGGTTGTAGATGATTATTTTGAAGAATTTAAGATTAAGATGAATCTGAGAAGCAGAATTCCAAGTTCACTGGTCGAGAAATATGAAATGGATATTTTTTTTCTAGTAGACACCGATCACACTTTAATCAAAGTTGTTGAGCCAAGAAAAAAATGGCTAGCCCCCATGGGATACGAAATGGATAATGATTTCTCTTTGAAATCTATCAAGGATTTACTGGCTACACCGAAGGACAAGAACGCCGAAAGGTTTGAAACCTTTGAAGAGGCAAAGACTAGAATAAAAATAGGTCTTTCCATCAGTAAAATGACTAGAAAGTCCAGGAAAATGATGAAGACACTAACTGAACAGTTTGGAGGTGAATCTGACTCATTTGACGAGTCACCGGTTGAACCTACAACCAAAGGTCAGTTAATGTTGGCTGACAAAGCACATGATAGTGAAGAAATCGAGTTCAACAAAGAAAAAGATTCAATACCAATTTCTCCCACTCCAACTCCAAAGAAGAAGCAGTTACCAGTGTAGCATAGAGCACAAACAAGGTCAGCTACTGCAGCCTCACCACCTTTGAAAAGGGTAATTGTGAAGGGATCAAAAGCAAAGGCAGCTACACCGACTAAGACATATGCAAAAAGAGGAACCAAGGTCATAGTTAAGGCACCAAGAAAAGGGAGGAAACTAATACAAGGAAGAGAAGACCTTGAAGATGAAGAAAATGACAACAATTAGTTCAAGGTTGTCAACAACAAGAATAGAATAATAGATGAAGTTGCTACAAATATAATTGAAAGTGGAGAATTCACAGATCTAGAACTTAGTCAGTTTGACAACATGTCTACCGAGGATCAAAAAAAAATTGAGGAGGTAGTCATCCAGATGATGATAAGCTTCAAACGAGTTCCATTGGAGTTTGCAAAACCACTACCCAAGACATTAGATGAAAGAATAAATCAAAAGTGGTCTTATGCTTTGGACACGAAGAAGAAATTAAGGGAACAAGCCCTAGTTTTGGTAGCTCCAAATTTATCTCTTGATGAAATTAAGGATTATATGGACACTTACCCTAGGAGATTCGGAGTAAAAATTTGGGCTATGCAAGTATTAGATGAAAATCTGGCAGATATTGATGAGTCTAGCCAACTCATCTGGACATCAATCATTACAGCAAAAGAGCAAGTTGAGAAAAATGCATTTCTATATCTATCTAAGAAGAGATAAAGGTCAAAAGGAAAAGGTATCTACATAGATGATGCTAATTTGGCAAAGAAGACTGGAGAAACAGATGTATCATTTACCGAGGTGATTGATACAACACTTGTTAATGAAGTCATAGATATTTCACAAGATGCACCGGATTGGGTTGAGATCCAGATTATAGATAATAACGCATTAGATGTACTCATTGAGGACATTACTAATGGCAATCCTAATGATAGAGATGAAGATGAAGATGTGAATATTGCAGTAGATGATACACAAGATGAAGGTCAAGTTATCAAGTCTACATTTACATCGTTATTGGGAGAGCTTCCTATCCTTGTGGAAGCAGTTAAAATTTTATCACAGGAAAAACTTGAAGGCTCAGACCCCAAACAACTGAAGGATACAACAGGGGAACAAGGAGTAGAGATACCAGCTGATACAAACAAGCCTGAAGAGAAAGAGGCAACCGAGACAGATACAACAGGCTAAGATGAACCCAAAGTAACCGAGGCTACC
>BSBK01010956.1:0-2500 GCA_027943335.1 Chamaecyparis obtusa | reverse complement strand
ATTATAACTCATATTGATTCACTAAAATACTCACTGAGAAAACAAACATTTACTGGGATACTCGTTGAATGGTTTATGATTCTAAGTGAGTTTGATATAGAGTATGTGGATAAAAAATCCATAAAAGGGCAGATGATTGCAAATCAACTAGCAACAACACCACCACAAGGTCATCAACCAATCAACTATGAATTCATAGATGAATCCATTTTTTCCATAGAAACATCAACAATAGAGGTATGAAAACTATAGTTTGATGGATCCTATACTAATCATGATGCGGGGGCAAGAATTATCTTCATCACCCCACAAGGTAGCGCAATTACCAAAGCCTACAGGCTCAATTTTTTGTGCACCAACAATATAGAAGAGTATGAAGCTTTGATAAAAAGATTGAATCTAGCCATCTAGTGGAGAATAAAAAATATCAAAGTCTATGGTGATTCCCAATTAGTCATTAGCTAAGTGAATAATGACTACATGCCTAAAGATGAAAACTTAATTCCCTGGAGAAAGATGATACATCAAATGTAGACTTATTTTCAGTACATCATTTTTGAAATTTTTTTTAAGGGTTCGAAACAAAGCTACAGATTTGATGGCTACCATAGTGTAATACCCCTCCCATAGTTTTCTTTTTAGTTTATATTGTCAAACTCTTTTAGGCCACTTTCATGTGTGTGTTGGTTATTGTAGTGATACTTGAGGATATTGATGTATGACATTACATTGGGATTTAATATATTATGAGCCATTGGATAGTGTGTGATATCATGTGTTTACAGTTAGATGAATTTAGTTATTTTCATGTTGATTATTTATATGTTATTTTGTCATTTATATTTATGAATTTATTGACATTCTGGCCCTATATTTGTATGCACATGGATCATATGTATGTTTTACATTTTTTTTTTGCGTGCTTGATATGGTGTGGGATGGAGTCATAGTTGCTTGCGAGATCCCCATGATATACCAATCCCAACCATTGTCTATTATATATGTACGCACATGTTCATCTTTGTGATGACATGATTGCAGGTATCTGACATCGACTTCCCTAAATTATCAAGATGAGTGTGCCCTATCGTAATGTCTCAATGGTAAGAGAGGCGAGATAGAAACATAGGTCAAAATCCCAACCCAACTCATTTATTATCCTAAAATAGTGGACAAGTATTTGATTGATTACCCTATGAATTTGTCAAGGTGACGTAAATTCGTGAACCCTTCCTTTGAGAATGATTATTGCGATTTGATTTAGTCGATTTCTTCTTGTTGTGTGTCATGTGGTTTGATTTGGTTTTTGTATTAATATGGATTAAGGGATTAAATAAGAATAATTAAAGGGTTAATTAATTATATCTTGTGAAATATTGAAATATTAAATATATGAATATTTAATTAATAAGAATTATTTAAAAACTTCTGTTTATTAAAAAGATTTAATTAAAAAGTCTTATTATGGAAATTTAGGATTTAATTAAATATTAAATCCAAATTTGAAATTAAATGCATAACTAATATAATTGATATTTAAAATATCAAGTTGCATGTTTATAATATGCTAAAAATAATAATTCTAATTAAAATATTATTATGCAATTTAATTGCACATTCAATTTAATAAATCAAATTAAGAATTCCAATTTAAAGTGAGTTAAATATTAAAGTTGCATATTATTATCAATTATAATTAATCATACAAAAAGTTTATTTAAACAATGTTGTAGTTGAGTTCTAATTTCTATGATTGGGAGTTGCATGTTTTCAACCCTGATTTCTAGGTTTTCTTTATTAGAGTCTTTTTGGTCATTTTAGACATAGATTTGCAGGTTGCAAGTTATGGTTTAAATTTGGGAGTAAAGAATTTATTGAAAGCTTGGAGTTTTTGGAGTTTTGGAACTTGAGCTTGTGTCGTCGAATATCTTTTGTGATTAAGGTAGGGTTTAAAAACTCTTGTAAATCTCTCATTGGAAAATATTGTATTCTTCGTGTTTGCCAAATTGTGTATGAAATTTAAGTGTTGGAAACCTGGGTTTGTTTTATTTGTGAAATGTATGAAAAGTTCGATTTGGATTTTCCTTATTTTTGAGAAATTGGGAAGAAAGAGTTATTTGATTTCTTTTGTGTGAAAAATTTTGGTGAAAAATCAGATCTGGTAAACCTTTGCATTCAATTATGAGAAAACCATGTTAAATGAAATATGTTAAGTAACTAGGTTTTCCTTGAAAAAATTACATGCAAACAATTAAGAAAATACAAAATTCAACTAGATAGGGTTTGATTAAGATTCTTGATAGATTCTTGTATAATGAATTCATGAGATTAAACCAATTGGACATCATTATACAATTTAGTATTGAATTCATTAATTATATATATCTGTATGTATATACATATATATATGTATGTATGTATATACATATATATATGTATGTATGTATATATGTGTGTGTGTGTGTGTGTGTGTGTGTGTGTGTGTGTGTGTGTGTCTGCT
>BSBK01010955.1:0-152500 GCA_027943335.1 Chamaecyparis obtusa | reverse complement strand
ATGGAGAATTTCAACCAACTTGTCAAAAATATCCATGTATGCCAAAAAAAATACCATACAAGAACTTAATTTACATACGACACTGAGATTTGTACAAGAGTCATCGACTAACTAACATAAGAATGCAACTATCAATACAATAGACCGATGGGTCAATTACAAAGAAGTCATAACGTGCCCGAGGTGAAGACCTTCCTGATAGGAACTCCAGACACCTGTTTCACATAAAAAATGAGGGTGAGAATATTGTAGGAGTGTATTTCCACCCTACCACGAAGCAGTTGTGCTTCCCTAGAATCTTTCGTGACATGAAAGATACCCAGCCCAGCTTGAGGTAGCCTAACAATATAAATCTAATAGGAGTAATGGAATGTATAAATTCATACACTATATAACAAAATTGTGGACATACCAATGCATATATCCTAATAAGAGAATAGAAGCAACAACCTTTTCTTTTCATTCCATGTCATAGAATTATAATTTCATCTCACACAAAAAACATGGTGGTGATAACTGAATAAAGATAACACCACAATATTCTAATATATTTCTTCATGAAGTTGAGAATTCTCAATACATGCAATGTACATCACAAGAAATCGATATCTAGAAAGATAAAACATCTTCTTTATAAGCTCTTTCCTCTCAACATTACACATCTCAAATTCACAATAAATCATGATCTCATTTTCCTACTCTTATAAACATGTAAATAATATAGTTCCCAATATGAATAAGGAATGCTTCCTTTTCTAGTTCCAAGACATCAACTATAGAGATCATTATGGAGTAACCCTTGCTACAAATCATTATGTAATTTTTTTAAGATTATGAATAATGGTGAAATTAGATCAAAATGAAAAGATATAGATTTGTATACTGTATTTTCTTCTTCTTGGTTCCACCCCTATAACAATTATCTTGAAGGATAAACTCAACGTAAATTGATCTTATTAACATGTTGCATACACGAGAAGGATTCATGCATACATGAGTACACAAGTTTGCACGAGAACCTATAGGATCACATTTGATCATATAAGTGGACTTGCAACAATAGTTATCTATATAAAAAAAAATTGATAACCAAATCCATGCATAGATACCTTTTAGCACTAACATCAAAAGGACTCTAGTTATCTATTTACTCATCTTGAGTCATATAAAGATACACAACTATAGTATGATTTCATAGAATCTTTCCTGAATTATCATTAATATTTATCTCAATTGGTTAACATTTATAGTTCCTTATACGAGTTCTTCTACATACATATTCTATGTATAGAGAAAATAATGCACATCTCTTTATACTAACAAAATTACTTCAATAAAAAAATAGTGTCCACAAATGAATCAATGCTACAAATGGGAAGCTAGATATGATAAAATGGTCAACATTAAAAAAAATTAAAAGAGATGAGAAATTCTAAACTACTAAAGCTTATATCAACAAGATCACATCATCTCATCCACTTTTTAGTAATCTCCCTACATGTTTCCCAATCTATCTAATCTTAATACCATGTCATTTTGTGTAACAACCAGAATCAATTTAATCAAATTAGCATAATGATTTCTAATATTTTCTTCAGTCTCTCAAGACTAAACAGTAATCTCAATATTCTTGCAATGAAATTTTGGTATGTAAATTTCAAAATTCCACATCATGCTCTGGATAGTTAATACACATTTCATTTCAAGATCCATATTAATGATCCCACCATCATATTAATCGGATATGAATAATTTTTATGAGAGAAAACATAATTCCTACACTCCATGACAGGAAGAATTGTGTAGGATAGAACCTGATTTTTCTTGATTCTCATGGTGTTAAAATGGAGATAATCAAATGGAAGAGTTAAATATAGTTTCAAATCAATTGTCATTTACGCCTTGATTATTAAATTCCTCTAAGGCTCTAATTTCATTATCTCAATGGCATTTTTGGATCAGATGATACTCTTGGAATCCTCTGAGTTTATCTAATTTACATAAGAATCCAAAGTATAGCACTTTTAAATTAAAACTAAAATGAAAGAAATTGATTTTGGTTTTGATTTTAAAAATAGAGATTAGCATATTTAAATTTCACAGATATGGCATTCTATCAAGAACAAGGAAGTTGTTGTAGAAGCTCCAACATAAGTAAAATTATAGAACCAAAGGTTATGATGTTGAAGAATCATGTGGTTATTGGTCACTCCATTGGTCCAAGGCACTCTAGATGCAAAATCAAATATTGGACAAATGAAAATTGGAGTCTCAATTTTTTATCAAACACCTTTTGAAGGTGTTGTATGGCCATCTTTTACAGAGCCAAAGATAGGGATTTGGTATTGAAGAATGGTTCATGAATCTCTAAGGATTACGTTTTATATGCATAAAGCTAGTGTCCTAACTTCAACCTCACAATGTTTCCCCTTTGTAAAGTGCCTTGCTAGATTGAACTATGCAATTTATCATTAGAAGACCGGTTGGAAGAATTTATCAAAATTTGTTGTAGCCTTGGGATGGTTGTCAAGATTAATGAGGAGATCCTGGAAAATAATTCATGCATCTATGTCAAAGTCAAGGTATTTTCTATCAAAATTATTACGAACTAAATAATTATTTCTTTTGCTTTAGGGGAGTGGACTCAATAATCAAAGTAAAGGAGAAAAAATTACATGAAATATAAAGGTAAAGACCACAAGACATTGGAATGTTTTGAAGTTTTTGTCGACCCCCACTTAGCTTTGAATTCCAAATACTTGGCCTATATATATTTAGAAAGGGAAGAAAAGTAAAAAGTCTTGAAATGGGATCAATTTTTTTTTATCAGTCTACTAGTTCATCAACAAATTTAGCAATTTTTCTATTCCAAGAGGTTTTAGAGAGAGTAGAGGATTCAAAAAGGTAAGTGAAAGATTTAAAGGCTTGGAAAAGATTTGGTAATGAAACTGAGAAGAAATTGGGTAGTATAGTATTAAGGTGTGTAAGCTACTTTACATCCAAATTACTCAATAATGATGACAAACTAGGAGTCAAAAGAAGAAGAAAAATGAACCAAAAAATAAGAGAAGAGTCCATTATGTGTACTAGCCAATCAATAATAAAGATATACCTAATAAGTGTCCTCCCTTAGAGAGACATGGGGATCCTCACTTGGAACCTTAGGAGCATAAATGTCCCTAGTAGACAGTGAATGACCAAGAGCTATTTGGGTCATATTTTGGTTGACATAATAAAATTATAGGAAACATAATTAAGATTATTGGAAGTGAAGAATTTCAAAAATATTTGTAAAGATTAGTGTGGTTGGTGTAAAGATGGTGTTGGTTTTGTTGGAGGTTTGGGGATTTTGAGGAATCCTTCACCCTCTATAATAGAGATGGTTTCCTCTTAAACACATTGAATCTCATGAAGACAAGAAGTTATCTCTTCAATGTTACCTTTTATCTTGTGAATGCATATGATCCAAGAAAAATGGAAGATAAACTTAGAGTTTTGAATGAAATATTAGCCACAATGAAACCTTATAGAAATGAGATTTATTTTTGAGGGATTATGATGCAATACTACAATGCATTAAAAAGATTGAGTTTCTTTGTTAAATTTTCAAAACTCATATAAAATTTCTAGAATCTAATTTGGAGGATGTGGCCCCTAAAAATGGATCTTTTTTTAGACTAACAAACATGATGGCTTCACAAACATTGCTCATTCAACTAATTGGCTCAATTCTACTCATCTAATGAATTCCTCTATTTGCCTAATTTTAGCAATAGATTACTACCTAATAATATTAAATATAGTCTAAGATAATCATCTAATTCATTATCAATTCATATTTGAAAAACTATAGTTTAGAAGGGAAGAATTGAATGAATTAATTATAATGTAACAAAATATTGATTAGGGAAAAATAGGATCAATAATTCCATTACATCAAAAAGATAATTTTATTAAGCTTAGAAGAACTAGAAAAGGAAGTTGTCTCCTTCAGAAGAAAAAAAAGAAAAGAAAGAAGAAAAAAAAGAAAAGAAAGAGCAAGGAAGATTTGTTGGATCACCAAGATATGGATTCTTATTAGATATTATTACTTGTCTAGTCAAGGATGATGAGAATGCAACATTAACAACTTTTATCATGATGGAAGAGGTTAGGGAGTAGTATTTTAAACCTTCATTAGGATAAAGCCCCAAGCATGAACAACTCTCCTACTCTCTTTTATCAAAAAGATGATAATTTATTGGGAGAATGTGGGGAGGTTAGTGGAGGATTCTTGGAGATGGAAAAAATAATTTAAGCACCTATATAAAACCAATTTTCTTTTAATCCCCAAGAAATTATTGCGTTCATCCTTTATAGATTACCCCTCATTTCCCTCATAACATAATCTACAAAATATTGTGAAAGGTGATGGCTAACAAGTTAAAGGATTTCCTTCTCAATTTAATTTCTCTAAAGAAAAATGACTTCACTCTAGGTAGGAACATTTTGGATGGCATTTTCATAGCACATGAAGCAACCCTCTTAGTTGTGAAATCGAACAAAATGGCATGGTAATCAAATTAGATGTTAAAAATTTACATGAAAGGGTAAGTTTGTTGTTCTTGATAAATATATTGAATAGATTTATTTTTAGATAAAATGACTCAATTATGTGTGTGTGTGTGTGTGTGTTGAGATTTGCATCATGATTGATGCAAGTCCTTGTGATTTCTTTGATATTTCTAGAGAAATCCACAAGGGGATCCCATGTCCCTTGTTTCTCTGCATTCTAATGGTTGAATGTCTAGGTAGATTTATTTACACTAAATTTTTTATACGAATTTGGTGTGGCATTCAAATTACCCATAACATTGATCCAATAACACATAAACACTTTGTTGGTGACATAATTCTATATGGAAATGCATATATAGAGAAAGTCGTGATAAAAGTTATGCTTGATAAATGCACATCCTTCTTAGGTCCACTAATCAATAAGGGAAAGAAAATCTTCAACACTAAGAAATCTGCCTAGAGATTAATTATTGAGTATCTTGGGTGAAATATAGACAATAATCAATATAAATATTTAGGGATCCCTCTATTTAAAGGTGCAATTCACATTGAATTGTGGGAAACCATAATTGGCACTTGTTGAGTGAGGTCAGAGGCATAGAAAGGTAGATGACTCGTTCTATTTGGTAAAATAATGATGATTAAGGTTGTTTTCTCTACGATCCTAGTCTGTATGTTATCTTGCATTGAACTTACAAAGAAAGCTACTAGCAACTTAGATTTTTTTTTGAAAAGGTATTTATGTGGGAATGATTTGATGACACAAAAAGAATCATACTGATTTATGGGATGTTATAAAAAAGAAAGAGGTTGGCGACATTGGTATCTAAATTTTGTACGAACATAATATCACTTTAGGTGTTAAGCTCTCTTGGAGAATGTTCAAAAATATCATGTCCATGAGGAGAGCACTAATGCAAAATAAATATGTAGGTTGTGATGACCCAAAATACATCCTCACTCTTGCAAACTTGTTAGTTTGGTCTCATGTGTGGAATTTCATGATGAAATACAATCAAATTATCACGAATAATTTCTCCTAGATTGTAAACAATGGTAAATCTAACTTTTTTTTGCTAGATTCTTAGAATGGTTACAACCCCTTTATGGACATCCCAAGGTTAGGGGTATGCAAATACCTATTGGAAGATGTTTGGGGTGATAAAATTGTAAATCATCATTCCGTAAAATAGATCTACGGGGCTAGAATGGTATTGGGGAAATATTGATGAGGCTCCCCTCTCCTCAAGAATCAAGAACATAATAAAGGAGGAGCTACAAAAAGGAAAGATATTCTTGCTCAAAAGGAAGACAAAATCATCGGATGCAAAGCAAAATCTAGAAAATACATGACACAATTAGGTTATGAAATTCAAACTCGTGCTCCTAATGCATTTGCATGGCCCATGGATCTTTGTTGGGAGGTCTATATTCTTCCTAAGGTGAGAACTTTTGTATGGTCTACCTTCCACAAAAAAATCCTCGCAAATATAAGAATGAGTTTATTAGACATTTTCAATATAAAAAAATTATAAAAAAAGAAGCTGGACAAAAAAAACATATATGCTTGATATGAATATACCTATAAATAAATATCTAAATAAACAAGAGCTCTGGGTGAGCTATAGTCCCTGCCTTTTTGCCTATTGTAAAAACTTGCAATTGCATTAGGTATAGTCCAAAACAAAAGTATTATTTTCTTTGTTTAAAATTTATTTCTAAATTGGAACACTTGATCTTTCTCTTTTGGATCTGCGAAGCAGGAGCTCTGCGTTTAAGAAAACAGGTCCCATTCCCCATAACCATTGAAACATAACATAACACAGAGCACAAGGCTCGGTGTAAAAATGGTCAAATGTTCTTCAGTTTGGAAAACTACAGTTGGCATCGAAGATTCAACCATTTTTTCAATTGAAAGTTGGAAAATGAAATGATAAAAAATGCAGTTCAAAGGAAGAATGCTATTAATATTATCTTATTAATAAATTTACTGATCAGAATATTGTTATGAGATTGTATGTTGTTTTTTCCTCAATCAAATTGATATACACGCTAACACATATACCCCTCTTCTTCTTCAAAACTATGTCTCAACATAGTTTAAGGTCATCCCTCAATTGCTCTGAGGCAACCACATGAGTGATCTTATCACCCAAACTGTGTATCCTTCATTGCCACTTTGAACTTAGAGATATCGGATCACACATCTATTCCTACATTCTGAATGGTAAAATTTATCAGACATCTCTTTGCATCTGCTAAAATATGGATGAGCCCCATCCTTGTTGCCTTGGGTTAGCAGTGATTTGATAATGGGAATATTTTTTTTGTTTGTTTTATTGTAATTGTTTCCATGTTGATTATCATTATTTATGTCATTCGATTGATTTAATATGAAGCATATTTTGTAAACTCAAATTATGCAACTTAGGTCATGTTCGCAGAATAGATCACTCCCTCTAATTAATATAGAAATTTACTGATTATATTCACTTAGAATATTGATCTTGCATTTTGCTTAAGGTAAATATATGTATAAAATATGATATTTTTATTTTTATATAAAGTAAAGAAAAACAAAATTGAGAAAATATTCAAAATAATCTTATTTACAATTATAATTCTATTGTAAAAAAAGCTAAATTAATATACATTTATAATGAACAATATAAAATTATATATATATTAATATTAAATAAATTTAAATGAATACTAATAATATTAATTAAAATTTTAGATTTATATATTAGATGATTATAAAATGTTATATAAATTTCCATAGCCCATAGAAATTATTTGGAAGTAATGAAGTATAGCAAAATTCGTGGAAAATAAAAACGCAACCAAAAATAAAAAAATAGAAAATCAAAGGGAAAAAAACAAATTCACTAACTCGAAATAGTAAAAATGCCAAACAGAAATTTAAGTTTGCTAAGTAAGAGGTAAGGTATAAAGTAGAAAGCGGACCGGATAAAATACGTGTAGCTAAGTAAGATTACTGATGAAAACAGACATCTGGCAATGAATCGAAAGTTCTAGAATTGCAGTCATCCCACTGCCATCAGTCGTTCTCTTCCCGAAGCATTCGGACGCTCGACCGAGACTTCCTACGCACAGCAGCCCTACTGTTTGCCATCACCCAGGAGTAGATTGATGGCGTCTGGTATTCTCTGCAGTAATTCTCAAAACTTTCACCACGGGTTGTGGCTCTTTGTCCGAGATGCGAGCTGTAAGAAGAAAGAACAAATGCCTGTCCAGAACGCTCATAGGTTTGCCTGTTCGCCATTCTGACTTGAATCTCTGTGATTTCTGATTCTAGTGAGAGGTAGAGAGATCTGTCGGAGGTTCGAGCCGAGGTTGCGGAGAGCTGTAGATCTGCTGTGGCTTTTTGAAGGATTTCTTGTGCGCCAGACATTTCACCACGATCAGGTAGGGTTTTGGCATCGGCAATGGCTTCAGTTGTTCGAAGCCGCAGCTGTTGCTTCTGTACGTCCAAATTTAGGGCCACTGGATGTTCGATGGCGTCCTCTGGACGCGAGATTGAGATAATTTTTTCTTGAATTTGCAGGATTTGCTGCGAGACGGGGTCCTTGTATGAGCAATTGACAGAAACTAAATTCGTAGGGTTTGAAAAGCCATGGATGCAAATTAGCACGTCCTTCCAAAACCGCGGCTCTTGCAAATGTGCAGAGCTCGGCGAAAGACCACGGCACAGAATGCAACGCAGTCATAATTGGCTTGGGCTACGACGGCGGGGTCGCTGCCGTGGTGCTTGCAAAGGCAGCGTTTAAAGTCATCGTCTTGGAAAAAGGGGGTTAGAAAGCCCGCCATGATTTGAAGCTCTTGGAAGCAGATGAGAGATTTGTATGAGGGACAAGGGTTTATAACGACAGACAACTGAAACATGTTCCAATAGAGCCGAAACATATGGTTAGGGTTAAGAATGATGGAAAACCTGATTGTCTGAGATGGTTGAAGAACAAAATCTGCGTAGAGCTCAGTAAGTTATCCACAACACTCAAAGCAAGAAAGGCATAATGGGTACTGTTTGGATTGTTGTGCTTTGTGCAATGTTGGGCTCGCACTTGCAGAGTGGGTTTGTGAGTGTGGGGAACAAGAGCATTTCGAATGGAGTGGGGTTGGTGATGAATTACTACAGGGATTCCTACCCACAGGCGGAAGAAATCATTCTGGAGCAAGTCCGTTTGCTGTACAAGCGCCACAAGAACGCTGCTTTCTCCTGGGTTAGGAACATCTTCCCGCAGAGTATGTGCTGGAGCCTTCCTGAAAGGAGGAATGTTCCAGAGATTATTTTTTGTTAATTTTTTGGAAGGAAAAAACAATATAACCCCTAGGAAAATTAGTAAGAGCCAATAAAAAAATAGAAATAATGAATGGAAATTAATTTAAAAATAAAACATACCATAAACTTTAGAGATTAACTTTTTGATTTATAAAAATTAATTGCAAATGAGCAACTGGGAACAATAGTTCCCTGCCTATATATATAAGCAGGGACTAATAAATTGATCAACCTATATAAATAACCCTAATCTCTTGTAATTGATTATCCTATACTCTCCTAGATGATTTAATTATGCTAGAGTCTTAGAGATTATTTGACCTAATAAACATTATTGAAAAGTTTCTTCATTCTACAACCCCATTATAACGATTTCCCATTATTTCCTATACGTGTGGAATAATTTGAGGAGACTTTTATACTCTCACAAAGTCGGTATACGTGTGGAATCATCGAAGGAGAGCTTTCTAGTCTAACAAAGTCGTGCGTTACAAAAGTTTGTTAAAGACTTTAATTATCAAACCTTTGCCAGACATTAGTTATCAAAACATTTTCCGCGCTTTTGCCTTCTTTATTGTTGAGTCAGTTATATCCCACGGAGGGAAGAATTGTCCGTCACACTGCTCAAAAAGAAACATAATAAAGGACTTGCAGAGAAGGAAGAATTTTATCTTGTTTTGAAGGAAAACAAAATCATCTGTTTTGTGAGCTAAAATTATAGCTCTAGAAGGAGAGAAATTATTAGATCATTAGTTAAAATTATAGTTCTAGAAGAGGATTAATTATAGGATCATTTGGTAAACTTATAGTTTTAGAAGGAGAGAAATTGTAAGATCATCTATTTTATAGATTGAAATTATATGATCATTTGGTAGCTCTAGAAGGAGAGAAATTATATGATCATTTGGTAGCTCTAGAAGGAGAGAAATTATATGATCATTTGGTAGCTCTAGAAGGAGAGAAATTATAAGATATTTAAAGTAGGGCTTCATGATAATCAGAGTTTTTAAAGGGATTGAAATAGGGATTAAATGAGATATTAAATGTCAAAGCTTAGAATGTGGGAAGTAAACATTTTTTAGATTGGGACAACATAATAGGTAAGACTTGGTCAATGTTGAAGGTCCCAGGAGTCCTCCTTTGAGTCGTTTAGATGAAACTTTAGAGGGAGTCAATGACAAAGCTAAATTTATTAAATTCTATGAAGGTTTGAAGTTGTTTGAAAAAAAAAATGATTTCATAAACAATGAGGGAGATTCATAAGTTTGACTTAATGCAATCTCTTCCCAATCAACCTATCGTTGGAAGCTTTCTAAATGGATTGAGGCAATATGCCCCATTATGGAAATAATTGGAGACTTCACACTTAGGCACGTACATCTTGAATCTGACTAATTTGTGGATTATCTTTCCAACCTTGGTATTGAATGGGACCAAAGATGTTGGTCCTATCAAATGATATGCAATGGTGGCTTGGATTCGTGGCAATTGTAAATAATGAAACGTGTTACACCTTGTGTGGAATGTCTAGTTGAGTGATCTAATAAACATGTAAACTATCAAGGATATATCTTATCCTTTCTTCATCAACAATCCTAGTGAAGTAAGAAATACATATACAAACTCTAGGTTGGCTAGGTAGACAAGCATAGCAAATAGAGTGGAGATTGGGGGTGCATTGTAAGTGCACCTCTGAGATAATAGAAATGTAGATAAATCACTTGTTCAACATTGTTGTCCCTTTGACTTGTGGAACAATTGTCTCCATGGGGGGTACAAGCCCTCTTAGAAGGGGGTATATTCATGACCAAGAAATCATCACAAACTTTTCAATCAATTTCAGAGATGTCTTGGGATAAAATATACATGGGAAGTTAGGATTGAAAAGATATGTGTGCAACACATGGAGACAGGTGTTGTTATTTTCCTAGTAAGCTATTATCAAATGACTTCTAGACACAACATCATTATGTCTTCAACCACGATAGAATAAAAATGATGTAGATCTTTGTATATGCTTGGAGATGTTTTTGGATGGGATCTTGAATGATAACTTTCAAAGATTTAGGGAAATTGTTGGCTAATAAGTTGGATCTTTTATCTCCTCAACAAGAGAGGCTCTAGGAACTAAATGATGGCCTCTTATATTTGATGCATGATATAAATTGATCTATAGACCCATTCGATTTGCATGCTCATCATGTAACGATCTGCAAGCCCATCATGTAATTTATTTTCTAATATAAATCAATGGGAGCTACATCATGTCGTAGTAACTTGCTCATAAAAAATGAAAATATAATGAATATTTTTTTATGTTGATCATACAAGTAAAAAGAATATAAAGAAATAAATAAAATTTATTACAAGTAGAGAAAAAATAAATAAAATTTATTACAAGTAGAGAAAAAATAAATAATATTAAGTGAGGTGAAAATAAGTTACAAGAAAAATTTAAAGGAAAAATAGAGCTTTGAAGTAATTGAAAAAGTTGTGTATCTTAGAATATAAAAAACTATAAGCTAGCACTTGCACTAAGACAAGGTGCAACGGTTATGTTGATAATGAAATATACTTTGAATAATATATTGTAGGGTACAAAATCATATAATCCAAAAATTGCATTTATTAGTGATAAGTATTTGTAATGTAAATGAAATAATTTTAAATTATAAGAATTTAAATATGAATGAATGCAGATAAATTAAAAAATATGAATTGTACAAAGTGTTTTTACATTATGAAATGTTTTTATAGTATATTAAAATGATTAACTTATCAAATTGATTGCATTGAATAAATTTGTTGTTGGTCATTGAAATGTCTTCTTTGTTGCTAATGTTGATCTTTTGAATATGACCTTGACATTCATTGCAGCTGATTTATGCAAAATGAAATGAGAGTTAAATTTATGTGTTGTATATGATTGAAGTTTTATAATAAAAATCATTTGAAGTTGTATCATCCTAAATTGTACTCACATATAATTGGATGCACAGTTAGGTCCTATTTTAGTGTTCTTAGGCATCTGTGTTCATTATACTTAATCCATCTCTAACTCTTCTTTCTATTTCAGCGTCCCCTAGATAGCAATCAGGACCCATTCGGTTTGGTCTTCATCAATGTTTGTTTAGTTATTTGGCACTATTATTTCTTTGTTGGTTTCAATGGTGTGAAGCATGTTAGAAATGGATGTTCTTGTTTCAGGGATTTGTGCTAAGTAGTCAATGCTTATGAGAACATCACTATAGTATGGGTCATATTTGACTTTGTAGTTCAATGCATCTCAAACGTGACTTCCACTTACATAATATTTGAAATAATGTCCTTGTGTGTGCGTTCTTTGAACTATGAAGACATGCATTTTTTCTATTATATGTGGAAGTACTTTTAAAATGTTATTTATGTCTTGCAAGGATCTAATTGTATGACCATTGCATTTATATTGGCCTATGAGAATGTGGGTTACTTGTTATATTGGGTTTACTCTAGCAATGAGCATTGCTTCCACTTGTGTTAACTTTTTCAACTTGTCACATTATTTTCCTAGGTGTTGAGTGATGATAATCAATGCACGTCTTTCTCATTTAAACATATTTTGCAAGTATCATTAGTATTTGATGAATGAAGAAGCACGTCTAGGTAACATTCCGTACATATACCACATGTTTGCAAGTTGGATGGTGCATCTATTCTTTGTCAAGATTTTTTTATATTGTCATAAAGTTAGCATTGTTACCAATTGGTGTTGCATGTTCCTATTGTTGTTTTTGGGTATGTTGGTCTTGGCACGTTTATTTTGCTAGGATTCTAATGTATTTTTGTGCATTTATATAGACTTTATGGTGAGCATGGTAATCTTAGATTATTATTTTATTTTGTAACCTTTGGGCTTTGACTTTGTTCTATTTTTTTAATATGCTTATGGATAGCTATTTCCACTTTATGATGGACATAGTAAGCTTGACTTCTTTTTTATCTTTGTAGTCTTTTGAAATCAATTTATTGTGGATCAACTTGACTTTTTTAGGTACAAGAGTCCATAGTGTGTAGATTGGAAATGTTACATTAAATTACTAATAACCATAAGAGAAAGGTACTAAAATAAATGTACATGACATCAATATAGTGTTGAAAGAAGTAAATTCTGCATATATATACATGTAAACAAAGTACATATTGTTTCAAGTGTTATAATCAAATTTACTTGACACAAATTTAATATAAGTGAAACAAGCAATATTAAAAGAAGTAAATTTCATATTTTATGACACAAATATTTGTGACATGTGTTTGAAAAATTAAGTTTAGAAAATTCCATATATGTATCTATATACACGTTTATATATTGTTCCCCACACAAAAACATGATGAAAATAATATAAATGAAATACACTATATTGATAGAAATAAATTTTGTATTTTGCAACATAGATATAGATGGCATGCTTGGATATTCAAATTTAGCAATTTACATGTATGTATTTGTAAATAAAATTTTACATATTATTTCTCACAAAAATATGTACTATAGTATGGTCTCCAATCATGTTTATTGAGCCTACAATTGTTATTCTTGTGAAAACTAGGGTTTTCAATAGCACAAAACAATAAGTTCAATTTTCCCTATGTTAGTTTTTTTCAAGCAAAGAATATCATTTTGAAATAGGGTTCTTGTCTATTTAGCATAAAAATATAGAGTTGTGTCATACTTATTGAATTTAGAAACCCAAGTTAATTAAAACACATGCAAATATGAGTAATCCAACCCAAACCACTATTACTAGGACTAAGACTAGTAAAAAGGATAAGAAGACCATACACAAGGATTTCCTAGACTTTCTCCCCGACTCAAATACGAAACTATCTGTAGATAAATTAATTTGGAAAGATAGATTTCGTGCCTATAGGGATGCAAATATACCCACTTTGAGTTAGGCCCTATTCATGTACTTTTATCAAAATAGAGACAAGCAATTCCTTATATGCAATGTGTGGACCTACAATCTTGGAAAACTGATACTTCCTAATGTGTTTGTGGATGCTAATTTATTAAGGGTTATTGCCAAGCTTACGAACTAATGGCTAAGGTTATCAGAAGAAAGGATGCCACCCCATTAGTGGAATTAGATAGAAGGATAATTTTAGATGCTTTCATGATAAAAGGTGCCACTGTTACCAAGATCAATCTAGATAACTTGAGAAAATGATTTATGAGAAGAGGACTACTAAAGTTTGAAGATATAATTCCAAGGGTTACATGAATATTATTATAAATATTTATTTGAATGAGAAAGAGCCTTTTTTAGTTTCCCTATATTTGAAAGATGTTTTATGTACACATATTATGCACTCTACCAAGTATTGGGAAATCATAGTGACAAAAAGATGCCTAGTTGCATAATGTGCATGGTCATGGGTATCCAGTGTAAGATTTGATGAAAAACAAATCTATTAAGCCCAAGAAACATGCATGCGAAAACCTATCACAAGGAAGAAATATGTAGTAAACGAACAAGGGTTTTGCTTTGATAATATGAAGTTTATTATCATCAGCCAAAAGAATCAATGAAAATATACAAAGAATCAATCCTTATAGAAGGAGATCGAAAAACCTAATGGGAAACCCTAATAGGTAAATAGGCATTTAATAATTAGATTTAATTATTAAATGACTAATGCAAGTGCATAAAGTGAAATCTTAAGAGGTAGCAAAGTTAATTTAATCAATGTAATTAAATTAATTCTTTACTCTAACACCCCACCTTAAGATGAGCAACAATGCAGCTACAAACAATGGAAGAAAGAAGCAAATGAACTACAATGTTGAATGCAAATTTGGGTCCCGACAGCATGGCCTGATGAGGTACCCAATCACAACCAAATCTCTATGAAACAGAAGCAAGGAAAACCACATGGGAAAAACCCTCCTCCAAAAAGAGATAGAAAGATGCGGAAAGAAGAAAAAAAGAAAGGAAGGTAGGCCTCAATGAGACCCCCCAAGGACAACTTCCTTCACCCCAAGCATATAACACAGCTAAAGATACTGCGGGGATGCAAAAGGCTTAGTGAAGATGTCAACAACCTACTCCAAAGTGGGAACATACTCCAAGCTGAGAGAACCATCCTAAATCAGCTGCCTGATGAAATGCATATGGGTCTCAATGTGCTTGGTTTGTTGATGCTCAACTGGGTTATGAGAAATATGAATGGCACTTTGATTGTCATACCAAAGAAGAGTGGGACTATCAGGATGAAACACAAACTCTGTCATCAATTGTCGAAGCCATAAAACCTCCTGACAAGCTAGCACAATTGATTGATACTCTGCCTCTGTAGATGATATTGCAACATTAGTATGCTTCTTGTAAGACCATGTGATAGGACCAGAACCAAGACAAAAAACAAAGCCAGAAGTAGACTTTCGACCATCTATATCACCACCCCAATCGGCATCTATGAAACCAACAATGCGAGGATCTCCTGATGTATAGTGAATGTCATATGAAGTAGTGCCCCAAATGTACCTCAAAATACATTTGGCATCTTGCTAATGACTCTCATGAGGATCATGGGAGAATCGAGAGACAATGTCAACCACAAAAAAAATGTTAGGATGAGTGTGTGTCACGTACAACAAACTACCCACAAGTCTCCTATATAAGGTGGATTCCACTGAAGGAGTAGAGCAAGTGGTAGACAAAATAAAACCTAACTGAAAAGGTGTGAGAGCAGGCTTGAAATCAAGCATGTTGAATCTCTGAAGCATGTCAAGAGCATACTTCTACTGGTGTATGGAAATCCCATCCGAAGACTGAATAACCTATAGGCCCAAAAATTAGTGCAGAAGTCCAAGATCTGTCATCTCAAACTGCTCCATCAATGCTCTCTGAACACTCTGAATCATAGAAGATGAGCTACCTGTGATGATGAGATCATCAACATACAACACAAGTATCACAAGATCAGCCCCATGACGTTGAATGTACACTGTAGGATTAGAATCATAGCAGGTGAAGTGTGAGGCTAGCAAGAGAGAGTCTATCTTCTCATACCAAGCCCGAGGGGCTTGTTTGAGACCATATAATGACCTCCAAAGTCTACACACAAGAGAAGAGTCCTGGAAAAAATCCTGAGGTTGTTCCATATAGATCTCCTCATGTAGATCCCCATGAAAGAATGCACTCTTCACATCCATCTAATACATTGTCCAACCCTATGAAGATGCAAGAGAAAGTACCAGGCGAATAGAATTCATCTTGGCAACAGGAGAAAAGGTCTTAGAGTAATCAATACCCTCCACCTATGAAAAACCCTTCGCAAAAAGATGTGCCTTATACCGATCAATAGAACCATCTGTAGCATACTTGGTACAGTACACCCACTTGCACCGAACCAGCTTTCTTCCTTTCGGAAGATTACAAAGATCCCAAGTGTGATTCTTCATCAAAGAAGAGTACTCCTCTTCCATAGCCCTATCCCACTCAGGATGTCATGTCACCTCTAAAAATTTATGAGGATCATCTAAAACAACATGACTCAAAAGACTAGTACCAGATCGTTGAGCATGAGTACGATGGGTATCTGTAGGATCTCCTACCAAAGAACCAACAACACTAACTGTATCTCGAGCCCACTTGGGCACTCATAGAATATTTGGCGTAGGAGGGGAAGGTGGATCATCATCTAAATCATCCTTAGAGGATATACAATCCTTAAGAGGAGAAGAGGAAGTACTAGGCAGTGAGGGAGAAGCTGGTGATGGAGGCTTCATCTAAGGATAGCGCTCATCAAACTGGACATCTCGCCGAAACAAGACCTCTCTAGAATCAGGATCAAATAACCTGTACACCTTCATATCCTCATAGTAGCCAACAAATATCAATGGTCATCTCTTCCTCTCCATGGCTTTCCTCTGAGCATCTGGAATAAATGCCCAAGCCTCACTACCAAACACTCGAAATGTAGAAACATCAGGCTTGACATGGGACCAAGCCTCCTGAAGAGTCAAATATCATAATGCCTTATGAGGCATCTGATTTTGAATGTAGTTGGCACAATTCACTACCTCTACCCAAAAGGAAGGTTTCATATCTCGAGACTGTATCATACAATTGGCCATCTCCGGCAATGTTTTGTTCTTTCTCTCAGCAACACCATTCTGCTGAGGGGTATGGGGAACTGTCAGTTGATGCTATATACCTTGCTCAGTGCAAAAATCATGAAAAGATTGATTCACATATTCCCCCCCATTGTCAATACATATCCGCCTGACAGAAAAACTAGATTGCTTCTCCACAAATGTCTTAAAAACTTGAAATGAATCAAAGACATCAGACTTGCACTTAAATAAGTACACCCATGTGTGTCTAGAAAAGTCATCAATAAAGGTGAGCACATAATGAGCACTAGAAAAAGGAGTAGGAAATGACATGAGATCACTATGTATCAACTCCAATGGTGCCTTAGCACGTGATGATCTACTTATCGGAAAAGGATCTCTATGATCTTTACTAAGTGCATAGCCTCGACAAACACCACCAATGCAAGAGATATGAAGAAGCCCAATCACTAACTCTTGTGTGCTCATTTGTTGTAGATATCTGTAGTTGACATGGCCAAAACGATCATGCCAAAGCTTGCTCACTATGTCTACATGAGCAACAAGAGAAACACATGTATAATCAGAGCTCTCAAAGCCATCAAACCTATATAAGTGAGACTCTGAATCAACACTCCCAGTAGCAACAACCAAATCAAGATCATGGAGGTCTCTAATAACTACATCATGTAGTGAGAACTCAACTATCTTACTAGAACCAGAATGGAAAATCTGATAGACAGACATGAGGTTCGTAGAAATGGTAGGAACCAAAAGAACATCTTGTAGAGAGCCACCATCCAATGAAACAATACCAGAACCTATAACTGAAAGTTGTGCTGAGTCACCAACTACAATCTGTGTAGTATCACTCTGAGAAAGTGAGGTAACCAAACTAGGTGTGTGTGTGTGTCATATGGTGTGAAGCACCTGAATCAATGATCCAAGTACCAGTGGAAGATAATGCTCATGCAGAAAGAGCATGGCCTTTCCTTGTGGGAGTAGGTGAAGGCTGTGGAGAAGAAATACTATGCTACTGCAAGGCTTCCTCTAGAGCCTCAAGACATTTCCAACACCTGGAAACTGGATGCCCTTCCTTGCCACAAAAACTACAAGGTTCACCTATGAACTTCTTAGTCTTGGAGGAAGACTTACCAGACTTAGAAGATTTACCCTTAGGAGTGGATTTCTTAGACTCTATTTTTGGAGGTGGCTTGGAGGAATTCTCACTGACAACTGAATCTATTTTGGGCTTCTGCTTCTGCTTCTACTTCTATGTCCCCTTAGAAGTCTAAGCAACCAAAGCTTGGTTCTTAGTCCCAGATAAAGAATCCAAATGTGTGAGCTTGGCCTGCTCTCTAGTCAACTGATCACATAACACCTTAAAATTGGGCATCTGGAATCTCTGACCTAATGCATCCATGGTAGAGTGGAAGGTGGAGGAGAAAATCTGAAAGTTTCCCCGAAGATTTGACAAAATCAGGTAGATACACTCTATGTCAGTCTTAGCCTTTCCACATCCCTGTAATAAAGACCTTTGATGCTTGAACTTCATCAAGAAGTCCTCAATGGATGGAAAATGATCTCGTATAAGAGAGATAAGCTCTGCCTCAATCTGAAGTGCTCTGAACTCTTTCATTGTACCAAACAAGGTGTTAAGCTTGGTCCACATAGCTAGAGGGGTATTGCACCCATCAAGATGAAACTGTAGACTATCTGATACATGTAAAGAAATCAACCCCATTGCCTCATCCATCTTGTT
Organism: Chamaecyparis obtusa; assembly: GCA_027943335.1. NCBI lineage: Eukaryota > Viridiplantae > Streptophyta > Pinopsida > Cupressales > Cupressaceae > Chamaecyparis > Chamaecyparis obtusa. The sequence goes on along the minus strand of BSBK01010955.1, from coordinate 133,777 downwards.
CTTGTGTTGCATGACCTCGAAAGGCCTTTGTAAAATGGGTTGCACTGCGTCTAAACAAGACCACAACCCTTTTGACCGAAGAAGCTGTGTCATCAGGGATTTCCATGTGTGATAGTTATGAGGGGTCAGAAGTTCTAGAAAAGAAGAGGTCTCAGCCATTTTTTTGGAAGGGTATTTGTTTTGATATAATTTCAAGTTTACTGAAGTAAATTACAGAAAATAAGAAATAAAACACCCCCCATAATTCAATAAACCGAACTTTAGAAGCTAGAAAATATTGCTTACAATGAGAGAAGAAAAAAGCTTCAAATGAGTATCATGTGTACCTTTGAATTTTTCTAATGAAAATATCCATAGATTTGGATAGAAATCACAGGTAAAAAATCTTGCAAGTCAAAGTACAATGCCCGCGAGGGTTTGAAGTTCTACCTTTCCAGATTTGCCAACGCAGACGTTGGCTCATGCACGATGAACAAAGGAATAAGGCGCAAGTCTGGTAAATGACACCGGTAAGGACACCACTATAAATGGCACCATGAAGGACACCCCCAAAAAATTCCCTTTCACATGCAGCGCTTGTAAAAAGTGCTACAAAAAAATTTTAAACAAAAAATAACATTCTATAGAGAATACCAGATTTGAAAACTATAACCAAAACCTCTCAAATTAGCCGAAAAATCCCAAATTTATTCTGTCAAACCATTGCTCCTTTTTTTTTGAAACATGAACAAGCTACAACAGATCCAACTCTAATACCATGTAAGATTTGATGAAAAAAAAATCTATTAAGCCCAAGAAACCTGCATACAAAAACCTGTCACAAGGAAGAAATATGTAGGAAACAAAGAAGGGTTTTGCTCTGATAATATGAAATTTTATTATCATCAGCCAAAAGAATCAATGAAAATATACAAAGGATCAATCCTTATAGAAGGAGATCGAAAAACCTAATGGGAAACCCTAATAGGTAAATAGGCATTTAATAATTAGATTTAATTATTAAATGACTAATGCAAGTGCATAAAGTGAAATCTTAAGAGGTAGCAAAGTTAATTTAATCAATGTAATTAAATTAATTCTTTACTCTAACATCCAGAACCTTGAAGTCAATATAGAGTATGACTTTGTTTCATACCTAATTAAAAAAATCCATGAGGGATTGCAAAAGATAAAGAAAAATGAAAAGACAATCAGATTTAGGTTTTATTCTTTGTTGTTGCATTTAATTTTTTATCACAATAGAAACCATTAGACTAAGGGTTTGAGGTTGTTTGTGGAAGATCAAGCACAAAAAATAGTGTTGGATCAATACTGGACACATAAATGGGATATCAACTATCCAAATGTTGACTTTGTTGCCTTCCACAACCTGTTTGTTGTGAAGGTCCTTGATCTTTTAAGAATTGTTGTTGTGAGATTGTAACCATTAGCTATGGAATTGTTAAGGCCTAAGGAGATGAGACCTGAAAAAGGCCATGGCATGATTGATTTTTCCATGAGGAATATAATGTATTTAAATTGTATGGATGTCACCAATCCCCACACATTCTTCCCAAATTTTTTACACCAATATTGAATTCTTTTGGAAATTACTATGGGTTGAAAAGGAATACATGGACAAGTAGTGGAAAGGTACTTTTATACCTAGAATGTTTGAGTTCCTAGACTTCATAGTGGGGTGTAGTTCCATGGAGCCATTGTATAATTACTTTAATTCATACAAATTTAAGACCACTTCCCTCATATTTTGTGATCCAAAAGGATTCATGGAGCATATGAAAAAATTTATATTAAGCATATCCTCATGAGGTTTTGTATTAAGAGGATTGATTGGTATCTATTAGAGATGATTAGTTGGTGTATATAACTCAGTACACTCTCCTAATGAAGCACCTAATCTTCTATTAAGTAACTTTTCATCCTAACAAAACCTCATTTAATTATCAACCAAGGAAGTATCTTCTTAGACGACACCTACACTATATTGTAGCAAACTCAATCTAGATGTTATCAAAGCATAGAAATAAAACTAAAAATATGTATGCTGAAAGTAAATTTATACTAATTCTAATCACACAGCTTTGGTCGGAGGTGAGGCAGTTTGGCTTCATGTGACAAAACAAAATAAGTTGCACAAAAATCTAACTAAGATTAACTACTGAACATAAATTCAATGAAGGAATCTTATCAAAATTTAACATACACTACATTAAGCATATAGATTAACTAACTCACTTTAAAAAAGGAAAAATTACACAGACCTAGAGACTGGTTAAAGTCTCAAGGAGTGAACCTTTCCCTTATGCCACCTCACTTAACTAGCACACAAAGCTAGGGAGATCAAGTATAATTTGATGTAGGAGAGTTGCTTGGTTTTTCTTGATTATTTTGATGCAAATGTTTAATGTAAATTAAATACTAAGTGCAAATGAACAATGATAACTATTTAGTAGATTAAATGATAAAAATGTTTAAACTATAAAAAATGAACAAGCTAACTATATAGGACAAACACTAGACTTTGTAATCTCACTATCTTGGACACCAACATGAGTCATAGACGACAACATGGGTAAGGGACCCCAATGTAGTGCACAAATGTCCTATATAGACAGAGTACGAAGAGTAGAAAGAAAGCATAAAATAAACTAACTACAATGCTAAACTAATATGTGAAGCAAAGAGGACAAAGGAATAGAATGATAACTATACATTTTATACGATGTAAATAACAAGGAGAGGATAGAATGAAACCTAATTCGATAGTTAAAGAAGTAACTAGTTGATCTTGTCCTTCTATAAAACATATACACACAAAAATAGGAAAATGGTTGGTTGTGTTTGGAGACTTATCTTATTCAAGTCCCTTCTTCAGTGTTTCCACCTTTTCAACAACAAGTAGACACAAATTTGGTTATAGATAACTGTATAGAGAACAATAAATGCAATAACAATTAAAGAGAGATAAAGATGGATGATATTATAGCATGAAATCAATAAAATGGTATAAAGAGACGCCCATCAACAAGATAAGATCCCAAGTGGAGATGATGGAGCCAACATGTGAGCAATAGTGAGATCTTGAGAGCTTGGATATGGTGTGAGATCAAAAGCCTATAAGTAAGAGTGTGTAGAAAATGTCCAGGGAGATTGACAAAACAACCAAGAAGGCCTCAATGAATGCAAAATGAAACCATGTATTGCATGTAGGTTGAATCTCATCTAGACGGGATTATGATTTGGTATTACGAATGTAGGTTGGAAGTTTGTAATGCTCCAACGACAACCTGCACATCTGTAGATTTGTGGATGCTAGCATGTCGCATAGACATCTCTGTTGCACACACATGACCTAAGCCATCCAAGATGTATGGCTGGGATTTTAGAGTGGGTGATGAGTTGGAGAATGCAAACAAATGATGGGGATTATGATGGAATTGAGGCTTTAGGATAAGGTGGGGATAATGCAAAATGGCAATTTACACAAAGGGTAAAAATTTAGGCCATTATAGTTTACCCCCACTTTAGCAAGCATATCATATCAGAGATATGCGAAGCTAAAGTAAGAGAGAATTTACCTAACTTACCTATGGGGATTTTGTCATGTGGGGTTATCCCCAGTTAGGAATCCCTAAATTGTTGTTGAGCCACATCCAACACACAAGCTACAAACAATTGTGCTAGATGATGAAGACAACATGTTAGACACAAGACCATTGATGGTATGTTGATATGAGTTGCAAGTTGTGTTATGCCAGATAGCCATATGATAGGGGGGTAAAAGCACAATAAGTTGTCACCCTTTTACAAAGGAAAAGGCTAACAAAATCAAAGTTGTTCAACTTCAATAGTATAAAAATGATATTTATGTTTGGAATTTGAAGATGATGTAAACTAATTAAATGTGATAAAATGGATGAATTTTATGATTAATATTTTTAATAATTTTTTTGAATAAGAATTGATATGTTTTTTTAATTTTTAAACATGATTTTTCAGTTGCTAAAAAATTCTGAAAATTAGGGGTCTAGTTCCCACCAAAAAATTATATGTAAATAAACATGTTTTCCCCTAATTTCAAAATATGTCATAGATGACATATATACCTAGTGCATGAAGAAATAAAAATTGGTTTGTGACCTATCTTTTCTCTTTTATAACAATTCAAATTCCAACTCACTAAAATTGACAGTTTTCATCTTGCATCATATTTTTTATAACAAATCTATCCCAATCAAAAAAAGAAATAGATATTCTTGAAGAGGACTCTCTCCTCTAGTGCACCATATGTTTTTCAAATTTATTTAATATGATTTACTATTTTTTTCTTTCTCCGAATCAACATCTCCTTGACTGTTAAAATACCTACTTGCAATATTTTTTAATTACAATAAACTATGTCTAATTAAAACACTATAAAATCTATATGAGGATATTCTTGACTCTGATCTCTACAAAAGGGTTTTTTTTTTTTTTTTTATAGAAGTATCGTTAAAAAAATTAGGAGTTATTGAAATGCCACTTTTCTGAACTAATTTAATTTTTATGGTAATTGGACCCAAAGTGGTACAAAACATGCATTTAATAGATATTTCCAATTAGAAAAGTTAAAGCACTTATCTAACTTAGCTATAATGAATCTAGCTAGACTGTATGTTTGACCAAAACTAATTTTTTGTTAGAAATACTAAAATTCAATTGTGCTAATAAGTTAGCCTAAAAGGTGACACTTGATTGTGCTTTTACCTAGCTTGGAAATTTTTAATAGTACTCTGATATGTGTAGCGAGTTCTTGATATGCATGTGATAGGAAGGCCTTGATAGTACACTGACTTGTGTAGAAAGTGCTTGATAAGCATGTGATAGGGTGGCTTAGACACATGTGTCAACATGCATAGTGAATGCTAGATATGTGTGTGATAGGGTGGCTTACAATCATCATCAATATGCATAGTGTTAAGCTAGATAGGCATATGATAGGGCAAAATTGACACACTAAGATAGTGGAGTGGCCCCCATAAAGGCAAATACTTCCAAGATCAAATTTTGAAAATTTTGAAAAAATCCTATGGCATAGAAACATCATGATCATTAGATAAAAGAAAATCAAACACAGAGACATAGGTAACATATCCCACCTTGGAATGGACTATGCTTCTCAAAGGGGGTCATAAGACACTCCAAGGAAAGAAAATACAATGTAGCATGCCAACATACAATATGTTACCATGTAATGTCACTTCCTAATGGGTGACACATGATTCTACAACATCTGCATAAAGACTAGGGGATCTGATGGATTGGCATCAAAACCTAGCAGAGAAAGGATACATACTGTTGGGGGATATCTCATCACTACCAACCATGGCTCAAATCTGAAGAAAAGTACATGAAGACAAAGGAAACAAATTGGGTCAACATGGAAGGGGTGCCTAAATGCCCCCAACAATTTGCATTGTCCCAAAATGTCAAAAATCAAGGTTACGAAAAATAAAAGAGTGAGATCGCAAATAAAAGAAGGTTCATAATAGAAAAACCCTTAGGTATCAACAGAGTACAAGGGTCCTCCAGGAGGGAGCAACATTAAAATACAAGCACTGGGGAATACAGGAAAATACACTCTAATATACAGATGTAGAAGTGGGTACTACCTTCACAGACCGTTCATCAACAAGTTGACATCCTCCCAATCTTGATTACATAGGGAGGGAGGTCGCAACTAGGATGGTATAGCTACAATGATAGCCCCAGGCATCCCACTAGTACTTAGATCCAAGGATGAAGTTGCCTAAATATTATCATCCAAAATATCAACTATGGCAAGTGAGAGGGATTGTGTAAAGATCTTTATCAATGCTATAATATCCTCTAGTGATTCAAAAATGAAAGTTCCAGCACTTGTAGAAGAACCATGTAGATTTGTAGATGCAAAAGGTTCCCTTCCAACCTCATTGAAAGGGGTGGAGACAAACTTAGAAGAAGTTGGATCATGTTCTACTACGAGAATGGATAAGAAAAGAGGATCTTTCAGAGCAGATTTACGATGTCTAAACTCTAAGATGGGGCCCTACTCAAATTTACTCTTAAAATATAGAGGAAATACCAATGCTCAACTATAGCATCCTTCAAGACATCGAGAAAGCTAGCATGGCAGTCCTGAGATGGGGCTAGTAGAGGATTCATAGATAGTATTGCAGTAGACACCACTTGGGTGTACAACATGTTTATCAACTTTAAAATAGAGGGATATCAAGCATGGTGGTGATTAGTAGTGGCTCCTACAAAGGAGAGATGAACACCTAGACCCATTTGGCATGGGGCTCAATGGTCACTCTCGGTTTAGGAAAAAGTGTAATGAAGGTGGTGGTAGGGAGAGAAGCCAACAAATTTGTAGCAGGAATAGGGGAAAATCTAGAAGCAGTAGCATACACGAGCTCATAAGATGTGCCTTTCACCCTCACCATGACCTCATGATCTAGAGCCATCTCTTGTTGATGACACTTATGCTCTTGCACAAGCTAGTTCCAACATAGGTTTGGGCCAGGTTGTGAAGCTTGTAAAGGTACAACATCAACTTGCTCCATAGGAGAGGTTTTCAATGTCATTATTGGCACAGAAGAGAGCCCAACTAATGGAGAAGGAGGTGGACCTGATGTAGGCACTAGTGACTCAATCAAAAGTGACCTTCCTCTTTTTCCCTATGGGTAGCTTGAGGAACAAGTGGTACCCTGGAAGGCCAAGGATTTGGTGCCAGGGGAGATTATGAATTTTTTTGAAACATCTTTCCCTATCCATAGATAGCAAGGTGAGGTATATCCAGAATGATGGGGATGGGAGGAGGTGAATGCACCTTGGGATTTGGCATCATGGGTGCCTTTCATTTATCTACATTAGATATGGATGCTTGAATTGAAGGCATTGTTGGAGACTATGTGGATCAATTCAAGCGAGGGGGCTTCCCATGTGGCACACACTTGCCTTGAGCCCTTGATGAAGAAGGGACATAAGGTTAAGAACATTGAGCCTCATGAGAATGTTAGGTGCAAGAAGGTGCTACAAACCTTAAACTCATTTCCCCAACCTTGTATGCCTGATATGAAATAAAGGTAACATCTTGCTAAGGATGCAAGGGCCCTATTGGAGAGAGCCATAAATGATCAAGAGTGAATCTCCCACAGGACACCAAGGGATGATATCTAGTGTCCTGGACAGTGTGGATAGTCCCTTCGTGAGGAAACTTCAAGAACCTATGGATAACTGATGGGATGACTCCCATAGAATTCAACCATGAGATATCCAATTTGAACCTAAAGAGGTTTAACTCTGGGATCCTAAAGGGGGAAGAGACAACCCATCATGTGTTCTTATGGTGGCAGAACATTCATCATATTTACTTTGATTTAGATCATTAACAAAAAGGACCTCCTCTGTAATGATGTTGACTTGGCAAGTAGGATCCACCGAGATGCCCCTAACAAAGATGTCATTGATGGAAGCCATGATTTAAAGGGGAGAAGGCTCTGTGTTGTAAGGCTCATCCAAAGGGGTGAATGCGATTGTAGTTTTGGGCACCCTCTAGGTTGGTGGGGAAATCAAGGTGATGGTTATCATATTCACAACGAAACTATCACCAAGCTCTAAAAGGTTCCTAGTTTATGTCAGATTCACCAAAATGTAGAGAAGGAAAAAGTACACAAATCTAGAGATCAATTAAAGTCTCAAGGGATGACCTTTCCCTTGTGCCTTCTCACTTAAATAGTGTGCAGAGCTAGGGAGATCAAGTATAATTTGAAATAGCAGAGTTGCTTGGTTGTTCTTGAGTATTTACATGTAAATATTTAATGTAAATTAAAGATTAAGCACAAATAATTAGTGATAACTAAAATAGATTAAATGATCTAATGTTTAAACTATTAGAAATGAACAAGCTAACTACAGAGGACAAATTCTATATTTTGTAAGCTCACTGCCTTGGACACCAGCATGACTCGTAGATGCTAGCACGAATGAGGGATGTTAATGTGGCACACAAAAGTCCCGTGTGGAGAGAGTATGGAGAGTATCAATAAAAATAAAATAAACTAACTAGAATTCTAAACTAATATGTGAAAACAAAGAACAAAGGAGTAGAATGACAGTTATGTATTTTATGCGATGTAAATAACAAGGAGATGGTAGAATGAAACCTGATTCGATAGTTGACAAAGTAACCATTTGATTTTTTCCTTCTACAAATCCTGCACGCACAAAAATAGAAAAATGGTTGGGGTTATTTGGAGACTTTCCTTAGTCAAGTCCCTACTTCAATGTTTCCACCTCCATAGCAGCCTAGTAGACACAAATTTAGTGATAGATAATCGTATAGAGTGATAAATGCAATAAAAATAAAAGAGAGATAAAAATAGATGATATGCTAGCATGAAATTGGTAAAATGGTATAAAGAGACACCCCTCAATAAGATAGGAACCTAAATGGAGATGAAGGATCCAACATGTAAGAAATGGTGGGAGCTTGAGAGCCTGGATATGGTATCAACTCAAAAACCTACAAGTAAGGGTTTGTAGAAATTGTCCAGCAAGATTGATAAAACAACCAAGAAGTCCTAAATGAATGCAAAAGGAAACCATATATTGCATGTAGATTGAATCCCACACATATGGGCTCATGATTCAAGTGTTACAAATGTGGGTTGGCAATTCATAATGCTCCAATGATAACATGCATATTTGTAGATTCATGAATGCTAGTGCATCGTGCATACATCTCTGCAACGCTCACATGTCCAGAGTCGTCCAAACCGCATGGATAGGATTTTAGAGTGGGTGATGAGTTGGCAAACACAAACAAATGAGAAGGATTATGTTGTAATTGAGTCTTTAGGCTAAGGGAGGGATGATGCAGAATGGAAATTTGTATAAAGAGTGCAAATTTAGGTCATTACACTCATGTTTCCAAATTAACCATACATGTTATCAGAAGAAAAACTTAGTAGAAATCAACTATGATAACTTAACTACATTATTAATATGAATGAAATAACAACTAATTACTCTAATTCTAACGGAGAGTTATGTCACCTCAAGTGGCCCTTGCTTGAGGATTTGTAACATCAAATCAACACAATACCTTGCTTAACTAAAAGTTCTCATCTACTTTTATTTATTATAACTAAAATTACAAAATCAGTAGAGTGTAACATCAATTGAAATTTGGCACAAAATCTACTACTATATTCTCTATTCAACTATCACTCATTGGAATCTTTTGTATTTATAGGGGAATCCTTAGAGCAACAGTAATAGAATTTTTTAAAGTTTTATTTACACATGCCATTTATAAGGAAGAAATTGACTTATTCTAGAATAAAAACCTATTTAAACAAAACTAGAAACATGCACTGTTGAATCAAATTTGACATGCATCATGGAACATTTGGCCATGTAGGAACAAGACTATAATTTGGTTGGACCATCACCGCCAGTTATAAAGTTTCATCTTAAACTGTGTGTGGAAGTAGTGGATTTAAGAGCATCATGCTACATGAAGGTTCATTGATTATGCTTCAATCACGTCCTCCATTATGGAAGTAACGTCCATCCACTACCTAAATCTTATCTTTTATGTCTTGAATCTTTTAGTTAGCTAAAAAGTTAGAATTGATTACTACTTCATGTAGAGTTATAACTATAATACATACCATTATATTATACATATAAGTACCATAATAGATCCATCATTGCATGTTTTTGTATCGTCAAGTCTTAGGAAAGTTGATAAGTCCCCGAGGACAGGTTGAATGTGCATAAGGAAGTTCCTGCAAAGAAGACAAATGATGAAAGACTTATTACAAGAGCACAATTTCTTGAAAATGATGAATTTATGAAAACACCAAATTTTAAAGGCTTTTGGTTGAAAATCAAAGAAAAGGAATATTTGGTAACACTGGAGATAAGCAAGATGGGATTGGAAACTATTCAACATGATCAAGTTTTTGCTACAAATTTCCAAGAAGCTAACTTCAAGATTATATCAATGTCAACTTTGAGGAGGCTCCAAAAATTGTCAAGGAAAGTGGTGTTCTCTTGCTTCCTGATTGGGATTTACAAACAACATTCTTGATTGACCAGATTAGAAGCCAAAAGGATATCATTCTTTGTTCTAAGTTTAAAGTAGAACATAGGATAATGAGGTTAGGCTATCTTCCAAGTTCTTAAATCCTAGCCATGTGTGAAAAAGCCCCTAAAATTAGAACCCAAGTTCTTGGAACTTACAAAGGAGATGAGGGACACTATCCTTGTTAAACTTGTTGAGACATCCATAAATTTCCTTTTTACTTTCCAAATAGATTTACCACTAATGCTCATGAATCTTTAAAATTTAATGTATTTTCGAACCCTAAAATCCCAAATAATATCCTTAGAATCCATTCAATTCATAGTTTCATAGTTCTCATATCTATTTAGGTTCACAAACTTGCTAGAACATACATTTCACATAAGGCATAATTGTTTCACAGAACATACATTTCATTAAAATATCATTATTTTGCAGAACATACATTTCATTAAAATAAAGCATCTGCAGGTTAACAATGAAGTAAAAACAAATCGATGTTTCACATGAGCCAATATATGATAGATGGGAGACATTTGCGAAATACCGATACATATCACCAGATTGCTAGAATGAAAGAAAGGGTAAAGAGACATTGTGCGATTTAGCGATAAGGGCATGGTCACATGAAGTGAATTCACATAAGGACCAAAATTAAATAGAATTAATTATTGTGATGTAGCGCTAAATGCTTGTTGCTATTTCGCTATAAGGAAATATAACTAGTAGTCTATTATTGCGAATTGGCGAAAGTGGTAAATTTGAGTAGTGCGAGGTGACATCAGTCAATTTTAGCTCAAAATTTGAAAAGGTCATCGAGTTATGAATTTGTGTGCTAGAATTAAATGAGAAAAGACTCTTGAAAGATGGCATTAAAATGCGAAATTATGTTTGAAGTTTTCACCCGGAGCTGAAAAAGACAAGTTCTCTCACAAGGAAAGTGGTTTGAATTCCACACTGAAGGACACAAGTAAGTACCCCATTACACTCCGAGATGAAATTCAGTAATTTCTAAAATGCCTAATAAGAAAGACATAGTTGATATTTCGGAGAAGAAACCTAAGATGCCAAATCTTGTGAAGAGGCCCATCCAAAAATCCATGTTAGATGTGTATCCTAGCTCTTAATATTTCAGGGGTAAAAATGTACTTAGTGACAAAGTAGAAGGATGTAGGGATGCATCTATTCCCGTCTCCGGAAGATATTTATTTTGGTATTTCTATAAGAACAAGGATGGCAAGGTCCATATGTCAAACCCTTGGACCTTCGAGTTAGCAAAACTTGTGGTGCCTAATGTCTTTGTGGATGTTGAATTAATTCAAGTATCGGAAAACCATTACCATCTTGAAACCAAAATGGTTAGGAGGAAAAATGGTAAACCCTTGTTGGTTGTCACTAGGTCAACTATAATTGATTGTTTCATGTTAAATAAGCACACCTTGACCAAAATTGATAAAGAATAGTTCAACATTGACTATGAGAGGTTTATTAATACATTCAATAAGGATGAAGTGACATATTATAGGAAGAGAGGAAAAAGCAATAGGATTATGCCTATCATAGATAAAGAGCCTTTTATTGTTGAAGAATCTCTTCTTTTTTTCCAACGGACATACTTTTCCTTGTGGTAGATACTAGGAGATGACTACAAGTATAAAATGCCAATTGCCTTGATGTTCATGGCTATGAGAATTCATAGCCCTAAGGTGAACCTGAAGTTCAGTTTTGCTTCTAAATTAGAGAGGTTAATCGACAACCATATGGTAGCATGGAAGTAAAAGAAAAGAATAAAATTTCCGTTATTATTCATTGTTGTTTTACTTGATTTTATTGCAAAATAGAGCAAATTTCAGCCAAAGCAAGAATTTAGGGATGATAGACAATGAGGGAAATAGACTCCCTATGCAAAGGTGGTGTTACATATGGGATAAGAATTGTAAGGATTGTAATTACAAGATCTTCTAGGATTCCATTGTTGTGATTTTCAAAACTTTGGGCTATCCATTTGAAAGAATATCATTGGCAATAAGAAGAGTATTGAGGCCACTTGCCTACAACCCAAAGAAGGGGCATACTCATAATTTTGCTAACTAGTTCTACTTGCGAAAACACAACATTATTAGAGTATATGGATGCCTTCATGCCCCTCATTTGTTACATGTGTTTGCACCAAAAAGACTTGTGTTTCTAGAATTTATGTGGAAGATGCTATGGTTGGACTGAGATGTTATAGATAAAAGAATGAAAGGGACACTCTTACCCCACATCACAAAGTTTGTCAATGTTTCCATTGGTTCAGTTTCCCTAGAAAAACTACATAAGTACTTGAAGAACAATTATAATTTGTAATTCGAAAAAGAAAGGATATGTGCCTCAGAGGATCACATGCATTATGTTATCAAAAAATATTTCACATCAAATGCTAATCTATGAAGACATAACTAGAAATTGCCTAACCTTTGAGGAGATTGTACAAAGAGAAAAGAAATGGAGTATCCTAGTAAACCTTGAGGAAGGTAGGAAGAAAAAGGGGCTCCCCAAGTTTTTTGAGGAAGAAACTAATGAAGTAATGAGAATGGAGCTATGTTTACATAACTTTGAAAAACTCTATAGAAAGTCAATTGGTGATGCCCTAAAGGAAATTCAATCTCCACCTATGAAACCCCATAGGGTTATTATTCGTGATGTATTGGATTTAGAATCTACACCTAGTCCTCCCCTACAAAAAAGTAGAAAATAGAAGAACCAATGCCCTTAGTACCTTATGATGAGACAAAGGGAGAATGAGATATTGATGAGTTGGTAAGCGCACTAAAAACACTGAAAGATGATGGAGGGGTGGATAAACCTCATCTTTCCTAACCAACATATCAAGAAGAAATCCATGGTTATGAAGCCCAACTTCCTAAAGACACGTGGCCTATAGACCATATTGATGAAAGAGAAGCCATGTCTTTAAGATTTATAGATGATGAAAATTTCATTAGCACTCAATAATTCAAAGATTTCTGGTTGAAAATGAAGATGTAAGAATTTGAGAGGAAACAAGTGAATCTCATGGGTGTTGATGAATCTAAGTATGAAGATATTATAAATCAAACTTTCAAAGAAATTTAATTTGGAAAAATAAACATTACCCCTTCACAAGCTGGAGAAATGAAGATGAAAAGTGATCTATTGATCATTATAGGGCTAACTTTGAAATAGGTATTTTTGTTGGATCAAGTAAGGCAGCAGGAAGACCCCATGCTAGTAACAAGATTTAATTCTGAGGAGGGGGTAAGTATAATGAGATACAACCCTAAAATTGAAGTACTTGCAACATGGGTCAACTTTAAGAGCACCAACAAACCAAAATTGTTGGATATGGTGAAGGAGATAGGTGGTACTGCAATAGTACAAACTATGAAGGATATCTCCCCATTGGAGGCAACCACAACAACCTTGCACCATGCTATGTTTACCATACACAGGGTTAAACATATGGAACAAAAAGTAATTGATCTAGAGAGAAGAGAAATTGAATTGAACACAAAAATAAATAAAATATATATTGAAAATGATTACTTGAAAGAGAAGTTTAAATAATCTTGTGAAAATTAGAATAAGATCGTTGTTTTGTATAAAGATGATCCACCAAAGCCAATTGATAGCACCAAAACTATGGAAGAATGGAATGAAGAAAGAGGTAAGTATGAAGAGGAGATCAGAGGGATAAGGGCCACTAATGAAGAACTCTTGTAGAAAATTCCTCAACAAATCCTCGGTGCTTTTGAGAAAATATTGCTCCATAGAGTTGAACTTGTCATAGGAAAGTGTGAAAAGATCTAAAAATGATATGAATACTTGTTCAAAACGCTCAATGTATTTAAAGAAGACAAGCCCAAACTTGAAAAATTAGTGAAGTGGTGGAAACCAACTTACGTCACCATTTCTAATCTGTGTAAGGTGACTCAAAGGGACCTTAATGCCCCTCAAAAAATAAAGTAAACTGAGAAGATAATAATTTTGGTTATTGAAGAACTCAGATGTGTATTGAAAGAATAACAAAAGGTCAAAGGAAACATTTCTTCCTTTCATACTTTTAAGCACTGAACAATCCCTAAGATTGTTGATAAGAATGGACAAATAATTGATGATTGGAATCTTGACTACTAGTAGATGGTACCAAAAATTATGGCATACATGAAAGAGGAAAAGGGTGAAAATGATCAGAATATCAATATCTTCCAAGATAGAATTATAGCACCAAATGTTGGCTTTACAAAGTTTATTATAGAGGTGAGAACAATGATTGATAAAAATTGGAAAGATCATTTGGTAAACATGTTGACTATCCATAATTTCAAGTGGCCAAGATATTTTGAGGTTGTATAGTGGGTGGAGGAATACTTGGACAATCCAAATACCAAACCAATGACCGAGGAAAAGGTCTAGGCATATTAGAATATTGTCAAGTCTATTGTGCAACAATTTCTAATTTGTAAATCATGATTAAGAGCATTTTTTTTGTTTCTATTTGTGTTATGTTTTAAATAAGCTATCAAACAATTTCTTATGTTTTCAAGTTTAAGAAGGTTAAGTTATGAAAAGGCACGATGTAAAATGATCTAAATCTTGTTTCTTCCCATATTTTTTATATAAAGGAGAAACCAAGACCAATAAATAGAATATAATATGATATGAAAAAAGGCTAGATATGCATTTTGTACTTCTCTTGGTGGTTTAAAGATAATAGAAGATTCATAAGTTTTTGCTTTCAATTGCTTGGTTGTGATAATAGAAGAAAACACCACGTGGTTTTTCTCCAATCTTATTCCTTTTTGTTGTTTAAATTAGGGTATCAAGGATATTTCTGATTTATCAAAGAAGCCTTTTCTTTCTGTATGTGATTTGATTAGTTGGCTTTTGTAAGGCAAAACTAAAATTAACTTAATTGATTCACAACAATTAAAAGATGATGAATGTTTTATTGAGAAGAACTTAGTAGTATTATTTGTATACATGTTTATATAGGGTATAGACACATTTGTATGTCAAGTAATCAGAGGTATAAGTTGGAAGTTGAATATTCATGAGTATGTAGCCTTGAGAGATGGCATTGATCTCAATTATTGAAATATTTCCTCGAAAGTTACATTTTATTCAAAAGGTTTTAGAAATAACAGTGTGTAGAGTATAAAGAAGTAGGTACATTAGGGCCTTGGGTATTCATTTTAAGTATATGTGTCATAATAGGTGAATATAAGGACAATATACAAAAATATATAATTACAAATATGCTCAAGTTAGAAGGTGCACCCACCTAGGTCCTCCAGAGCCTAAAGAGTAAAAATCCTTTCCTTGGAAAGGTCCTTATTCATTAGCCAAGGCCTTTTCTTAACCTGATCATAAAAGGAGGCACATTCTTAGGGTTTTGAAATCTATTGTTTTGGGAACCAACAAAACCTCTGAAGAATATATTTTCTCTAGAGGCCTTTGCACTTATTATGCATGCAAAAAATGTTTAGCCAAGCTGCCACAATTTTTTTATTAGAATATAATGAAATGCTTAAAAATAATGAGGTAGAATTGAAGAATGGATACAACACCCTATACATGTAGAATTTGAGATTGAAGCAATAGATGGCTTCAAGTAGTGTGCCTTTGCTTCCTTCCACTTTGCCAATTTTGACTAATATTGTTGATAACAAACCAAGCACTGTGAGTGATCCCATCCCAGATGCATTTCAAACACAATTTGAAGATTATGCAAGTAAGATGAAGATATGGATAAATTACAAGGACAAGAGCTACGATAATTGACAAAGTTTACTCTAAGCAATGTGTTGAGGTCTAGGGTTGACAAACAAAAAATTAAATTGGATTTTGTTTATGAGGGGTGTGAATCTTTGTTGTAATCCATGCAACAATGTGTTACTAGTGTACCAATTTTAAAGCCCAAGTTTGATAGATGATAGTTCAAACAAAATTTGATGTCAAGAGTTGCCTTAGTCACCCAATATGTACCTAATGCTCCTCATGCAATTCTCCCAACAAAAAATATGATGAATGATGCCATTAAGGTGCTACCTTTTTTTTAGAACAAGGAGCAACATTTGAAGTCAAAAATTGAATAATTCTACACACTGGAACACTAGTCAATACTAGACATTTTGGATGAAAATAATCAATTGAAAAGCCTAGAAAATTGAAGGGATGAATTTGAATTTATTTTTCTAATGGTTTTGGTAGTTGCAGAGGAGAGGAAATTGGTTTGGATGGAGTTGTTCAATGCCACAATGGATAGAATAATAGCTCTTGAGATTGGGTTTCCCAAGTTCATTGTGAATACCAGATCAACCCTGGACAACAAGTGGAAAGAGATCTTAAGTCAAATGTAGCAAGTCTAGAAATTATAATGGCCTGATAAGCTTGACATTTTCGAGTGGGGTGGTATATATGGAAAGAAGAAATAGAGATACAATGATCACAAAATTTTGAAAATTTGAAATTGTGTCTAGCAGTGAAAGATGGGCAATGGAAAGGCAACATACAAACTTCAACTTATATTTCAGTTACTTTAAGATAAGGACAAGGCCCAATTACCCAAATCACGAGTGCCTTATGATTTGTTGATGAAACTGAATATAATGAAAGATGGAGATCAAATTTTAGTATGTTGGTTAATTCAGTTCAACCAGTTTCATTTCATAGAGGCGGAAAAATAATTTGGACTTACTATAAATAGAAGGTTTTTATGAGTCGACTACTATTTACATGAAAATTCCTAAGAATAATATTGAAAGATATTTGTCTGTGGTTTTTTTTGTTGGTATAATTTTACCAAGTTTTTTTTCCACTTAAATGTTGTGTTATGTGTATTTTTTCTTCTCTGCAATTTTCTACACTTGTTAATTTTTATAACAATTTCTTCATCATGACCATGTTTCTTCATCAACATGGTTTTCATTTCAAGCTTGCAAACATGTTGTCTTCATATACAAGAGAGAAGATATTTTGAGAATATTCCTTTTTAATGGAAATCAAATGAAATAATCACATATGTAAAAGGCCTAAATCTTGTTGCATACGTTTAATTATAAAAGCAATCCCAAGGCCATTTTGAAGGTTTCTAAAAAAAAACTATTGAGCGGGTAGAATAGAGTAGTGCTTGACTCTAACTCTAAGATAGAATTAATTGATTGTAAATAGTTTTCTAAAGAAAATACCAATTAGTTTGACAAGATTTATAAACAATATCATATTGTTTGTCTTGAATTTATGCACTCCAAAATTAATGAATTCAATAGATCAAGGATGTTTGAGTTTGTCATTTCGATTTCCTTGATTGTTTGTTGATTGTTTATTGTTCTCTTTCAAGGAAGGAGTTAAAGTGATTCAATCAATCAACTATAATATTGAGTGCATATCTAGGATCTATAAGTAGAACTTTGTGATAACACATGTTGAATAGTTAATGTAAGGTATTAACAAAGTTAAATTTATTTATGGAATATGTTTATAATCTTTCATTTGACTTTGTAGTCCTAGGATATGCACTGATCTATGATATGGTTAAATTCATGTTTAGAAATAACCAATTAATCAAATTAAATTCAAATTTCTATCAGTGGGAGTAAGGGTCAATTAGAATTTGTTCTAAATTGTAGTTAAAGTGATTAATGACCTAGGAGGCGGTTAATTCAAGATTAAATCATGAATTGTTTGGTTAGAACCCATTGAGAACCATAAACTCAAAGTTAAGTGCTTGCTATAATTTGTTTTAGATCCCTAGATATTGCAAGGTCCACCCACATAACTTTTCCAGAACTTGAAGTGTAGAGGATCTAAACTTTTGGTTGAATCATATTCATTGGTCACTAATCCATGGAATCTGTTGAATAAAATTGACTAATTCATAAGAATTCCTTGACAATCAGTTGGAGCATCCAAAAACATGTTTCCACTAACTTCTCATTTATAGTGTTTCTCTTATCTCATATTAGACTTATCCATTATATTGCTCCTATTCTTCCCTAGATTTTAGAAGGTAACTTTAATGTTATTTCAAGCCTAAATGAGAAAAGAGGGGGGATGAACATCTTAATTCATCATCAACCTTACCCTGTTGACTAAAAATATTTTCTTTGTAAATCTAGATAGTGTGATGCCAAGAAATGGAATTTAACTTAGAGTAATCATAGGTGTAGAATTGACTATTTAATAAAGACTAGACACAATTTTTTATTTTAATTTTTAGGTTGGAAATAATAGGGAAACATTTTCAAAAAAATTGGTCTAAAAAGGGTCTGACCATTGGCTTATTATATTTCATTCCTTAGTATTCTCAATTCTAAATAACCCCCTTTGAATTTGACTTGATATGGCTATAATAATCTAATTTTTTAAAGCTTATGAAAGGATGGTGGATGGAAGGAAAACATGTGGCTGGTACAACCATGCACCCTTTAAGTGATTTCATTTTTTCAAGTATAAGCTTAAGAAATAGTATAAGCTAAACCAATGCTTCAAGAGAAGTTTGAGAGGGTCACATTTTAGATTAAAGATGAAGGCATGATTTAGGATTTATTGTAAGAACAATATGTATGCTAAGGATA
The DNA here is from genome assembly GCA_027943335.1 of Chamaecyparis obtusa. Classification (NCBI taxonomy): domain Eukaryota; kingdom Viridiplantae; phylum Streptophyta; class Pinopsida; order Cupressales; family Cupressaceae; genus Chamaecyparis; species Chamaecyparis obtusa. The sequence continues at coordinate 115,063 of BSBK01010955.1, read as the reverse complement.
TCTTTGAATGATACCTTCAAAAGAAGATTTATTGGAAACAGAAATCCTAGATTGATTGCCTTTAGGAAGGGGATGGAAATATCATTTTTTCACAATCTAGTGAAGGAGAAAAGAAGTGGTAATGTTTGAATATCTCACTTTATCTCAAGGAGGATAGTTATCATCTTTTGAATATATTTTTAAAGAAACTGCTACGCACTTTTCCATTTTATTAATTGAGCAAGATCTTCAAGAAATGGATAACAAGAGACTCATTTTTTAGTGTGATCTGTTCGAAGTGGTTCAAGAGTACCACCATCAATTCCACCATAATTCCCAAAAGTGGATCTTTTTATTGGACTTATTTTTTACTATTACACAATACAAGGTTACCTGTAAGATTATCACTAAGATTATTGCAAAGAGGTTGAAGAAGTGTTTAATTTTCCTTATCTCTATTGAGTGGGTTTTTTTTTAAAGGATGTTGAATTCTAGATAGTGTTTTTGTGGTAGAAAAATGTATTTACTCAATGTCCACTTTGAAGGAAAAGGTCATGTTCATTAATCTAGACATGTCTAAAGCTTATGATATGGTAACTAGTCTTTTCTCTACAAGATGTTGCAAGCTTTTGGATTTTTATTCTAATGGGTTGATTAGGTTATGAATTTAGTGACTTCAGTATTATTTTCCATGTTAATCAATGATATTCCATTGACTTGCTTGTTAGCCTCCAAAGGTCTTAAACAAGGGGATCACTTATCTCCCTATTTTTTTATTTTGATCGTAGAAGGTTTAGACCATCTTGTGAAGCAATATCAATGAAGAAACCTTATTTAGGGTTGGTTTTGGATGGAAATCTCAATTCTCACACTCATATTTAGTTCATGAATGACACCACTTTGATGGGGTTAGCAAGAATTAAGAAGGAAATAAATTTTAGGAACTCAAGGAATACAAATATAGTATTTAAAATTTCAGTATTATTGAGCCCATTCAACATAGCATTTTAGATTGAACCTTTACCAAGGGAGGATCTAGGTTTCCATGTTTTTGTTAGATGTCAAAGAAAAGACTAATGAAAGAAAATTCTTAATAGATTTCACCTTAAGTTTAGCCATTGGAATTTTTTATGGCTATTTTTTGTTAAACTATTGATAAATTTCTAATATCAATTACCCATAATTTTGTTTAAAGGAAATTTATGCTCCCTATAGGAAGTTCTTATGGGCTGGAGATTAGGAAATTCATAAGAGGAGTCTTGTAAATTGCGACTTGGTTTATAGTCCAAAGGAGTCTAGGGGACTTCATTTCAAATAATCTGAGGTTAAATGCCAAGATTTACTTGCCAAATCATATTGAAGATGGTGTAAAAATCAAATTATGTTAGGAAAAAATGCATCAATATCCAGTTCATTTAATCCATTCCCTACATAACCCATGAGGGAAAAGAACACATCAAAGCTTACAAACTAGCCATTATGAATAAATCAAATAGATAAGCCACAAGATAACACATGATATACCTTGGAAAAGTTCTCAAGAGGGAAAAACCCAACCTCAAAAAGCATGTGTACTCCATCTTATTAATCAACAAATAAATAATACATGCACTTATAGAGTTACAATTAATACTTTTGCAATATCAAGCCTCTCCACCATGTGTCCAAACATGAATCCACAGATCACGTGTCATTCTTAACATGTCCACTCATTGAAGAGACTTAATACTATGACAACCCATTCATCTAGCCAACCTTAACCACTAAACATGTGTTTGCAAATATAGACTTGAGTTCAACACAAATACAACCAAAGTGGTAAAGTAAAACCATGTGTCATAAAACTCTGAACATGATATCATTGACCCCTCATTTAATATTGGGTACTAAGTTTTTTATTTAATAATATTTCCCCATATATTAATATTAATACTTTTCACAACTTACATTCAAGATATATCTCAATGTTACATGCAACAAATAAAGCGACCCTAAAAATAGCAGCTCCTAGTGATGTGTGCACTTCTAGGTCCCCCTAGGGTACACTACACACACAATAATAAATAAACATTATGCAAGGTGTTGCACAACTTATCCCAATAAATTAGCCATGGGCAAGAAATTTCAATTCCAAATATTTAGGAAGGGTAATTGATGAAGATATTTCATGGATAGATTTAAGTGATAAAGGTTCTATAATATGGATTCCTATTAAGAAATGGTATTTTCTTATAAAGTGAATGATCTTCTATGTAGCTAATAAAGAGAATAATTCTTTGTTTTAGGGTGATTCTTAGGATAATCATACCCTTACCTATTGTATGTTCGCAACACTAACCTCTAGTGACATTTTTCTAGACACAAATTGGTATGTGGTTGTTAATTTTATGTACTTCATTCCTTTAGGATGATCCTTAATCCAATCATGGAACAATCCTTGGAAATGGTTAGGTAGAGGCTCCTTGAAAGAGCATACATTCCTTTAGGATGATCCTTAATCCAATCATGGAACAATCCTTGGAAATGGTTAGGTAGAGGCTCCTTGAAAGAGCATAACAAGTTAGCTTCAATTTTAGCAAAACACCTTGTGATTTCCTAGAGGACTCTAATGCCTTTGCTTAGGGTCATTAATCAAAAGGAGTTTATATAGTTTCTCTTGGAAGAGCATAATAACTTGGCTCAGTTTTGGCTAAACACCTTGCAATTTCATAGAGGACTCTAATACCTTTTCTCTAGAATCACACAAAAGGAATGTGGAGTTTCTTTAGTATAGCTTCTTTTCTTTAGTATAGCTTCTTTCTTTGACTTTCTACTCACTAAAAAATGCTTAATTTGGGACAATTTCAAGAAGAGAGGTTTTCAAGGACCTCATATTTTTCTATGGCGGCAATGAGGAGAACAATAATCATATTTACATTATATTTCCCTTTTCTAAGGAAATTTGAAATCTATGGTAGAAACTATAAAATAGACCTTGTCCCCCTACCTCATCTTCCCTCCTTTTGACTTCTTGGGATATTGATGCTTCTTTTATTCGTTAGAAAATTTGATTAGAGCATAATTGATGTATTTTTCAGTAGTGTCATCATAGAGTCATGCAAATTTGGATTAAAATCAAAAGGATGATTAAAGGGACTAAGGAAAATAATTTTTTATTTAGATGAGTCTTGTACTTCTTGTTGTCTAAATATGCTTAATCTCTTGGAGTTTTCTCTCTCTCCTTCCTCGTTGGTAATCTGGGATATGGCTTTAACCCCTTATATGTGTGGATCTAGGAAATGACTTTTGACCCTTGTTGGTTTTCTTAAAATTAACATTGATGGTTCCTCTAGAGGTCAGCTAGAGGCTACAAGGATTGGTGGTATTGGTTGGGATGGGTGACTACATTTTTTGTTGCTGGGATAAGATTGAAATAGCATTTTGTTGACTTTCCAATTTCCAAGATAAACATCGATCAATTCTTGCAAAATCCTCCCAACCCATCTTTGCATTTGAAGACTTGTGAATGTGTAACATCCTTAAGATCCTTACGATATTTTCTTTAACCCTTCATTTGTTTTTTGTTGTGATAAATCCAAGCCATTCAGTAGATAATCCATTGTGTAGTTATAGGGTAAGCACCTTGGGTTTTTCATAGCCTAAGTGTAGGAGAGATTTGTCCACCTCTCATTGTTGGCCCACCCTCTTACTAGTTTGATGATAGAAATTTGCAATTTTAGAAATTGTTAAAAGCAAGTTAGAGATCAACAATAACAAATCTTAAGGCTTGCATGCTGCCACAAAGTGCTAAGAAGAATAACATACAAGCACAGGATTTTGTTGAAGCCTACACATCAAACAACTCTAAGCACATGTCCAAGCTTCCCTCAAGCTTCCATATTTGTACTCTTATTGGTGGCAATCATAACTTCCATATTAAGCTAATCACAAGGTTTAAGAAGAAATGTTACTTATTTTGTACAACAATCATAACTTTCATATTAAGCTAATCACAATGTTTAAGAAGAAATGTTACTTATTTTGTACAATTTTCTTCATAGATTCACTTCACCACATTTACTATTCCTTTCTAGACACAATATTGAAAAACACAAACCTAAAACCACATTGGAGATGTACAATATACTGTTTAGTGACAAATTAGATGGTAGTCTAGTGCCAAAGAACACAATTATATCAATGTGCTTAATACAACAAAACGGATATTGCCTATTTATCACATTCATTATTATTATATGTATATAACATTTTTCCCAAATGCAACTATATCAGCACTTCACCATTAGATATATATTTGAGCTTAAGGGGCACATGAATAACAAGTGCTAATTTTGACATGCTTGGTATCACATTGAAAGCAACACACAAGGATACATATCAACATACTATGGGGCGTCATATGTAAAATGATGTAACAAACATAATGGATGATCCAAAAAATACAACTTTGAGTAGTTTCGATCTCGTCATTTGTAATGACAATAAAAATAAGTCCTTTATCTACATTTTAGCATTTCATTGCATTGTATTTTACACTTTTTTCTCCAATTCAAACATTAAATTCTACATGCAACCTCATATCGACTAACATCGAGTCAAACACTAAAAGTGTTTAAATTTTTACAATTCATAATATTGACTACAATTAGTTTTTAGATGAAAAATAAAGTTCACACAATCAAATACAAAAACTGATTGTAATCCCTAAAAATGCTTGCTGAAACTATAACCTTTCCCTAATTACTTATTCATATTGTTCAAATTTTGACACCAAATCTAGTACTTTCAATTTGTGCTATCGTTTTTGCAAGAAAACTACCAATAGTATTGTCAAGTTCAATCAACTTAGTCGAATTGGGTTAAAATCTAAAAGAGGGGCCTTCTTACTACATAAACCCCTACTCATGCGTACACATTATTTTTACCCATATTTCATTTCTGATATTGCTTCATCTAAAATTGCACACAAACTTTATCAAGCGTCCCTAACCTAAGCATCATATTTAGTCACTTCCTTAAAAGACAACGTTTAAGCTTGAAAGTTTTCAATGGTCGTTAAACATTAACTCATTGGTACAATCACACGTATTTGAATATTAACACTTACAACACTAACTTTTTACATGAACTAAAGTAGCATAGCACATTAACCCTTCTTTATATTTATGCCTAGAGTAACGTAAAGATGGAATGATACAATTGAACTTGTATTATCACTTGATCTGTTTATAGATCAGGAAAAGTTTCGATTAAATTGTATACTTGTTTTAATGCAGTTACATCGTAAGTAAGCTTAAAAGAATCTATGTGCCAGTAGTCTCTATTCAAGGCGTGAGAACCTCTATTTTTTCTCCCTTATCCAAAAAGATCAATCAGTCAACCCAGGGAAAATTACATGCCCCTGAACATTTCCCTCAAGGGACAGACATGATTTAGCAGACAATTCTGGACTTTGAACTCTCAACTGTAAAAATACTTAAAATAAACTCCTGACACTTAATAATCCGATGTGTTTGATCATATGGCCTTAATTTTGCAATCCATTTGAATATTAATTTTCCAGCTGTACTACAGTAATGAGTTTGTGAATCTACCAGGTAAAAACCAGCAATTAAAACTTCGATCACTTTTGGTTTTAATTTTACAGAGCTTTTGCCATTTATTTAATGCAGTATCTTTTGCTCGTTCTCTTAATGCAACTCCATTACTCTAATTATGGCATATAACTTGTACAAGATTAGAGGTCAGCAATTCAGACCATCAAAAATTCAGTGGCATTATATCTCGGGCATATGTTACGTTAGATACAAACACAAACAAACATCCAAGTTTGAATAAATATGGAATAACCCCGCTCAGGGGCAATTCACTTTTTCCATTTTAATCCACCATATTTTCTTATAAACAACTTTTGCATCGTTCAAACTAATATTTTCAGGCTTGAAAAAATTCCACTTGCATCTTAGAGATGTAAAACCACTCCGTTCACGAAAGTCTACTTGCTCATTTAATTTGACAGCTTGAACAACGACCTGTTCAACCGCACAAGGAATTGCACATAGGAAAGATGTGATCAAAATTAGGCACCATAAGTTTGGATTTCAACAGACAGAAATGTCCAGCTTTATCTAACAGAAGGCCATAAAAGCAAATTAATGTTTAAAAACTACTTTTTAAAAATAATTCACATGCTCACTTGAGAGAAGTGAGATTTCAAACTGCTGTGTGGCGTAAGAATTAACAACATAAATGATAAGACTCCTAAGCCTCCTCTTAGACATCCGAAAATTGAATATTCTGAGCATCTTTATGCAACTGGCTCTTGGATAGCCTTATTGGATAAGTATTGTACTGTGATAACTTAGTTATATCCGGTCTTAATAGTTTGTTTTGGTGCTCACGCCCTCTTGTAAGTAATAATCCTTAGCTAAGTATTGGTACCTCCAGCTAAAAGTGATATAAAAAATACAACACCAAATCAATAGAAAAGGCCAACAAGCTACCTTTGTAATGTTTTTCTGAACTAAGCAAACTATTCTTTGACAGTGTTAAAATTATCATAAATTTTAGTCCCAAGGAAAATCATATTTTACATCTAATAAAGCCATTTCCTCCTAATAATAAATATTCTGTCAAAGCTCAAATGCAAAACAGCCATAGATGACTTCAACAATCATAACCATGATGAATTATGCCAATGCCAACTGAAAAGTTAAGGCGCTAAACATTTCCAACACAAAAACCAAACCTGTGTTCTGGCAATTAAAAAATCCAGATGTATTCACTCGCCCTTTATTAGCATTCATCCTTCTGAAGCACAATCGAGTGCTCCATGGCCATGGCCATATCTTACAAAAAATAATACAGCCAAACTGAGAACATCATGCAGCACGAGGATGATGTTCACTTCCTAAGACTACTAACAATCTTATTAAAAGCAAAATAGAACTCAAGAACACACTAACAATGAACTATTAGAAACTTAACCTTAGGTAGCTCATTATGCCATTGAACACTTGATTTCTGCAGGTATATGGATTGCAATTCATCAATCAGTTGAAAAGGACAAAGCCCTTTCCAACCAAATGTTTTCATATGCGCCATCCGCGATAATATTTGCGGGCCATTCAGCACAAAACTCGCCAAACTGGCAGGACACATATATCTAATACACTGCTCCATATTATACCCTGAAAAAAATTACATCCACATGAAAGATTTTAACAAGGGAGATATAGGTGACATTACATTCTCCAGTGGCTATTCTAAATCAAGAAACTCCATTCGTTTTCTCATAGATCCTTTCAGGTCTGTTGCATCTCTCTCCTCTTTTTGAGCCTGTGTACACGTAAAGCAACATTAAAATACAAGTATACAAAGTACACTATCATATCATATTATGCAATTGATATGGAACTCAGAAGGCTTTGACTCCTACCTTTTCAATTTCTGTGGAAGAAACCTGAATCATATTAGCTGGAAGGTCCTCCCTGTCAGGATCCTATACAAATGGCAGGAAAGAAAACAGTTTTGTATAACTCTGTTTCCATGAAAAGAAACCATGACAACAAGCAGATGTATTCTGTAGAGCATAACAGTGTGATAAAATGGCCATACCATCTCTCCTATCAGTACAACATTTTCGCCTCGAATCACATATAGACCTTGTGGTAGATCACAGTAAAGATCTCCAACAATTACCCTCTCAAAAGCATTTTCTAGTACAGCATTAGCTGTGTCAACAAATATCCCAGGGTCAAGACACTTTTGCAATACTATCACTGCCTTACACAGACCAAGCTCAAGAGAATGCAAAAACAAATTGAACTGTTCAAACAACTTGAATCCTACTAGCATCTTATGAATCATAGTTACCATAAAGATGAAAACTTACCAAACTGATCAAATGAACGGAGAATCCCAATAAGCTTTCTGCCATCTCGAAGCAAAACCAATAATTTTTCTGTCACAATATTTTTTTTAACAATTAGCTTTATTACTTTTGAACCATCCAGGCAATAAAATAAATAAAGGCATGCACTAGACTCAAAGAATTACTGGCAGTGGCCGCTGATTTTACTCTAAAACAGATGTGAGACCACAACATTAGAAATAGTGAGGAATCAAACAAAATAGGTTTCAAATACTAATGCAATTATGTTCTTTATTGGACTAATAATTTGAAATTTCTTTCTGCAGCATTTGACAGAAACTGGGAAGAACACAAATAATACAGAGCATGCAAAACAAAACATATTTAACTACTCAAGAAGTAATTTGTCCAAGACAGTAAGTAAAGGCAATTACAAGAAATACAGGATAGAGAATCACTGAGGCTAGAAAAATATCTATAAATCAAAGCACCAACAAGATGCAAGTGCAACATAAAAAATTGAAATGTTCCCTTCACAAAAGTCGACAGAATGCAGAGATTTCAAAAACTCTTCCAAGCTTTCTATTGTGAAATTTCAACAAATCTTCCTAGCTTTCCTGTCAGATCGAAAATTTTAACCTCTATGTGCACAGCATAACTATTCTCACACACAGATTCAATTTGCTATATTGGCAGGTCAACACAGTTTAGGAAAATTTACAGCAGAAAGAGCAGGAGAAGAAATGATTGATCAGTCTAAAACTGATTCCGGGTCTATTGAATTTTGAAGTTATAATGTAAATTATTTACAGAGCTTGCTTCAACCTTTGTTTCTCAATAATGCGACTAGAAAGGGAATCAGTTTACAATTTCCTTTGAATCTCTAAAATTCTAAATAAAGAATGAGATTCTGCCTGCTGAATGGACTCCTCAAGAATGGTAAGACTCCAAAGCTGCGGCAAATGCTTTGGTGGATTCTCCCAGTCCACCAATAATTACAGCAAAAGTTTCCAATGGCTTCCCTTGCATCCATGTAAAGAAAAACCTGATGTCAGACCTTGCAAGAAAAAACTAAAGCCATTTGTGACATGTTTTGATTTCAGCAGTACTCAGAACTTCATATACTCCAGATCTGTGGCATAGGTGTTGAAAGCTGACCCCTTAAGAGCAATTCCATATATCAATTGCAAAAAACCTAAATATAAAGGAATTATTAGGCCCACAGATGTATCGCTTGAAAGCCATATTGTAAGTTCATACTTCATGTTGTAACCTTATTAAAGGACTTAAATGCTGATAGTGAACAAGCTGAAACTGGATGAACAACATATGAATATTGATGCAGGTTTACATGCCATTTAGGAAAGAAAAATATATGGTAACAGGCAAGAGGCTGCAACCTAATGCAAATGATATAATCCGAGCACACAAGATGATAAAGCTATTGCTATGCACTAGCTATGTTTCATTCAGTATAATTCAATAAAGTGGGCTTGAATGTATGTTTCTCAAATTCGGCAGATACAAAATCACAGCATTTGACTAACAAGTTTGCAGATGTGTCTCAGGACCTGCCTTATGGACTAACGATAGAGAGTATAATAAAGATGCCATTGAGCCGACGCCACAGTCCAAAAAACTCATTGTTCTTCGTTATAAGGACCCAAAAATAACAGTGAGAATCAAAACACACTCAGAGAGCTACTTGATATTATGTCATGTAGTTCCGAGTGACAATCCTTTTACATCTCCAATAATCTTGACCAAACAATAATTTCTTCCGTGTCCATAGATTTAACCAGAATTGAAGAAAAAAACTAGTCAATCAAATATCCTATTCAATCTGCAGGTAAGTTACTTGATAAATGTCATTTGATAGCAACATATATAAAAAATGATTTAAGATTTAGATTCCATCTAATTAAGAAGTGAATAGATGATCAATTCATGGAAGCCTCTTCCAGACTCATGAAGCATACTATGTCAAATAGATGCATCCTCTTGCACTTAATAGCTATTTTTAAGATAAATGCATCCAATGTGCTACCATTTATAGTATTCTCATCTTTACGAAAAATATAGGAGACCATATTCACCATTTGAGAAACATATTAGGAATCCCCTAACCTAAATCTGTATTTACCAAGGTTACCACGAGTTTCCAAGAGGGGCAGGGGGACACGGACGCCAATTTTGGGGATGGCAAAGAAGACGGCTATATAAATATAGGGAAATTTTTACATATATAGGGAAATTTGAAATGTTCATATGAAAACAGAGATAAAGAATGCATTTATACATTATAGAACCTTAACATATATAAATAATAAGTGATCCCACTAAACTATTTGCACGTCATCATTCAACAACTGTGTGCAGTCATATGCATTTCCTTTGGGAAAAAATGATACAGCTATATTCTCTTATTCCACGGCTGTACACTTTCATTCCTCAAATTTCTGCTTTGTCTTACAACTGTATTCTTTCATTCTACAGCTCTGTGCAGTCATACTTTTGTTCATTCTACAGCTGTATGCATGTAATGTCCCCTTTTAGGATTGCCCTAAATCTTGCCTTTCAGTCTCCTGTAACGATTTAGGCAGATCCAACTTTATGCTGTTTCCCTATTTGGATGCTGATCGCTGCTCTTTGGATGAATGCTTGTGCTGATTGGAACGATGTATATGCTTGATTGCTTTGAATGATTTCTCCTTCAATTAGTTTTGAAACTCCTTAACAATTTGCTCAAAAAAAAAATTGCTTCTTAAATCTGCTTATAGTCTATTCAAGGTCTGTAAATATTTGCCCTTAAAATCTGTGCAACAAAACACCTTCAAAATCTGCTTAATGATCTTCAAAAATTTCTGCTCAAGAGGGTCTGACACAATCTGCTCACAAATATGCTTAAATCTGTTCACAAGCCTAGAAAATGTCTGCCAATAAATCTGGAAAGTGTTTGCAATAAATTGGATTAGAATCTGCTTATGAACTTCGATGTTCAATACTCATGAGACCTGCTAAAGCTGCTGCTCAGAAAGTCTGAAATAATTTGATTATTAAATATTCAAAAATCTGATCACAAGGTCTGCTCAGATCTGCTTTTTAATAGGAATGATAATCGAATCCACGATAAGATGATTTCCAATAACTTCTTATTTATACCCTCCAAATACTAATTATAATGCCTCTAAAGCTGTCAAGAATGTTGCTCTAATACCACTGCCTCTTGTGGGCTAAGAGGCAAATTGATTACCCCAAGAGATGGTTCTAGTCCTGGTCGGAGGTTCCAGCATCTTGTGGACTGAGTGATGAATTGATTACCCCAAGAGATGGATCTAGTCCTGGTTGGACGTTCCTGCCTCTTGTGGGCTGAGTGGTGAATTGATTACCCCAAGAGATGGAACTGATCCTAGTTGGATGTTCCTGCCTCTTGTGGGCAAAGTGATGAATTGATTACCCAAGAGATGGATTTGGTCCTGGTTTGTTCTTGCCTCTTGTGGGCCAAGTGATGAATTGATTACCCCAAGAGATGGATCTAGTCCTAGTTGGGTCTTCCTGCCTCTTGTGGGCCAAGTGATGAATTGATTACCCAAGAGATGAATCCGAAACTGGTTGGATGTTCCTTCCTCTTGTGGGCTAAGTGATGAATTGATCACCCCAAAAGATGGATCTGGTCTTCTAGTTGGACATTCATGCCTCTTGTCAGCTAAACAATGAATCGATTACACCAAGAGATGGATCCAATTCTATGTGTATGCTCCGTGTCTGCATATATTCATGTGTATGCTTAGTGTGTTATGCACATGCTTAGTGTCTGCATATATTCATGTGTATACTTCGTATTTTATGTGTATGCTCTGTGTCTGCATATGTTCATGTGTATACCTCATGTTTTCATGTGTATGCTCCGTGTTTGGTTCACAGCTGATGTATTTCTACTCCATGTGTGTTTCTGATTACACTTTATGATTAAAATCAAGATTACTTGAGGGCAAGCAATCTTGGGCAGTGTGGATTGTAATATCCCCTTTCTGAAATAGAACTTAATAATTAATAATAAAATTAAAATATAAAATATAATATAATATAATTACAAGTTAATTAAGTTCAATAAAAGATCAATGGGCATGCCATGAAGAGTTGTGACTCCTTCAAACATAATATATAAAAGGGAGAAGACTTCATTTGATTTGGAAAACGAAAAGAGGAGCATAGGAATTAAGGAAGGATTAATGGAAGAAGAAAGGAAGGCGAAGAGAATAAGGAAGTGACTTCCAAAGGGGCAGCAATGATGAAGGGTTGTGACTCTTTCGAAGGGTGGTAATTCTGAAAGGTTGTGACTCTCCCAAAGGGCAACAATGATGAAGGGTTGTGACTCTTCCAAGGGTGGTAATTGTGGAATGTTGTCACTTTTGCAAAGGGCAGCCATGATGAAGAGGTGTGACTCTCCCCACATTAGAAGATATAAAGGGGCAAATGTTTCATTTGAGGACATCCAAGGTAGAGAGATTTGGGGAATAATATATTATAATCAAAGGCAACAATGAAAAGTGGTGACTCAATTCTAATGAAAGGTGGTGACCCTTTCACCAATAAAGTCTAAAGGAGATTTAATTCCAAGCAAAAAAAGGAGGAACAACAATAGCATAGTTTTATTCAGATTTTGAGAGCAGACTGAGCAAAAGAATTCCATTTGAAAAAAGAGATCAACCTGATATGAGAAATCAGACTTCGAATATTTATACAGCTTATCTCATATTATTCGAGTATGAATTACATCTCTAACTATAATTATGCTCCAGCACATTTTTGATTTGTGAATTTAGGGCAAAGTATAAGGTGGTCCCAAAAGGGGACATTACAAAACAGTTGCATGTTTGCCCATTGTTGGAAAAGAGTTATATTTGTATATTCTTATTCACAATCTGGATCGTTTTAAAGTTGACCTGCTCATTCTACTGTTCTATGCAGTCCAAAAGAATTCATTGTCAATACTCATAAAGAAAATGTTTTTTTTTGTTAAATGGATGCCTGGTAGTGGATGTCCAGTCAACCCGATGATGGCGGTGGATGTTCCAGACATCCCGCAAATGTCCTGGGGATGACCAGATGTCCCCGGTGCAGATAGTGCTATCCCTGGGTTTCCGGGATGTCTCCAGAGAAAATCTGTAGATTGGGGACGTCCCCAGGTGATCCCTGCATCCCCAGGACATCGCCAGGATGGGAACAGGGTTTTTATACCTGGGGACATGTCCCCAGGTAACGTAAGTATTCACAGGTATCTAAGTGCAAAATTCACAAAATATGAACTTTTATATTTAGGAACCATTCTTAATGGTCCAAAGAATGTGATGCAATTAAGAGGAATGCATGGACTGTGCACTTCTTATGAAAAGATTTGTTGCAGGATTTGGAGACCTCATAGCATCCCTACAAATCTTGAAGGGAAGAATCAACTCAAATGGATAGAGTTGAAGACACCACATTCCAGTGTAGGAAGAAGTTAATGATTTGATACCTTGTTCATGCACTTCCATTTTTCTCTCAGCTCTTTACTCTGAAATTTGATGCATCAGAAAATTGCAGAGGGTGTCATGCAAAATCAGGTTCCACTTGCTTCTGAAAACAAGAAGCTGACTGATAAGAAATTGCTATGCGTATATTTAGCAAGGAAACATTGACCTTTATGATTGCTTAGCAATAATTCAAGCAAATGTCTGTTGAGAAAGCACTTGTTTGGTTACCGTTATACTGTCAAAACTCAAAATACTCATTGCCAAAAGAAAAATTAGACAGCAATATAAATAATCTAAGTTACCGGTTCGGGTTCGGGGACAGGTTCGGATACGAGAACCCAGTACGTGGGTTCGTGAAAAAAAAAATTTCATTATGGTTTGTATGGGTTCATCTGTGTGTCTATACCTCACTTCAAACTTGCAAGATGGAGAGAGCAAACTGAGAGCAAATGTGAAATGAAATGTGGTTTGAGGCTTCATATGGGGCCGTTTTAGAGTTCGAAAGAAAATAAATAAATTAAAAAATCTGTTTTTAATTTTTTTGGGCCACAGGTCTGATCAAGGACCCTGCCCGGACCCAGCAAGGACCCCACGCAAACCCGAATCTGGTTCGCACCCGGACCCAGTTCGAGGTTCCAGGGTGCAAATCCAGTAACTAAGTAAATAATCAACTTGCATGGCTTCTGCTTTGAAATGCAATAGAAGAGTATAAATACTGCTATTCTTTCTGCAAGCAATGCCTACAAATATCTATTGCACACTGAAGGGATAAAAGATAATTGTAGAAAAGATGAGATAAGATGCAAGTAGAAAAACCAACAGCAAAACTTTCCTGGTATACTAAAAACATGTATGATTTGTATCTAATATTATATTCAATAAAAAAGGTCCTAGTGGGATAATATTTTTTACTTGCTGCTAGTCAAGCTACCCTATTTAAGACCTGCAACACCATATAATTCTTCTAAAAGTACGCCATATAATTCTTCTAAAAGTATCTCATAAAGCAGATATGGAACAATTTTTTGCTTCATGTAAAACTTGTCAAAGGAAAACCACACAGGCTGAACAAGACTGTAGCTACTTCAGGCCTTTACCTGCTCCCAATTAAAAAGGGAATTCATTAAAATGGAACTAAATACCAGTATTAGTAGGAGGGAAAACACCATTCTTCACAATTTGACCAATTTAACCAAGCACAAAAAGTTTATATCATACATATCGTTCAACAATCTGCAGAGCATATACATGGCATGCATAGACTCCTCAGGCACATTATTAGTATTAGATTCTTTATTTTGTGTTGGTGATGATCAAGGCTCAAATGCTTGCACCCACTTTTAAACCATAACCTTAAAGGAAAAATTGAGTTCACACCAAAATTCACCACCCCATGTGTATGTTACCACAACAGTTGACTTCAAATTGAACATCATCCCACTGACCCAGAAAATTCTCATATCCCAGGGAAGAACAGAGTATTCACCAATAAAAATTGCTGCACCTTTCCTGCCTGCATATGGTAAAATCCCAATTTTGTACCCTGTATACCCAGAAAAACTAACTTGCCCTACCTGACAAGGCATTGGCTCAAAGAGAGACATTATATTATGCCATTATGGAACTCACCCACTGGAGGAGGCTCATTGAGCTCATACCGTGGCTCGCCGCCCCTAACACAGGCTATTCAGCCTTGCCAGAGATCCTCCACTAAATATTGTTCCACCTTTCCTGTCTGTGAATATTAAGACCTCAATTTTGTCACCTCTGTGTGCCTGGCAAAAAGAGTTTGCTTTACCAAAATGGGCATTCGCTCAAAGGTGATTTAGGAATTGTTAAAGCTTATTAAAACAGATTCTCTAGTAACATCAAAAGCTTTTTAAAAGTGCTGTTATAAATTCTCTGTCCCACCTTAACTCCAAGATGCATGGTAGATTGTTAAGAAATGTATAAAGGTGTACTCGAAAAACTAATTTGTTCAATACGTAAAGGTCATTAGCTGTCCATGGTTCCTCTCTGCTGCCCACATGAAGACACGTTTGACGCAAATGATGTGTGCCTAAAATCAACTTCTTTCTGTGGTTGTTGCAAAACCCGCAACTAACATGGAATAGTATTCAGAAATGCAATTTTGAGGACCCAAGCCAGTGCTCATTATGCCAGCAGCGTGAAGAAAGCAGGGATCATCTATTTTTACACTGTGCTTATTCAAACAGGTCTGATGATTAATTCTATTTAGTGCCTCTCCTGCTGTTTCTGTCCCTTACACCTTTGAAGAAGCCATAGACAGGTTAATTTTAATTCAAGGAGTGCTTAATCCTTCTGCTTAGCCCTTATTGATAAAACATCTTATTACCCAACAGATTTTGGGGAGTTTGGAAAGTCATAAATGACAGTCTTAGGAAATACCATACTCCTCCGTGGGCTACAGCAATGAAGTCTCTTTCCTTTCACCTTCAGGCTGTCCCTTGCTCTAAAGTGAAGAAGCATACCATATATGATCCCACTCCTTTGTTTCATCAAAAATCTCTCTGTTAATAGAGCCTCTAAAGGGAACACAGATTTTTCTGGAGGTGGGGGAATCATCTTAAAAATGGTTAAGTCTGCTTAAACTAAGCAGTGGGACTAGGCCGTCAACAAATAACCATGCTAAAGCCTGTTCTTGGAAATTGGGCCTCTCTATTGCAAAAGAAAAAGGAAGTAAAACTCAAGGTCTTTAAAGATTCTAAGATGATTGTCAGCACTGTCAAAAAATGGCAACGTAAGTCTACCATTCTCTCCTATGTAGTCAAGACTATCTGTTTTCTTATAAATCTGTTTTATCGCATTGACCTACAGCATGTTTGGAAGCTGATAAGCTGGCCAATATTGGTGTTACACTCAATCCTAGAACTTCGACAGCTTTGGCAAAACATTGATGAATAACTCTCTCCTTTGGCCTTCTGTCAAAATGTATTCTGCTGAATTTTCTACTTTCCAACCCTGCTTATTTGCCCTTCTCTATATTATGGCTGCTACGCTTGGTGACGTCTGGCTTCGGTCCTTGGGCTTTTGGCATTGTTTTGAGCCTTCTCAGCATTGTACTTCCGTAGTTCTATTCAATAAAACTCTTATTTTTATGCAATTTTTTTGTGTTGTAGTTTCTGAATGACAAGGTTGTGATGAAAAATGGTTGTACCTAGCAGAAAAATTGTGGAAATCATCATATTATGTAATCATCAAACTGTCGCCACTTGAGGCTTTACAGTCATGGTCATTCATAGTGGAGAGAGTAGACCATTGGGCAAACACTATAGATATTGAAATATCTGAAGAAAGAAAGTACTAGGGTTAAAAACTAAGGGCAGGTCTACATGCGGCTGCCTAGCTAATTTTGGCTAGCAGTCACTGCTTAATTCTTTAAGTAGCAATTTGTGGAGCTGATGGCCCCATAAATATTCAATTTTGCTGCTTATTTTTAAGCTGTCACCTTGAAACTCTTTTTTTAATGAAATTATTATTAATCAAATTTGAAGTTAAAACTTGGAGAAAAAATTGAAGGTAGTTAAAATGGAGGGGAAAAAATTGTGGAGGCAAGTATCATTCTTCTCCCTATGCAGTTGCTGCTATTTCCAGCACCCCCTTTTTTCAAAGCTTTCTATTTTCAATTCTGAAGCAGTTGTTGCTACACTAAAGTATAGAAAGATTCCAATGTATTGTTTTCCCTTGATTAAAAATTTGCATGTGAACTGCTTAAATTTAAGCAGAAATTGCACAAGCAGTGACATAGGGTCATGGGATAAGTTACTAGGTCAGGTTTGGATTTGAGGTGGAAACTTGTGCAAAATGCAAGGAGGTCAGACACCCCACAAGTGAGTGCATGATGGATGATAAAGGTAAAGGATTGGCTCAAAATGCATTAAATGATCTGCTTATCAATTTAAGTGAAAACACCCAGTGGGAGC
Source organism: Chamaecyparis obtusa (assembly GCA_027943335.1). Classification (NCBI taxonomy): domain Eukaryota; kingdom Viridiplantae; phylum Streptophyta; class Pinopsida; order Cupressales; family Cupressaceae; genus Chamaecyparis; species Chamaecyparis obtusa. The sequence continues at coordinate 97,751 of BSBK01010955.1, read as the reverse complement.
AACTTTGGGGGATGTTGGACTGTGCCTTGATTAGACAGAGTCAGAATGGAGAAACTTTTGTGAGGGAGCTGGGTCTGGAATGTGAAGAAGGTCTGCAAAGAAAAGAAATTGACGGTTTGTTTGAAAATGGTGGTAGTTGTATACTTCAAGATCCTGTAGAAGTACTTGATCTACCAAACCTAAAGTTTGGCCTCCAAACGGATGTTGAGAAAGCATTGGAGGATGTACAGGGTTTGGGAAAGATGGAGGCTGAAAATAGGGAGATTTATGACTGTACTCAGAGGGGAATACAGGGTTTAACCAACGTCTCCATCTCAAGAAGCTCCATAGACCCACTGATCCAACTGGAGACGCCTACTCAAGGGGTAGAAAATGAGGCTATGTCACCCTTGCAGATTTCCCATCAAGATTGCAGTTTAGTGATGTTAAGAAAATGAGACCCAGGGCAGAGAAGCCAGAAGTAGACCCAGAAAAGAAAATGTTGGTTAGTGGGTTAACACATGCAGATGGGAATAACATTACCCACAATCTTTTCAGCAATATGAAGAGATCATCTGCTATGGGTGAGAAGTCTATTTATAACGAGCATCAGCTGGACATTGAGTACAAGAAAGAAACTTTTAGGGGGCATTAATGATGAAGAAGAGGAGAACCCTCAATTTAAGGACATCCAAATTCCCCAATAAGAAACCTGAAAAAGTATATTTGAGAAAGCCAGAGAGAATGGTGAAAACTTTAAGGATATAGAGTCTAATTATGTCTCAACTGATGAATTTGGTGGGGAGGACAAACTAGGTTTAAATGTTGAAATGGGAATTCTAGAGAAACGAACTCTGGAGCAAACTTCAACCTTGCAAAAGAAGGCCAAAGTTGCAGAAAAAAAAGAAAAGAGGTGCTAGGTTTATGCCTTTTCCTGGCAGCAATGAAGGTCCTTTCGTGGAATGTCGGGAGCTGCAATGCCCCTGACAAGATCTATCTAATCAAAAGATGCTTTAATCAGATGAGGCCAGATTTAGCTTTTTTGCAGGAAACAAAATTGAAAGGTATTGATAAGGACTCATTTAGCAAATGCTTTAGTCGCTGGAAATGTAGCCTTGTTGATGCAATTGGGGCCTCTGGTGGTTTAGGTGTTTTGTAGAATGACTCAGTTGTGGATGTTCAAGTTATCCGGTAGGAGAGGTCTTGGCAGTGGATGAGTATATACTCCAAACAGTTTTTTACAAAGTTTAGTGTTATTAATGTATATCGACCAAAAAGCTCTGCTGGGAAAAAAAGCTATGGCAAGAATTATCGATGACCCTTTCCAATAACAAGGAGGATATGTTCCTCTTAGGGGGGGACTTTAGTGCAGTTCTCAGACCGTCGAACAAAAAAGGTGGGTTTGACTGGCTTGGTCATAGTCAAAGAGATTTCAGTGATTTAGTCACAAGCAATGCTTAACAGAATTATTTTCAAGAATTGTGAATTCACCTAGACAAAAAGGAGAAGTGGCTTCTTGATATTGTTGAGAAGCTAGATAGGTTTTTCCTTGCTGGAAATTGGGCAGACTCTCAATGAACTTGTGAGGCCGAAATCCCACTTATAGCAGGTTCAGATCACTATCCCACTAGTGTCTGCATCCAAGAAGAGGCAACTCCCAATAGATGCCCTTTTAAATTAGAAGCAAGGAGGTTCCGGGTGGAGGGTTTCAAAGAGTTGGTGGCTGGATGATGGAAAAATGCTCCTTACAGAACAAGTAATAAAGCTTTCATTTTCTTCAAAAAATTGCAATTTATTAAAGAACAACTGAAAAGATGTAATAGAGAGACCTTTAAGAATATCTTTAGAGAAAAACTCATTTTGGAAGGTGAACTAAAGTTGTTACATGCATAAATAATAGAGGGTGGGATGTCTGAAGAAGATTTCAGTAAGGAAAAAACTTTAAATAAGATGTATTCTGAAGTTTTGCAAAAGGAGGAAGTGTTTTGGCATCAGAAATCTCATGAAACCTGGTTAAAGAAAGGTGATCGAAATACAAAAAAAATCACAACTCGGTGAAAATCAAAAGATCATGCAATAAGATCTTCTCAATTAAGGATGCAGATGGCAACATTATTCAAGATATAAAGCAAATCAATATGGAGGTTGTTAGATATTTTTCAGAAAAAATTTCTGGAGATTCTGTAGACACATCCCAAGATCAGGCAGTGTTACCCAGGGACGCGTTTCCGGCATAATTTGACTCGTACTGGAAATAGAAAAAAGACATGAAACAAGTAATACTTCAAGAATTACTGTAAAACAGCATCCCTTAAAAGTGATAGAGCATCATAGAAGCCATCATTTTTACACGCAGTCAATCAGCCATAATTGGATGGAGAAGAAGCCAGAAAATGATGGAAATTCCACCATTCTTCTCAACTTCCATGCTGTAACAGCGCCATCTGTGCAAGTCTCCCTCCATTAACAGAGAAACAGTGTTTGTAGCAGCAAGGTGTACAAGTTTCTACTCCTTCAATGACATGTGATTACATATAATAAACAGAGAAAACAAATCAAAAGAGGCAGCAGTTCCTGGGGTTGCCCTCTGTGCACAAAATTTGAGCCTGGATTTGCCAATCCCCAAAATCTCACAACACCTTGGCTGTACCCACAGTGGACCAGACTGCTAACCCAGACTAGGAACAAACCAGACCTGGGTCTGACAGCTTTGCTGAGAAAAGCAGACCTGAGCTTGACAGTTTTCCTGGGGAAACCAGCATAAAACAAACATTGGAACTCAAAAGATGACTAAAAATTAGAGCACTAAAACAAGGAAAGCAAAACAAGAGAAACTTTAGAAGGTTACATTTGATTGACCAACAAGCTTGTCAAAAAAATCCTTGCTAGGCAGAAAATTGTAGAATTTATCAAATTAATCAAACTACATGACCATCAGAATGTTGCCATGCGGTTCCTTACAGTTGTAACCCTTATTTGTTAAGTAATAGGACCATTTAAGACACCTGTCCAAATATGTTCTTGTGAACAGCCAAGAAACAATAAAAATAGCTGATGAAAAAAATATCATTTGATTTCAGAACATGGAGATGAAAAGGTGACTAAAATTATGGCACTAAGATACAGAGAAAAACTAGAGAGGGAGCATCCAACGTTGGTAAACAAGGGCCACAAGGAGAACTTTGAATTGACCGAATTATGTCATATGGAAATGGAAATGGATCCTTTTCATAGTCGACAATACCAGGCGATCTGTTTTTCAGTCTACAGATGGCTTATAGTAATACGGGACTACCCATAATCATAATGAGCAAGAATTTGAATAATAAAGTTAAATTTACTTCAAACTATAGGCATAAAAGAAGCAGCCTCCCAAAAGGGAAAGTGGTGGAAAACATAAGCCTATATACTATGGATTTATAAAATATCGATTGCCAAGAGCAAACCAGGTTGCATACACGCTTGAGCTGCTGATAATAACTAATATTAAATGTCTCGTGTTTACAGAAAGTAAAAGGAGAAACATTAACATCCAATCCTTCATGCCCCTGCATATGAGGTCCATCTTGAAATGAAGTGGAAGTAGAACACAATTTGACCACTTGCGAATATAAATGGAGGAAAAAGTGATATCAAAGTATATTATCCAGTTTAGGATTCTAAAAAAATGTTACATAGGAATATCCAAAATTACTACAATATTCAGCACTTCAATTGCGCTGAGGTGTGACAAATAAAGGAGGATATTATGGTGCATTACAAGTATGATAAGTACTTCCATTCGGATATGAAACAACTATTAATGCCTGTTCTGGGAAATGTTATTTATTATGTCAAGTGCCATTTTAGATAACAGAAAGCTGGACATAGGGATATACTATTTAAGAATAGTTAGTTCAATATAGAATGTTTTAAGATTTAAATGACCTCTTTTAGAGTTTTATTCTCAATACTTAACATTTTTTAGTAAGTTGTTTTTCCTAGGGAGCAAAGAAGATTGGAGAACTTAGAGGAGTTAAGATGTGAGAGGTTAAGATACAACATCAAATACCACCATGTTATCAAAATCAACAATGAGACATATCGCCAAGCATCCAAAGTGAATTAAAAAAAATCAAAAAGAAAAAAGACAAATAATAATGAAAATTGAAAAGTAAAATATAAGTGGGAAAATAACCAAATTTAAACAAAATTTTGAATTGTCAAATTTCATAATGTGGCACCTTTTCCACAAATACAAATATTATACTTTTTGAAATATAGTAAATTATAAAATCAGCAATCTGTTTAGTCTTTTTTAGATAAATTTTCCCAACACCAAAATGCCATTTAATTCATAGTTTTTGTAATGATGACATTGATATAATATTTAACATAAGCAAAAATGAACAGATTAAAATGAGAAATTCAATCATCAATTTTCTATAGAACACCACTTTCTTGAAAATATTGTTAACCCTTAAACATACAAATTTTTTAAACTTTGCCAACTCCCAAATAGATCAATTATATGTAATACAAGTAACAGTGATACTGATATGTGCATCCACAAGCACATGAATAAAAATTCAACTTTCATAAACATATACATATATATACATAAAGAATACAATTTCATGGAGTGCACCTACAGGCAGCCTTTCAGAGGATATGTCCTTGGACAAGTATACGAATACAAATGCTCTTGAAGACTTCTAGAGCTGAGTTAATTTCTACATCTTAACAGGAAAGTATATTATTGGAACATGGATCGTACTCCCTTTCCCATACCCACAATTTCTGGTAACTTAATTTATATTAAAATTTCTGCCTTATTTATTTGCATACTCTAATTTGATTACCATCCTTCTCCTCAAATTGGCACCTTCTCACCCCTTCTCAAGGTAACTATGTTCTTTTACTATAAGGCTATAAGACATCTAAAAAGTTTCAACTTTCTTCCAAACAAATAAAAATAAAAATCAAATCAAATTTTGCATTATTCTGGATATTTAACAGTATTTTCCCGATTAGAGACAGATCTCCTCAGGTTTTCATATTTTACAAAATATATATTTAAATCTATAATTCTCAATTTCTGTCTCTAAGGGGTTTTTGTTATTATTTCATATTTCAGGTGAGATCATAGCACAACTTTTATATTCATCCTCTATTACTAGAAACGGAAAAATCATTATATCAATTGGCAAAAACTACAAACTGCTTAATGATCTTGGAGAATCCACACAGCAAAGCTTAGAATTTCAAATATAAATGCACATCTCTCTTGTTGTTGTTGCCATCTCTCCCTCCTTGGCTTTTGGTTTTGGCTTACATCAAGTCCCATCACACTGCCTTATATGACAATCACCTTGATGATCCTAATCTCAATTTTGTCAGACAATTCATGTTCCTTTCTAAAGGGACATAAATATAAAATAAAAATTTTAACTGAGTCCAAGACTCCAAAGATACAAGGAACAAGAAAATATACAAGTCAAAATAAAAATAATGAACAAAATTTTATGGAAGGGGACACCATCTCATTTGTTAAAGTATCTGCGTGCAGGTAAAATTGTGTCATAAAGCAGATTGAAATACTAAAATAACAACCTAAATAAGCACAATCGAACGAGCAACAATCAAGATAGGACAATAAAAGAAGCTAAATGATTATAAAATATAAACAATAACATGCAAACCACAAAGCTCCTTTGATGCCAATTTGTCCTTTGAATGTAGATGGTGTGTGTGCTCACTTCTTAGCTTGACAGGGGTGCTCAAATACACTCTATGGGTGCAAAAGGATGAAATGCTATGATGATGGAAGCCATGATGGTTTTGATGAAGATGCAAGACGATTGGATAATGGATGTAAAATGCAAGCATATGAGTGATTAAGTTGAGTATGCAAAATTGCAGAGTAGCAATGCTAAAATGAGAGTAGATGATTTGTGAAGGAAAAATAGAGGATTTTATAGAAAATGGAGGGAATAAGGTTGCTTCTCATAAGGCATGAGAATGCAACAATTGTCCAAAATGGGAGGAAAACGGAGTGACAAGTGTTGGCAAGGAGAGACAAGTGGCAATGAGGATGACATGTGGAAGGGGAGGTTGGAGATGCCAAATGTCATCTTGGGAGGGAGGCCACCAAAAATTAAAGATTATTTTCCCTTTTAAATTAAATGGGAATGTGCACATATTTAGGTAGGTTAGGATAGAATTGGTTAGAGGAGAAGTTAAGCGGATGTGATTGGTTGGAAGAAGAGGTTAAGTGGATGGGACTAGTTAAGGGAGACTTAGATGGTTGGGTTAAAAGGATGGATTAAAGTTTGGAGCCATGTGTTCAGTTGAATTAAATAAAGAATTTAATTCAAAATGGAAAAAATGGAGGGAATAGGAATTAATTTAAACAAATTGAATTATTTGTTTAATTTAATAGTGGAAATGGAAGAAAGAGATAAATTAATTAATGAATATGGAGATTCGATTAATTAATTAGACTATAGGAGACCTACTCAAATTAATTAAACTAATTTAGCTAGGTGTAGAGGAATAACATCAATTAATTAAATAACGCGTATTTATTTAATTAATAATGCGACCAAATTAGCATTAGAGGATGACTTAATTAGATTAAACAAATGTAATCAAATTTAGGTGTCTACAGTATCAGCTCAATAGATTCCAAAATGGTTGCATGACGAGCTTCATAAATGTTTTTCACGACAACAAATTTCACTAGAGAAATGTGCTCCAAAAGAACAAATATCAAATTATCACTTTAGCCATCTCAAGTTGAGCTAAAAATTCAACGCGGCATTCTTGTAATTTGTCATTTCTGTCATGAGAACTCATGCTTCTCCTTTCAAAGTTTCGCTGCAACATTATGGATAATTGCCTTTGGATTATACTTTAGAGCATCAACTGAGATACATTTAAGCAAGGAATGTTTAATGAGCTGTTGAAGGATTTTAGAAGTGCAAAACACATATTTTCTTTGCATTTAAACTTTAAATTTTCTTGTGATTTTTCATGGCATTATTTTCATCATGTTTGAGGAATTTTCCCATCCTTTCATTTCCAAAAATGTAGACTCAGTCACTACCAAACTTGCATCAATTTTCTAATCACACAGGTTGAAGGTGTTTAAAATACTTCGATGAAATTTTTATTGAGTAATTATTTTAACACAAAAACCCTAAATACAAGATAGATAAAAAAAATACCGCTAAAAAATGTAGTCTAAGCGACTGAAAAGGATTTAATGTAGATTTATAGGCAAGAGATAGTCAAGGAGAAAGAAAATGCATTTTTTGTTTAAAAAAATCATAGGGAAATGAATTGAAGCAAATGATTCAAATATCACAAAGCCAGAATAAATGCAACAATACAACATTGTCCCATGATTTTGCTTGTAAAAGCCATGCTGATTTATACACCATAAATACACAGTCTGAGGAAAATACTAAAGGAAGAAGCTGAACAAGTGCCCTCTCCTATGAAAAAAGCAAAGAACTACAAATTGTGTTGATTACAGTGATTTACCCACACTCAGCTGTACACCATGCACACAACAACCATGTTCAATCTTTGTGGCTTCTTCTAATGCTAGCTACACTTCTCTTACCATTGATTCAACTTCATCCCTTTCCATGAAAAACTCAATTACAAGCAATAATGGAGAAAAACATCATACTGAAGCTTGTAGAGAGTTTCTATCATTTGTTAAGGGAATGACATAGTTATTTCATAATCCCTATCATAAAGCATGACTTGCAACACCGAGAAACAATGTTACAGTGACAAAGTGAAATGGTTTTTACAATTGACATTGCAAAAGGGGCTGTCCCAAATTGGAAATTAATTTGGAGTATGATGTGGTCAATATAGCAGAGATTGGATTTTATAAGTGGATCCTTGCACAATGCATTTTCCTATTTATCAAGACACACATTAAATTATGGCAAGACCTTCAATTTAACTTTCTATTGTTGTCTTAAGTTCACTGTGCAACAGTTCTCAAGAGTCTACAAACATATTGTCAGAAGCCTCTTAGCATACAACGAGTCCAATTCCCACAAGTTAATGAACAGTACTAAAAAAGCATCTTTAATATTTTTTTGCAACTGACAATAATAAGTGACTCTAAAATACCATATCAAAAATTTTGAAGTTAGAAACTGAGTTAAAAATTTAAACAATAAAATCAGAAATTCAAATTAATGATGTCAGTGTCAATTATTATATAACATATATCATTTGCTATGAATCTGAATCATTACATATTTATTGCTGTAGCCTGTTATAATACTGCCACTGCTCTTGTGATATATTCATTGCTGCTATTATAATGCTACCACACTTTGTCATGTTATACTGCTATTATAATGCGATCGAGTTATATTTGACAGTCTTTTCTTAAATGTGATGAATGATTTTATTCTAAAACATTATAGAAACTTGCATTTCCATCAGGGACATCTGGCCATCTCCAGGATGATCAAAGAAAATCTCCGATGTCCCTACACAGGGCAGTTGACTAAAGTACCTCCTAACATCTTACAGCTAGTGGAACCATAATGAAGGTACGCAACACACCAGTTTGAAGCTCATGTTTGGGACACCTACTATACTAAAGTACCAAGCATAAGGTGATGTTTCTACACCAAAGGTATAGAGTCGTAGACAAACAACAAATATTAGAGAAATATACTAAGTTCGGGAATTCTACACGGTCCTAATGGAGAAGATCATCTGTTTCTATCTTGGAGAAACTCATTCAATCCGGTGGGGTTTATGACATGTGCACCAGTAACCTCAATGCAGTCAGGTGCGCAGATGGTACTATATGGTATATGTAATGGTATCTATCCAGGACATCCATAACATTTGTAGTTTAGATAAACAGGAAACTTGATTTAATTTCATTACTAAAAAATTAATAAATTCTACTAAAATTGAAACCGGGCAAATTAAAAAATCAGTAAAATTGGCTTCTCACTAATTAGATAGACTGGGATATCATCTAGATATCATAAAAAATAATACCTTTTCACTCTTTTTAACATAAAAAATTAAATTTCCACAAACAGAAATGAATTCTATCCATTCCCAAAATATTCTTCGACAATTAAAAAATGTTGTGAATCTCTTAATGGGATATGGCATAAAACATTGAATGAATCTTCACTAAGCATAACAACAAGTACCAAAGTACCCATAACTAATTAATTATGTTTGAGCCATAACCTGGTATTTTTTTAACATTGAACTGGTAAGGCTCAAGGTGCAACCACTCGTCGCACTTATTCGGACATTCTTCTTCAAACCGAAGCTAGGTAGTTTCTTAAGATTTTTTTTTCTGAAATAAAACCAGCACCTTTGCCTTATATATTAGTGTCCCATCTCATACTATAGTCACTATCAAAATGGCTATTCCCTGCAGAAGTTAATGTACACACGCATTGCAGACAACGTATACTAAAATTGTAAACCATTGCAAGCCCGGCTAAATAAATATATGAGGATCATATTATTTAGTTTAAGGAACCGCATGCTGTTATAGAAGAGGGACTAACCGTACATGATATTGATGACCTAGGAGTATTAGGATTGCAATTTCGTCAACAAGTGTCGTCCCCTAACTACAGAACGCATGGCAGAAAAAGGCATAATAGATAAAACACAATATCTTAAGTAATCAATAAGCCGAAGTCAACCTTTTTTAAAAAAAGCCAAATTTCACCCGTGGGAACTGGAACCTCCACCCACTATCAACAAATGATGTGAATCAAACCCATGTGAGGAAAAAAAAACAGAGCATATGAAACCCACGTCACTCATCAAATCGGTAGCGAAAAAAAAATTAATCAAATCAAGATCCGCCAGGCAAGAAAACAATTTTGCAGCGCAGAACAAAAGATGCCCACATCCAGATCCGCTTTAACCATTGCTAATAATGCTTGAATAAACAAATACTAAGAAAAGGGTTGAGAAGACTGACTGTCTAGATAACTGGCGAGAGAAGTCGAGAGGAAGATGTCCTCCGAGCCTGGCCAAGACATCCCCTCTTTTTACCCTCAAACTCCACTGCTGGTAATACAGCCAATATGTCTACGCTACACCCAAACGTGGAGCTGTCTGTCCTAAATAGCATTGGCAGCCCCCTTGTCGATCTCTCGAAAAGCCCTAAAATTAGCAGTCCCTGTATAAAAACTTGAATAGATGCCCTAAATCCTCTCTCAAATCTGCCCTTCCTCCGCTCAATAGCAATGAAATGAAGATGGTATGTTTACTGCCCACAAAGTGGCTTTTTTCCTCTACCCCACCTGGACGGTGGTGGAAATGGCAATGGCCGCTTCCAATCCCCAAATCTGTGGTTTAAAAAGAAAAGGCAAATGCGTAAAAAGCTCTCTATGTCACTCCTTTCATCATAATGTTGAGCATGTTGCTGCTGCTATCGGCCTTTCCTCTACTTCTCCTCCTCCTCCTTACTCCTCTCTCTCTCCGTCTATTCTCAAGAGATCCTCCAACCCCGGCAACAAGCTGGACTCCACGTGGAATCGACTTGCCCAAGCAATGTATGTATATATCATTCACTTAATTAAGAAGTTCGGTGAAATAGGATATTCCACTCAATTAACATGCAGTAGTGGTACAACTTCTTTAACATCTCTCATAATAGTAGTACATCAAATGAAAAAGTTTGTGAGAGAAAAATTCAAGATGTCATTTCGTCAAAATAAAAGGGGCCATAAAAAGCATATTATATAAAAGAATTTAATCTTACGCAAGATCATGAAGAAAAAGCATACATAAGAACAAATATTAGAAAGAAATCAAATACTTAGGACTAGTTATTACGATCTGAAGTGTGAAACAGGTAGATGGATGTTACCTAATGAAGAATGGGGAAAAAAGGATATGTCTATTCTACAACAAGGAGTGGTATAGATAGAGCAACATTTCATCATGGAATGTTCAGCATAATATGATATGTGTTCCAACTATGTGGATATTTTAGAAGTAGACAACTTAACTAATCTATTTGAAGAAACACAACTAGACAGAACATCAAACCTAGCGATCAAAAATCATTGTAGAAGAGTGGATTTAGAGAAGTTACATAGTGCTTAAGGTCTTGGCACCTGGTTTTGGGTTGTGTGCTACTTAGGGGGTCACAAAGGTTGCTTAGGCCTCACAAACATTATTAAAATCTTTCATTCATTCTCATCATGCAGGTCCACTTAGTACACGCCCATAAGTCCATATCTAGGGTTTTAAAACATTTGATGCTCATTGTTTTGTTTTGGATAGAATGTAATGACTATGAATAAGTATATTTCTCTCTAAAAGTCAGGTAAATATGTTAGATTTCGGTTGATATATAAGGGTCTAAATTTGAATTTGAATTTGAATTAATTATTATGGGTTGATTTTCTATATACAAAAATCAATTTGATTCAAACTTTTGAGTATAATTCAATTCTTGAGTTCTTAAATTTAAAATTCAAAGAGAGTTTGAAATTAAAAGAAATGTAAACTTCAATTCATATTAATTTAGAAGAACTTATAGAGTCGATGGGTTTTGGGCCCTTATATTCCATATATGTTGGGATTTTATGGGGGTGGACATTGTGGGGATGGTTGAAGAATCTAGGAAAAAAAATTAAGATATTGAAGGATCTCAACAACTCCAACATTGTGTTTATCCCCAAAAAAGTAGGATTGTTCTTCTTTAACTGATTTCATATCCATCTACTATGCAAACACAATCTCAAATAGAATGACATCACTGCGATGAAGACCCATATTCACCAGTTGCAAAAAGAGACGGAGGTTCTTAAAAGGATGCACCTGGGGGAGAAAACGATGGGCCAGACAATTGATGAGCTCACTGACACTGTCACCAGGGCTGAGGGTCTTGCTGTTTTCAATGACAGAATTACTGCCATGGAGGTCAAATTTGAAAACAGTAATGGTATGACAAGGAAAATTGAAATTATGGAAAAGATAATTGACAAGCTGGAGAAGACCGTGGGGAATATTGCTGAGCAGAGCTATGCTATCCTAAAAGCATCAAATGAGCATGTGAAGATCCTAGTGGACAAGCTCGACAATGGGAAAGGAAACCATGAGGTTACAGACACTAAAGATGATCAGGGCCCTAGCAGGCGTATAAGGTCCAGGTTCAAGAAGATGGAGGATGGTAACAAGAACGACATGGATGATCTGAAGTTGTTTGCTGCAAACATGCAGATTCTTGTTGATCAGGCAGCAGAACTGATGAAATGTGTTTAGACAGCATCTTGTTGTCTTGATTTCCTTTTGTTGTCCTTTGTCTTTTGGCTGTTCTTTTTGTTTAAAGACTAATTTGTGTGGTGTTTTTTGGTGTTGTTGCACTTGTACTGTTGGTGCTTAAATGCCTATTCTGTTCTCCTTTTGTACAAGGTTTTGGGTCCTTTCAAAACCTATTTTTACGTAATCAAAACAATCTCAAATAGATTCTTCCAAAGTCGATCTCTTCTAAACAGAGTGTCTCCTCCTTGGTAGGAATACAATCAATGATATTATTATAGCACATGAAGTACTTCATTTGATCAAGAAGTTTAATTTAAAAGGAACTATATCGAACTTGATGTAAGTAAAGTTTATGATCGGGTTAGATAGAGATTCCTGACTAAAATAATGGAGAGGTTTGGTTTTAGTCATAAATGGCTCAAGGGGGTTTTTGGTTGCACATCCACTCACAAATACTTTGTAATGAAAAATGGAGTAGCATGTGGCCTATTTGAAGGTGTTAGAGGTCTTAGACAAGGGAACCCCCTTTCACCTTTCTTTTTGTCCTCACGGTTGATGCGTTGAGTAAAAAAAATTACTCCTTAGCTTATTTTCAAGTCTAAAAGGCTATGAATGTCATCCAAGATCTCCCAACCTTCATTCATCAGTTATTTGTATACGATGCACTATTATATGTGTAATGTTCCCTTCTAATGTGACCTTGGAAAAATAAATATTTAATAAGGTCATAAAGGTAATGAATTTAATTAATTAATATTATCCATCAAAGGTAAATCATAAGGGTGATATTATTTAATTAACTTAATAAAGTGACTTTACTATTGAGTTAAGTGAAATTTTAATAAATTCACTTTATTATTATTTCCCTAAGTTCATATTAAAAGAGGGGGGAAATATAAAAGACAAAAAAAGCAGAGGGAAAGCCAAGAGCCACTGCAATGGGCTATAAAAGAACAATGAGAGGTTCATTTAGATATGCTTGGTTGTTTATTTTCTTAGAAGAGCTCTAAGAGCTTTTGGCTTTTTCGCAACCCTTGGGTTTGGGGAATTGGATGGAAACCCAATTCATCTTTGGGGTTGATTCATCTAGGATTCACATTCAAACTTCATTAAAAATTGGTGAAGTCTTTTTTGAAGACCAATTTTCTAAGCTATTTCTAGTTTTTAGAAGTCAATCTATAGATATGTTGAAATATTGAGAGATTTTTATTAATACTAGTCTACATAGTCCCTTAAGTCAAGCATTTGTAAATTTTATTTAATATTATCGAGGTTAGTCTAGTTTTGGTGATCAACTTAATGCAAAATTGAGACTTATTATTATTAAGGCTTTTAATTCTCTATGGGACGCTAAGCTTCGGGGAACAATTATTATATATCCTCATTATTTGGAAGCGTGGTTTAAAGAACAATGAAGCAATGCAATATTATGGCACATTAACTAGGGCATGTTAAAAGAAGGTTGGAGATATAATAATTACTCAGTGGTGATTGTAGAAGTAATACCCAACTATGTGTGAGATTTTGATGGACATTTGTGTTGAGGTTGTGATTATACCACTCACTATTTGTTGATTTTTCCTTTTGGACACTTCCTTGGTTTAGCATTGCCTCCATTCATTGTGGGAGGTCCAATTTGTAGCATGGGAGTCTTTAGGCACAACCCAACATTTCATTGTGATGCAAGTTCCTTGTTTAGGCATAACCCTGTTATCTCCTATAGCATGAGCCCTTCTATATCTGTTGTAAGGTTTCTAAGTGGAGCATTTGTATAGTTGTTGTGTTTTGGTATTGTTGGAGCCTTTTAAAGCTAAAATTTGTGAGAAAGGTGAAAATATGATATGAAGTTGTCCTATATTGAGTTCTACCCGTCTTCTCTAAGGAATCTGATATCTTTGTTGTTTGAATCCTTTAAACTTGGTTGAATATGATCATTGTTGGGCATCTAGATTTGTCTTGATACCTTTGTTGATGCATAAATGCCTAGCACTTCCTAACAAAATCACGTCTCAATGTGAGGTATAATAAAATATCTATGTAAACATAGGGAGCTTCTGCAAATTAAGTTCAGAGCTTATTTGGAATATGTTAATGTTATTGTATCATTTATATATTTAGACTATAATTCAAACATATTTTTTGTATATATCTGCATTATATGTTTGTGCAATGTTTATGATAAAATGCCACTAGTTAGGAAAACATACTCTAAAACCATGCACACAAAAAACATAAAGTAACATGAACAAGAAGATACCAATTACAGATTGAAGGTGTAATCAAGCTCTTACAACAAATGATAGCCTATTTCATATATTTCTTTGCTTCAAACTTGTGTATGTATAGAGGCTAAAGTGTATTTCAATCTAGGACATGACTAGAATTGTGTGTGGAAGAATACAATCATCATGTGAATATCATTGTATTAAGCCATTTTGAGTTAGTAATGACCTCATAATTATCTCCTTGCAAGTGGCATATTTCAATATTAATTTTTAGGCAATAATGTCTACTTGCACTATTGTAAATTTTGATAACAATAGCAACAATTATGAATGTGTCAAATCTATAATAGAGATTTAAATTGAAGGAGAAATTAATGTCATTCAAGTATATTAATTATTTATCTACCATATGTCCATGAATTTGCATGCAAGAACTTCTCAATGTAAATTGTCAAATAAACATCCAACATTTGTTAAACTTAGCTCAATATATAGTTATGTTGAAAAATCAGAAAATGAAGGTTTGTAAAAAATTGGGTCAGAACGGGGTTGGTTATTATAGTTGTATCAGAGCTCATAATTTCCTTCCAGCCTATTGGGTAAATTCAAAATGTGTTTTTATACTAAAATGACATCAAATGGCAAATTGGAGCTGGCCAAAGTACTTAATGAGATAGGTAGCAAACTTATTTTGGAATCATAAACAAGGAAATATGTTATTGTAGACACCTAAAATTGTCCCATCGCCTATGCACAATATTAACACTAATTATTCTCTTAATTAATTAAATATCTTAATTATTTAATTGATTTGTGTCATTCCCCTAATTTAAATTCAAATTCATCATTTCCCTCCAAATGCAATAATTGAATGCTTGTAACTAATTATTTGATTATTTAGCGCTCACTTCATTAATCTTTCATTCGTCTAATTCTGTTTAATAATTCTTCTAAATATTAATTAAATAATTTTATTATTTAATTAATATATTTTCCTCGACTTTAGATTAAATAATTCTTATTATTTAATTAAAATAACATTTCTCATTCTTGTATAACATTTTTTCTTTGAGGAGTTGAGCAGAGCGGAGGGAGGAAGCGATTTTTTGAATTTGCCTTTGAGCAGGAAACCTGCAAAGAAGGGACGGGATGATTAGTCTGCGGGCCTGGATCTGGTCAAGGACAAAGGAAAGGGGGAGGTGATAGAAGATGGGGACCCACGGGCCTTGCAGTCGGATCCAAGAAAGAAAGAGGGAAATGCTCCAAAAACAAGTACATCTGGAGGCACCCTAGGTCCCTTGGGATGATGGACTAATTTGTTTGGGATCAAACCATCGGTTAAATCCTCTTTCCCTAAGATTAAAGATATTTCAAACAAAGAGAAGGGGACTTTTGCTTTAGAAGTGCCTTCTGAGATTATTGATCATAATATTCTGAGTATGGCTGCAACTCTTGTTGGCAAGTTTGTAGGTCCTAGGCCAAACATAGATTTGGTTAGAATCTTTGCTAAGAAAAAGTGGGATCTGAAAGGACAAGTTGAAGTTACAGCCATGGCCAAAGGGTTTATGTCTTTTGAGTTTTCCTACCCTGAAGATTACTCTAAGATTCTCTGTGCGGGAAACTAGTCAATGGGGAAATCCACTCTCATTCTTCAGAAATGGACCTCTAACCTAGATCTCAACAATTATTTTATGACCTAGGCCTCGGTCTAGATTAGGCTTCGAAAACTTCCCCTAGAATACTGGCACGAGGATGTTTTTCTTTTGGGGAGCTGCTATCTATTGATCCAATTACAGCAGCCAAGAAAAGACTCACCTACACCAGAATATGCGTAGGGGTGGTAGAAGGTTAGGATATGCCAAAAGTGATTGAGTTCCAATCAAGATTGGGGAGGCATGTGCAACAGATAGACTACGAAAATGTGCCCTTTGCCTGCTTCCATTGCAAAAAGGTAGGACACAAGGCCAAAATGTGCCCTATTTTCATAGAAAAGGAAAAAGCTCAGAAGGCTCAAATCAAACAAGGTAGAAGTAAAGAGACCCAAAATCAGCAAAAAGGATCTAATCAAGTTGAGGGAACTAGGAAGGTGTGGAGGGAGAAAGCTCCCAATGGAAAGATCCCTAAGGGAGAATCTCTAGGGGAGAGACCCAATGACAAAATGGGAAACCCTCTAGATCACCAGTGTTCGAAAGGAAAGAAAATAAATGAGGACAAGGAGCTGCAAAAGGCCCAGATGGAAAATGATGGAAAGGGAGATGTTGAGGCCATCCCTGGTATCCCAGCTCCTACAGTTGGGGAGGTCAACAATGGAGGTAGTGACCAACCTGAGGAAGGTGAGTTCATAGTGGAGGATATCATTGAGGACTCCTTTGTCCCAGACACCTAGGAGAATGGGGGAACCTTGGAGGAGTAGGGCCCCTCTCAAACTTAGGATTCAAACTTAAGTAGAAGCACTTGGGTGTCTCCAAGGAAAATTAACAGAATTATTGAGATGGTCTTTGCCTCTACTCTAGGACAAATATCAAGAATGGAGGCTCTTTTTGATAGTTGCAAAGATGACAATGTGGGACCTGGGATATCAGTTAAGGGAAAGGGAAAAAAAATAGCAGGGACCCATCTCCGGTTTCTCCTACCGCCACGAGGAGTAGAGCCAAAGCTGACACAGGAAGCAAATCAATCACTCCAGGCAGGAAGAGCAAGAATCAAATCAGAAAGGAAGAAACAAGAAGAAATATAGCGGATGGAACCCAAAAAACCATCCAGGAATCTTGTTCCCAAACCAAATCATGAAGGTCATATCTTGGAACATTTGTGGACTCAATGGAATCCACAAACAAGAAATTGTCAGGAATATGATAAGGGACCATAGGCCATAAATATTTTTGATTCAGGAAATAAAAATGAAGAAGGAGAAAGTTGAAAGCATTATTTTCAATAAAGGGATGAAGACTACGGCTACAAATTCTGAGGGAGCTTCAGGTGGTTTGTTAGTGATATGGAAGGACAACTTGAATGCGGATATCATTTTTCATGAAGGTAACATTTTTCTCATTCATTTCAAAAATCTCAAGGATTAGGAAAGTTGGTTCATTATGAATATTTATGCCCCAAACACAAAGAATGGTAGAAGACTTTATTGGAATAAAATCAGCAATCTTATGGTCAAGTTGGGAGATCCAAAGGGCATCATTATGGGGGATTTCAATACCCCTCTTATGACCACTGAGAAATTAGGCAGGCTCCCCCTGGACCTGGAAAGTAGACAACATCTGGCAGATTTGATTAATGACCCGACACTTATTGATGTCGAGTTAGGAGGTGGGAATTATACCTGGTCTAACAGGAGAGTTGGGACGAAATGTATTCAAGTCAGGCTGGATAGAGCCCTTATAACTTTGGATTGGATGAACCAGTATCATTGGAATCTCTCTTCTATGGTGAGACTTGGTTCGGATCATTCCCCTATTGCTCTTACTCTTGAATCTATCAATAGGAAAAAGGCTTTCCCATTCAGATTTGAGAAGATGTGGTCTGCTCACCTTGGTCTTGCTGACAAAATTAGGAAATGGTGGGGTATTGATGTGGATGGTACAACTATGTACAAGGTGGCTAAAAAACTCAAAAACATTAAAATGGAGATCAGAAAGTGGAACAAGATGGACTTTGGGAACATCTTTCAATCTAAGGAAAGGGTCATGGCATAACTTGTTGAGGTTTAGGAAGACATACAAAATATGGGTTATGATGAGAGTAAACTGAATGCTGAAAAGGCTATTCTAGCTAACCTTCACAACATTGTGGGAAAAGAGGAAATGTTTTGGAGGCAGAGGTCAAGATCGTTGTGGTTAAAGGAAGGGGATAAAAACTCGAGATTCTTTCATCTTTCTACTATGAAGCACAGGGCTGCCAATAGAATTAGTGGTATTAAAAAGGGGGATGTAATTATAGGGGAAGATAAAGAGATTGCTAAGGAAGCTATTAGTTTCTTCTCTTCTATCTTAACCAAAGAACTAAACCTGGGTGCTAAAGACCAAGTGGATATTCTCAAGACTATCCCCAGTGTGATTACTGCTAGCCAGAATAAGTTTTTGGTGGCTATCTTGGATTTTGAAGAAATCAAGGAGGCTATTTTTTCTCTACCTGCTGAAAAAGCTCCTATCCCAAATGGGTTCCCTACTTTTTTCTTCCAGATGTATTGGGATGTTGTAAAAGATGATCTTGTTAAAGTGGTGCAGGAATTTTTTGGTGCTAGGAGCTTGCTTAAAGAGATCAATGCTACTTTTCTGGTTTTGATTCCTAAAGTCACGGGTGCGAATTCTTTTGAAAATTTTAGGCCTATAAGTCTTTGTAACTCTTTTTACAAGATTTTTTCAAAGGTTTTAACTAAAAGAATGATCAGAGTCCTCCTAGAGATTATTGCACCTCAACAAATGGGTTTTGTCCATGGAAGACAAATCCTTGACTCTATCATTGTCGTGCATGAGGTGATCCACTCCTTAGAGGAAGGAAAAAAGGAAGGCTTCCTGCTCAAACTTGATCTGTCTAAGGCTTATGACAGGGTGGACTGGATGTTCCTGGATAAAGTTCTGGAAGCTTTTGGATTCAATGATAAAACTAGAAAGGTTATTTCTCAACTGATCTCCACCCCCACTTTTGCGGTGATGGTCAATGGCTCTCCCTCTAATTTCTTTAAATCTTCTAGGGGCCTTAGACAAGGTGACCCTCTTTCACCGATCCTCTTCATCATTCTAGTTGAATGCCTGGGAAGACTTATTCATGAAAAAAGGAGTAGAGCAGATATAACTGGGATAAAACCTTCTTCAGGGCCCCTGATTTTCTCCCATCAGCAATTTGTGGATGATATTATTTTAGGGGGAGAGGCTTCGGTGAAGGAAGCTAGAAATGTGAAGTCTATTCTCAATACCTACTCCAACGCCATGAGACAGCTCATTAATTGGAGCAAGAGCTTGGTCTTCTTTATTAACACCCCTGAGACTAGACAAAGGAAAATAGCTGGCATTTTGGGTTGTGATATTGGCTCTCTTCCTTCTACGTACTTGGGGCTTCCTATGGGGACCAAACCTCCTGACCTCTTTTGGAACTAGCTCATTGATCATTTCAATAGAAAGTTGGCTAGCTGGAAAGGCATCACTCTAAGTCAGGCTAGTAAAGTACTACTGATCAAATCTACTTTGCAGAATTTGCCAACTTATGCTTCAAGCCTTTTCTCCATACCTGCCAAAGTGGCTGATACTTTAGAGTCCATTCAGAGGAATTTTCTGTGGGCTGGGGCTGAAGGTAATAAGAAGTACCCATTGGTGGCGTGGGAGACTATTTATAGACCCAAAAAGCAGGGGGGGCTGGGGTTTAGGAATCTGAAGTAGTTCAATAGGGCTCTGCAAGCTAAACAGATATGGATGATCTTCAACTCCACAGGGGAATGGAGGGATATCTTGAAGGATAAATATGCTGCCAATAGCAACTTCAAATAGTTTATTGGTAGGGATTATGACCCAAGGGGATCCATCATCTGGAATGGCATTCTGAGGTTGAAGGGCTTAGTCACTGAGAAAGCGAAATGGAAACTTGGTAATGGTGAAGATATAAATTTCTGGCATGATGACTAGTTAAGTCAAGGGCCCTTATGGAGCATTGAGCTGTATAACAAATGGGCTAATAGATGCATGGAAAGATTTGACTATAGAGTGAAAGACTACAGGGTCAATAATGATTGGGTGAATATGACCAAGCTATCCCAGGAGCTAAAGTCGTTGATGGACATGATTATGCATATTCCTCTGTCCCTCAACAAGGATGCTATTATTTGGGGAGAGACTAAGGATGAAAACTACTCTGTTGCCTCAGGGTATGAGACCATGCAAAACATTGATACTATCCCTATTTGGGCCAGCACCTGGTATCCTGGCCTTATTCCCAAAATCAATATCTTTTTCTAGATAATGCTCCAAAACTAAATCCTGACAATGGACAACCTTACCAAGAGGGGGCATATGATGCCTAATAGATGTAGTCTCTACAAAAACCATAGTGAGAGTGTGGACCATATCTTTATTCAATGTCACTTCACCAGAGACATTTGGTCTCATTTCCTATCTTTTTTCAAGATGATCTGGTGTTTTCCCAATAACACTACGGATCTCTTTCAACAATGGCATCATGGGGTTTTTGGGGATGTGAATAAGGACTTGTGGGAATGGACTTTGCCTCATGTCTATTGGGGAGTGTGGAAGGAGTAGAATAATAGAATTTTTAGGGAGAAAGAAACTAATGCTAAAGTTGTCTTCCACAAAACCCTTAATGCTTTGTTAGAGAACTATACTATCAACAAAGGTGGCAACCCTCTTATTAGCTCTAAGGATATTGATAGAAATAGGAGAGAAGATTGCAGATGGACTCTCCCGCCTGAGGGCTGGTGTAAAGCTAATTTTGATGGGGCTGCTAAAGGCAACCCTGGCAAGGCTGGGGTGGGTGGTATCATCAGAAATGCCCATGGCAAAGGAATTGCTGCTATTTTTTCTCCTTTGGGAGTGCAAACTAATCACTATGCGGAGGCAACTGCGGCTCATCAAACCATCAAACTTTCTCGTGACATGGGAGTCAGAAATCTTTGGCTGGAAGGAGATTCGAAGAATATAATAGACTATCTTAATGAGAAGAATGAGTCTACGTGGATGATCATGAATATCATTGAGGAGAGCATTCAGATCCTAAAGTCCTTTGATAATATTTGTGTGGCTCATGAGTATAGGGAAGCCAATCATGTGGCTGACAGGCTGGCCAACTAGGTAGTCAAGAATGATGAAATGAAAAGATGGATGGACGGACATAATATTCCGCATGAAATTTTAGATCTGATAGAAAGGGAGAGGATCCTGGGCAGATTGGGAAACATTAAATGTCAATAATGAAAGGTTATGTTCTGCGGGAAAGGAGCTAAAATACGATGTGTAAGTACGATAGCCAAAGTATGTTACACCTCGTCAATTTTCATCAGCACACTTTGAGGACTGATTTTGGGTATAATTTACGCAAGGCAAAAAGAAGTTTCGCAAATTTTTTTCATAATAATTGGAACCAAGCTTTAGAAGACATCACTACCAGGAGAAAGGATTGCAGGAAGGATGAAAATATGGTGGGTGAAAGACATAGGAGGGAACCTGAGGATGAAGCGAAAAAGTGGCATCGACGTTTTAAGGTATGGAGTATTTTGAAAAAAGGCGAAGTCATGAATTTCATCGATCGGCTTCATGGGTGGAAACCCTCTATTACGCGTATCATGGTTAAGAGTTGGAATGAGGGGATTGTTAAAATTGATGGGGTAGATTTCATGGTGACGGAGGAGGTTATCTCTGCGGTGACAGGCATTCCCATTATTGGGAAAAAATTCTATAGACATAGGCGTATTTCTAGGGAGGCTGTGATCGAATTTACCAAGGATGTGGAGGAAAAGAAGACTTTAGTGAAGAAAAGTACATACTACCTACCGAGCTCTATCAAGCTACTGTGGAGGTTTGTGTTGAGGGTTATTATCAATTACATCTCCCTGGATACGAGATTTGACCGCCTCTACACCCACCACTTCGTGTTTCTTAACCATTTCAGGTATGGAGTGAAGATATCAATCCCTTTCTTCCTATATTCCTCTATTAATGAGAACATCAATGACTATAGGGAGAAGCCCATAGGCAACCCTGCTTTCCATGAGGGGCTTTTGTTGTTAATTTATGAATTTTTTTAAGCCAGGTCTATGGGGAAAGAAATTAAGTATAAGAAGGTGGGCATGGTGGGTAAAGGTGAGTTGGATGAGTCGGGGGAAGATTATATCCCGTCTGATACTAAGGATAGCCAAGATATGCATTCAGATACAAATGAGGAGGATACCCCACAGACCAATAAGGGGAAAATGAAAATCAAAACGAAGAAAAAGGAGACTCCAAACCCTAAATAGAGTATTGAGATCTCGTCTGACATAGACTAAAATGAGGGGGCGGAGGGCATGGACACAGAGGGTAACAGTGTTGATGGGGAGGAAGACATAAATTTAAGAGAAGAAGAAGATAAGGAGAGGACGGGAGGAAAGAGAACCATTTCTATTAAGATGCCTGCCAACATGGAGGAGGTTTCTGTTGGCAAGCCTTTCAGGAGGCTAAAAAGAGGGAAAGACATTGACATGGAAGAGAGCTTGAAAGGTAGGAGGGAGGGAATGACAGTGAGGAGGAAGAGGAGAATTTAGGGAGCGGGGAAGAGAAGGAACAAGGTTTTGAAGAATATGGGTCTGGACACTACACATGCAAGATTTCGGGCAAAGACAGGAATGTGGTTTGGAGAAATTTTGATAATGTTTTTGTGAGGATGGGTCTCAAGAGAGATGATGAAAACTTTGGTCAAGGAGAATAAGGAGGGTAAAATACAAATGGAAGAGCTTATTGACCCTACCCTTGTTATTTTGAGTGACACCACTAAGGAGAACCCTCAGATGGATGTGCTTAATAATGCTAAAAATAGCATTATCGACAGCTATAGAACCACTAAATGGACCTACCATGAAATCCAAGAGCTAAAAAATAGAGTGGGAAAATTGGAGAGGGATAATTGAAGCAATAAGAACAGGAAAACCAAGGAGGAGAAGGATATGGAAAACAGAGTGGAGGAGGTGAAGAGGAGAGTTCAGAGCATTGACAACACCCTGCAGAAAATTGCAGAGCAAAGCTACAACATTCTCAAAGCTTCAAATGATAACATAAAGGTGTTGATAAACAAAATTGAGGAACACAGGGGTAGTAAGGAGGAAGATCAATCTGCCAACAATGGTAAAGATAAATCCTCGGGGGAAGGACTGAGGAAGAGGACTAGATCCAACACAAAGAAAAAGGACATCCAGGAACTTGATAAAGATCTTTTTGACCTTAAGGAGGTAGCTGGAAGAGTGTCTGAGCTAGAGATTCATGCTGCAGAAATTCTCAGAGAATTTGCCTGAGCTGCTCTTTTGGGCTTGGGCCTTTCCTGGTTTTTTGTTTTGCTTCCCTGTTTTCTTTTACTGGTTTTATCTTGCTATCTTTTGGGGAGATGTTGTTTATGCCTGTGGCAATTTTGTTGTGATACTTTAAATGCTTTATCCATGTTTTTCTAGTATTGTAGGGTTTCAGGGCCCCATTAAAACTTGTTTTCCATAATAAAAAAACATTTCTCATTCTTGTCATCGCAGTTAAATAATTAATTCGATTATTTAATTTACTAATTATGTCTTCTATAATTAAATAAAATAATTTATTTATTTAATTATTTCACTTCCACGATGTTTTTGATTAAGTAAAAATAGGTTTTTGGGACCCGAAACCCATTACAACAAATTTATAAAGATATGAGCATTAAAGTCCACAGAGATGAAACTGTGACAAAATAGTCAACAGAGAGATAAGTTGGCACAAAAAGAGATAGAGCCATCAAATGAACAAAGACCACCAAAAAGATAGTAACAAGACATAAGACAACAAAAAACTAAGTGAAGTTTTTAAGAAGCTTAGCCACTTCCAACTCCAGCTTGCTCATCTCAGCAACAACACTATTAAGATCTTCAATGTCCTTATTTGACTTATGAGCTTTCTTCCTCATGCTTGCACAAGTCCTCTTACTAGGTCCTACAATTTCCTCAAGGCCAACATCCTTGTCTCCCTCATCCTCTATAATGACTCTGTCTTGATCGGTCTGCTCCAACTTCACAACTAAATCTTTAGGTGTTGAGCATAAGCCTTGAGGATTTTGTAGCTTTGTTCTCCAATTTTTGTCAGGGTGGTCTCCAATTTCAAAACCCTGGACACCATTTCCCCAAAGTTATTTTTATTCTCATTCTTGAGGTTTTCAACATCCTTCACCATGTTAGCACATAAATTTTTAATTTAATTATGTCCTTGGAGATCTCTTTTAAGCCTTGATTCATTAAGATTTTTGCATATTCATCCTTGATCTTAATACATGAAAATATCTTTATTGTCTACAAATTTTATCATGAGAATAGTTCTTGTTGGTTCTTTGTGTGTAGGTTGAAGGAGCTCACATTACCAATTCTCATCCATCTATGATTGGCTCTAGAAAACCAACCATCAGCTGAGCAGCTTAAGGGTTGCAATGGTATAAGGCAGGGTGGATAGATGTTTTCCTAAGTTGCAGGTTGAAGAAGAGGAGGCTTATCGGACATTTCTAAGAGTGATTTAAAATGCAAATATAATCATGACTACCTATTAAGTTCCTTCTCCTAATGGTTGTCGAGATTCCTTAGAAGAAGAGGTATGTGGTGTTCTTAGTTGGTTTGCATAGGAAGACTTTCACTTTGACAAATTTTGCCAAAATGAATGCTTCAAAGTTTGAAGAACCTCAAGACAAAGTACAAAAAGGAACGATAGTAGGGATCACTGGATCTCCTACTTGCAAAAGAGGTTTTGTTCAATTTATATGAACCAATTAAGCATTTTATAAACATGTGTATGCATGAAGGAGAAGTAAAAATCTATACGAATGGAAATTTGCATTATCGAAAAGAGTCAACTTGATGGCAACACTTAGAATAAAATAGCAAAGTGTGATTAGGATAACATACTCTGATGGAGAGACAGGGCACTAAGGAAGAAATTACATCGGCAAGAGTTAGGTCGATAGCATCAAATTAGCAAAGGAAGGTAACAAAGTTGGTATAACACACACACCGATGATCCCCGTTGGTAAGACATACACTAGCAGCAAAAGGAGTTCCTTGTCTTTTCGATAGCTAATGAGGTTATCAATAAGACCTACTTTGATGGATACTAAAGAAGAAGAGTCTATTGATAAGGGTTATAACGATGAAAGTCATTAGTGTAGCTAAAGTAATCAGGATATGTATTTTCAAGTTCCTCCAATACTTGATGAATACATCGACACAACATATAGTGATAACAAATGATTGAGGTCATTATGAGAAGGAAAGGTAGGATGACATATGCTGATAGCACAAGATGAAAGCATCAAGAGGAGTCACACCGATAGACTATCGACGTAGCAATAACAATCATTGAAGTAGATTTTGAGATATCCCGATGTTGATGACACTATCAAGATGATCTATATTGATAAAGGGAAAAAAATTCATTGACATAACTAGAGGCATCAGAGTATGTTGTTTTAAGTCTCACCGACCCTCGATAACTATATTGGATTATGTTATACCAATATGAGATCCAAAAGGGCATTTAGGTAAGGAGTGTTAATTGCACATTAGCGAAAGTTGGGCCAATGAGGGTCATTGGAATAGATAAAGTAATCGACATAAAATTATTTGAGTTCCCCTATACTTGATGAGTGCATTAGAATAACTTAGTTGCCGAAATTAACCTGGAATTGGAAAATGGGAATTGGTTTCCCTTCTCAAAATTAAATTCCCAATTCCAATTCCATGCCTCAATTCTAATTCCAGGTTCTGAGGAGAATTGGTTGAATGCTCATTTTGGACCAAAATTAGAATTGGCCTATACCAATTCACCAATTCATGTTTTCCAATTCCAAGTCAATTCCAGCAACCAAATGGGCCCTTAGGGAAATATAAGAACTATTATGAAGAAAGGGAAATCGGGTCAACATGTGTCGATACGATAAAGTGATGACATCGAGGTATGATATACCGATGAACATATCAAGGTAACAATACATAGCGGAGTAACCAAATTTGAGTTATCCTAATGTCTGATATAGTCATCAGGATGACTTATACTGATGATAAAGTAAAAATTGTCAGCTTGTGGAAAAGGAATATTATATTGATGGTTAAAACAAAGGTAAGTTGCTAAAAAGTCATTAGATAAGTATACACTAATGCAACTAGTGCTATATCGGCATGAGTTACCCCAATAAATGTCATCGGTGTAAAAATTACTATCAGTATAGCATTTTAACAGATTGGATGGCCCCCGATAATCGTATCAATGTCACTCATGCTTATAGAAAAGTGTAATGGAGGCTTTAGAGAAAGATGAAGAGGGTTATGTCGATGGCACCAAGAGTAAACATATGTCAACAAGACCTACACCGATGAAGAGTTGTTGTCTTGTCAGATCAAAATTCAAAACTAAGAGGAAGGGATTTATATTAAATGCTCATATCAGGAAGATGTAAGGATTCACACGAGGCATAATTAAAGTTGCAATAGGTTATTGTGTGGGTATTTTAAACTCATTGTTGAAGATTCTGGAAAGCAAATTTACTAAAAGTAAGGTTGTAGAAAGAGAAGGAAGCTATAAAAAATGAGGGTTTACCAAAGTTAATAGATCAACACAGAGGCCTAACAAACAAAGATCTATGGATGAACAAATGCTAAACTATCATTGCTAGTGCCTTAGATGTTGCCTGAGCTGATGATCTAGAGTTGAAAGGAGCCACTTCACAGATGGAGCACATGATTATGTTGGAGATCACTATCAAGGACATCATTCACGATGTTGAAACCTATGCTTCAAAAAAGTACTTGAACCATATTCATAAATGTGGTGAACTACTTGGGGATTGATCTTTGTTTTCAAAAGTTTTTATGTTTAATTTATCTTATTGTAATCAATTCCTTTGTGCCTTGTTTGTTTAGTCAGTTTGTCTAGTTAGGTAATTGTCAGCTAGGAAGTTATTGCAACTTTTGGTGAGGGGTATGCCCCTTCATCCAAATTGAATCCTCATCTATATGTAGGGGATGATTTTGATGTTTTAGAGAGAGATCACACTATTTTTACAATGCACAGTTGATTTTTTCTTCAAATCATATGTCTAACTGTTTACAATCATATTCTCAAGCTTAATACAAATCAGGAGTTCTTATTTTTTCAAAGGTGTGATTTTGTTATCTTTATTGATTAGTTCCTTATGATATATGTTTGATGGAAATAGATGGTAAATGTAGAGTCTTATGGAATAGTATTTTGAATATGTTATAATTTGACCATCAAGATAAGGATTGGTTATCAAATGTATTCTGTCTTGTTTGGCCTTTCTGAGAAAAGTTAAAATCAATAAGACTAGCTGTAATATAAACTCAAAATTACTTGAACATACAAAAGTCATTTGGTTGATAGTTTAAAAATATCTCATAAGGTTATACATATAATCATAAAGATACAACTTCATCACCTGAGAAGGAGAAGGCACTGGTCCGTTGTTAGTCTCTGGAATTTGGTTTGCATTTGCATTTATAAAGTATTCATCTAAATATTCATTCTTTTACAAGCAATACATTATTTTAAAGCATTATTTCAAAAAGCATTTTGTTAAAGCATGCTTACAACATTCAATTATTCAATAATTGTAATATTCTCAAGAATTCACTTTCCATCTTGAGAGCTCACCCAAGTCTTAGATATATTACTATATTCTATAAAAAAGCCTTCGACTAATAGATTAGGGTTGAGGTATAGGTTCACCCGCCTAGGCCCTACATAGTATGAAGTACAAGGGAGGAGGATCATAATCAATCACTCTCTTTAGTTGGCCAAGTCAGTTGGAAAATGTAATCATTGAGTGGGAAAGCTCATAGGATTTCCAATTTGTTGATTTGAGCACCAATAGATTGGTGACTCTATTGGGGATTTGTTCATTAAAATATTATTAAAGTTTACCTAGAAGCTCTGGTGTTAGTTTGTTGAAGATTGGATTGTTTAGTTTGCCCCATTCGATTCACACAATAGATTGGTCACTCTAATGGGGGTCATTTATAAAACAAAATCCTTCAAAATCTTTGGTATCAGATCAGATTGATCGAGAGATTTCCTCATTTGAGTCACACACTCAATAGATTGGAAATTTTTTTGGGGATCTGTTTGTAAAACATTTTTCTCAGAACTTTGGAAGAAACTATACTTGAGAAAAGATCTCAAAACATCAAGAAATATATTCCCTTGAAAAGGGGTGGAAACTCTATAAAAGTATAATCATAATATATGAGTGATAATTTAATCTATGTAAGAAAATATAAAGGTCCTAGAAATTTGTCCTTGAAATTCATGTGGGGAAGAAGGTTTCTTCATCAAGGACAAGATCATACAAAATTAAGTCCTAAGGGAAGAACTAGATTGAGTAAAATAAGAGACCCACACTTAGATATGAATTTCGCAGGCTTTAAAATTTTTGTAGATAGGGATTATGGATATCAGGAGGAAAATAGTCTCGATAAAAATAGAGATGTTGAGGATAATGAAAACCCATGGAATGTTGGTTTCAGTGGGGAAGTTGAATGCCACTCCCTACAACACAAGGAAAATAATGAAGAGTAAGGTGTTGCAGATCAAGATGATGATAAATAGAGGGTAAAATAATTAATGAATACCCTGGAGAGTATAGTACCAATGCCTGAGAAATAGTAGAAATTTATTTCCATAAAAAAGAAAAGGCGAGTAAAAACATAAATGAGGATTCACCAGGAACAAGTAAAGAAGGACAAAAGAACAAAGACACTATGCCTCAATATAATCCACCTCATAAGAATAAGGGTTAACAAAATTATAGATTGGACCATGATAATCCATTATTTGAGAATAATAATAATAGAAGGGAAAGAATTGACAATCATCAGCATAAGGAAACTAGTGCAATAATGATAGAAATCACAATAGGCATTGGAGGCAACCACACAATGGAGGTAATGGTAATTATAAAAAAAACAATGGTAATCAACAATATAATGGAAATCACCAGAATAATCATCGAAATGGTGGCCAAAATTTGAGAGGTCAAAATGTGAATTACCAAAATCATGGACCAGGTATAAATAATCAAAGAGGAATCAATGTTGGAATGAGAGCACTAATGGTGATTGAAAAATATAGACAATTGGACTTCATTAGAATAGAAGGATATCCAAATCCAATCCAAAATGAATTGAGGTATGTTATTCCTAAGTTTAGTGGAAATAGAGCACAATTTGCTAAGCAACATGTGATTATTTTGAAATATACTACTGAGTAGTTTGAAATTCACCATGAGGATGTATTCATGAAATTATTTGTGTAATCCTTAATAGAAGATGTTGGGGAATGGTATAGTGGATTACCAGATGGGTTAATCTCCAGCTAGCAGGATTTTGCAATGCAATTCATTGAAGAGTTTGGAGATCACATTGATACTTCTTTTGCCTCTCATAAATTAACAATTATAAAAAGGAACTATAATGAATCAGTGCTTGAATTTAATAAAATATTTAACAAATTGTTAAACAAAATCCCTAAGGATATAAGGCATGTTGATTCTTTCTTGATTGATTTATATACGGGTGCATTCAATAATAAAACTTGTTACGAGATCAGATCACGTAAGACATAGATGGTGCAAGAGGACCATAAAACAATAGTTACCATATAGAACAACATAAAGGCTACAAGAAGAATAAGCAAGAAGGAGGATCCAAAATTATATAATCTGAAAGCCCCTAAAGGGGAGGATAAATTTGGTAAAATGATGAGTATGATGCAAGATTTACCAATGAAATACAATAGAGGGGATAGACCTCAGAATGGCATACCATATTCCAACAAAAATGATAGGCCTAGGATACATTACATGCGTTACAACACAAATTGGAAGGATGGTAAACTTGAAAAGAAAAGTAATACCAAAGAGTCTCACTATCCATTAAGAAGAAATAACTATATGGTGGAGAGTGATCTATGGTGTGATGCATGCAGACTACCACATGCACTCAAGCAATGTGTAATAGCTCAAAGTATGCTAGAAGATGAGGATCAAGATGATGATCAATGACTCACAGTGAATGCAATCTCAGCTGAACCATTATGGGGAAATGATGACTATAGCTCCTCTGACGATGAATGTATACCAGATAATGATTCAAGGAGAACAAGTCAACAATGCAACGTGCAACATGTGTTTTTAGATGATGAAGATATCCCGACTTCGAGAAAGTTGAATAACAAAGAGAAAATGGTTTATATAATTGCAACATTAGCATAAGCAAGGAGTAACTACCATCTGAGGAACATAACAATAAATGCTAACAAAGAAAATACTATTGAAATTTTTGCCAAGGTACCAAAATAGAGTGATGACAAAGTAAACACCCTCAAGAAGAACACAAATAATACTACAAAGTAGAACCAACAAGTAGATCATAATGAAGCTCCAAAATTGATAAAACCAATGGAGAAACAAACGATCAGTAAATCTATTACAATTAGCAATTCTTTCTGTCTAATGCATTATCTCAGGTAAAAAATTATGTTCCTTTACTTTAAATTATGAAAAATCCTGAATATAAAAATGAAACTCTAAAAATATTATCTAATGTTGGTGAAATTCCTAAAGAAGAATCCAATTAGAAACAAGTAATACAAGATCCATCATTAGTATACTTAAGTACTTTTGTTACAAGGAACCCAACTCAAGTAGTTCCTTTTTATCTTACCTTGTTGATTAACAATAAGTTGGTTAAGAATTGTATGATAGATTCAGAAGCAATAATTAATATTATGTCATTTGAGGTCATGAAGGAACTAGGTATGAAGGTAAGATACCACATATATAAAAAGGTTATTCCATGGATAATAGATTAGTACCTATGGTTGGAATCATGATGAATGTAGAATTCAAACTTTCAACATGTCCTGTTGCATCCTATAAGATTGATATCATAGTGGTGGAAGTACCTACAAATTATGGAATGCTTTTATCTAGGCAATGGTCTAACCTAGTGGGAGAACATATTCAACTAAACCTATCATATGCAACCATCCCAGTAAATGGTAGAGAGGTGAGAATTGACAGAGAACCTAGATCATCATACATAATTGAGGACATGGATCCGAACTAGGTGAACTATTTCTACCATATAGACATGGACAATTTTCAGGTAAGTATCACTAAACCTACTATGCAAAATACTAAGAAATTTGAAATATATGCTGAGGAAAATAAATAAATGATATGGCAGATATATTTTCATGGTGCATGTAGTAAGGAAGGTAATGGTGCTAGAGTTGTTTTTATTTCTCCTAATGGAAAATCTTTTAAATATTTATTCCTTTTGACTTTTGAATGTACAAATAATGTAGTTGAATATGAATCACTTTTATTAGGCCTTAAAATTGCAAATACACATGGAATAAAGATACTAACTATCTATGGTGATTCATAATTAATTATATCTCAGGTTAAAAATAGGTTTGTTACTAAGAATTCAAAATTAAAACATTACAGGAATGAAGTCTAGGATTCTATAGAAGCTTTTGATGCCTTTGCAATAAATTGGGTTGATAGATCAAAGAACATTTTATCAAATTTTATGGCTAACTTGGCTATCAAGCATAATGATATACCATTTGATGAAATAACACAAGTGGAGATCAAAACAAGGCCAATAGTACAAGACAATGTAAAAAATTGGTAGGTTTTTGAGGATGACCAAGAAGTGATGAAGTTCCTCACTTGTGAATATCAATATGAGGACCAACACATTGATTGGAATGTGTATGTGGGAAAAGAGGAAGGTAAGGAAACTTTCTTTGGGAAAGAGATGGTCCAATTGAAAACTAATAAGATTCCTAAGGGGTTAGTTGCATTAGAGAGGATATTTGACAATAAGGATAGAGTGGAATTAAAATCAACTTCTACAAGCAATAATGATGTAGAGAAGATAAATCTTGGATACGAGCACACTCCTAAGGAAGTATAAATTGGAAAGAACTTACCCCTAAAATCAAGGCTGATATAATAGCTTTGTTAAGAAAATACAAACATATCTTTGCATGGTCATATGATGACCTCGAGGCATACAAAGAAGACCTATTTTAGCATGAGATTCCCTTAAAGCCAGATGCAAAGCCATTTAGGCAAAGAGTGAGGCCTATAAATCCAACGTTGGCCCCAAAGATGAAAGAAGAGATGATGAAGATGAGAGATGTAGGGATCATAAGACCAATTAGACATTCGACATGGGTGTCTAATTTGGTTCCTGTCAAGAAAAAGAACAGTGACTTAAGGCTTTGTGTAGATTTCAAAAATTTAAATATTTCATCACTAAAGGATAATTATGTTTTACCTAACAAGGAAGTCTTGTTACAAAAAGTGACATGGAATGAATTGCTATCCATGATGGATGGGTTTTCAGGATATAACCAGGTGAAAGTCAAGGAAACAGAAAAAAATAAGACAACTACCACAATACCATGGGGAACATGTGTATGTAAGAGTTCCTTTCACACTTACTAAAGTTGGAGCCACTTTCCAAAGAGGCATGGATGTGGCCTTTGAAGGTTTGATTGATTACATTTTAGTTGTCGATCAGGATGATTTAATATCATATTCAAAGAAAGAAGAAGATCACTGCAATCACTTGGAGAAAAATATCTTGAGAGTGTTAGAATATGGTATATCTCTTAATCCTAAAAGTGTCATTTTGGAGTCACAAAATGTAAGTTAATAGGACATATTGTAACAAAGGAGGGTGTGAGGATAGAACCTGAAAGGATTTCTATCATAGATAATATTTGAATACCTAAAATTGTCAAGGCTATTCAATCCTTCTTTGGGAAAATTGATTTTGTCAGGAGATTTGTGTATTTTTTCTGAAATTGTAAAACCAATTGCTAATATGATCAAGAAAGGAGCAGGGGTTAAGTGGACCAATGAAGCCTTGGAATCCTTTATAAATATAAAAAAGGCAATAAAAGAAGCTCATGTTCTTAGATCTCCATATTTTTCAAAACCTTTTCAGGTTTTCTCTTTTGCATCTTATCACACAATAGAAGATGTCACGTTACAAAAGAATGATGGAGGCCATGAGCAGCATGTGGCATTTTTTAGGAAAAATATAGGAGAAAAATTGAACTATGAAATCAATGAAAAATAGGCATATGCATAGGTGAAGGCAGTAAAATCATTTAAGCCATATCTAGTAGGGGAAAGTGTGATAGCTTATGTGCCAAAAACTACAGTAAAAGATATATTCAGACAAATAGAAACTATTGGTTAGAGATGCAGATGGATATATCAAATTAAAGAGCTCAATATCAACATTCAGATCACTAAATTGGTAAGAGGTCAAGGCCTTGCAAAGCTCATGGAAGATTCCAATTTAGAAGCAACTCAAGTACATTTGGTAGGGTTTGAAAATACAAAGGTAAGTATTGAACAATGCCCTTGGTATAAAGATATTGTTTATTATTTAAGACATATGAAATGCCAAGAGGGTCTCACTGATAGTTAGAAAAGAATAATAAAGATCCAGGAAACCAGGTATGTATTAATCCAAGGAGATCTACATTGAAAAAATAGAGATGATGTCTTACTATTTTGTCTAGATGTGTATCAAACAAATTCAATCCTAAAAGAATTACATGAAGGAGTTTGTGGAGGACATTTCTTAGCAAAGACCACAACACCTAAGAGCTTACACGATGGATATTATTGGCCTCATATATTCCAATATTTCTATTCATATGTTACGAAATGTGAAGCATGCCAAAAGCTCTCAGGGAAGCTAAAATATGATGGAGCTCTATGACTTAGGCCTCTATACATTGAAGAGCCTTTTCAAATGTGAGGAGTTGATTTAATTGGGGAGATTCTTGATAAATCAAGTGGAGGTCATAGATGGATCCTTTTAGAAACATACTACTTTACCAAATGGGTTGAAGCAATACCAACCACATAGGCTACAAGTAAAGTGGTAATCAAATTCCTAATGGAGAACATTCTAACCAAGTTTGGGGTTTTGTATAAGCTTGTGGTAGACAATGGAATATGTTTTAGATCAAAAGAGTTTTCTAATTTTTTGTGAGTCCTATGGACTTACCTTGTCTTATTCATCACCATACCATTTTCAAGGAAATAGCCAAACAAAATATAACAATAAAAATATTCTAAAGATAATCAAAAGGATGTTATATAATAATAAAAAAGGCTCGAGACTCAAAGTTAAATATAGCATTATGGATTGATAGAATCACTATCAAGAAATCTACAAGATTTAGTAGAAAATTTTCAATTTAATTATGTCCTTGTAGATCTCTTTTAAGCCTTGATTCATTAATATTTTTTCATATTCAGCCTTGATCTTAATACATGAAAATATCTTCATTGCCTACACATTTTTTCATGAGAATAATTACTGTTGGTTCTTTGTGTGTAGGTTGAAGGAGCTCACATTACCAGTTCTCATCTATTTGTGATTTGGCTCTAGAAAACCAACCATCAACTAGATAGCTTAAGGGTTGCAATGGTATAAGTCAAGGTGGATAGATGTTTTCTTAAGTTGCAGGTTGAAGGAGACTAGGCTTATCAGACATTTTTAAGAGTGATTGAAAATGTAAATATAATAATGATTGCCTATGAATTTCCCTCTCCTAATGGTTATCAATATTCCTTAGAAGAAGAGGCATGTGGTGTTCTCAGTTGGTTTTCATAGGAAGACTTTCACTTTGACAAATTTTGCCAAAATGTGTGCTTCAAACTCTAAATTACCTCAAGCTAAAGTACCAAAAGGAAGGATAGTAGGGAACACTAGATCTCCTACTTGAAAAAGAGGTTGTATTCAATTTATATGAACCAATTAAGTAGATTATAAACATTTGTATGCATGAAGGAGAAGTGAAAAGCTATACCGATGGAAATTTTCATTATCAGCAAGAGTCAACCCGATGGCAACAATTTGAATAAAATAGCAAAGTGTGATCAGGATAACATACTCTGATGGAGAGATGGGGCACTAAGGAAGAAATTTCATTTGCAAGAGTTAGGTTGATAACATCAAATTAGCAAAGGAAGGCAATAAAGTTAGTATAACACACATCGATGATCCCCATCGACAAGACATACACTAGTGGCAAAAGGAGTTCCTTTTCTTGTCGATAGCCGATGAGGTTATTGGTAAGACCTACTCCGATGGATACTAAATAAGAGTCTATTAGTAGGGGTTATAATGATGAAAGTCATCGGCGTAGCTAAAGCAATTAGGATATGTATTTTCAAGTTCCTCTAATACCCAATGAATACATCAACATGACATATGGCTATAAAGGATTATTGAGGTCATTGTGAGAAGGAAAGGCAACAGGACATATGTCGATAACACAAGACAAAAGCATTAAGAGGAGTCATATCGATGGACTAATTAACATAGCAATAAAAATTATTGAATCATATTTTGAGATATCCTAATGCTCGATGAGACTATTGAGATGATCTATACCAATAAAGGGAAAAAAAAGTGTCATAGGCATAACTAGAGGCATCGAATTATGTTATTTTTTAAAATCTCACCAACCCCCGATAACTACATCAGATTATGCTATACCGATATGATATCCAAAAGGGTATTTAGGGGAGTGTTGATTGTACATCATTGAAAGTTGGGGTTATGAGGATCATTAGAATAGTCAAAGCAATTGACATAAAATTATTTGATTTATCTCTGTACCTGATGAGTGCATTGGAATAATTTAGGGTGATATAAGAAGAACTACTATGAAGAAAGGGAAATTGGGTCAACATGTGCTAATAGGTTAAAGTGATGACATCGAGGTATGATATACCGATGAACCTATCGGGGTAAAAATACATAGCGGAGTAACAAAATTTTAGTTATCTTGATGCCTAATAGAGTCATCATAATGATTTATATCAATGATAAAGTAAAAACTATCAGCTTGTGGAATATAAATTTTATCTTGATGGTTAAAATAAAGATAAGCTGCTAAAAAGTCATCGAATAATTATACACCGATGCAACAAGTCTTATATTGCCAAGAGTTACCTCGATAAATGTCATCGGTGTAACAATTACTATCAGTATAGTATTTTAACAGATAGGCTGACCCTTGGTAATTGTATCGATGTCACTTATGCCAATAGAAGAGTGTAATAGAGGCTTCAAAGAAAGAGGAAGAGGTTTATGTTGATGGTGCCAAGAGTATACATATGTCGACAAGACCTACATTGATGAAGAACCATTGTCTTATCAGTTCGAAATTCAAAACTAAGATGAAAGAATTTATATTAAATGCTCATATCGAGCAAATGTAAGGATATACACAAGGAATAATTAAAGTTGCAACAGGTTATTATGTGGGTATTTTAAACTCATAATTGAAGACTCTGACAAGTGAATTTACTAAAAGAAAGGTTGCAGGAAGAGAAGGAAGCTGCAAAAAATGAGGGTTTACCAAAGTTAACAGATCAATGGGGAGGCTAGAAGAGACAAAGATCTATGGATGAATGAATGCTAGAGTGTCATTTCTAGTGCCTTAGATGTTGCCCGGGCTGATCACCTAGAGTTGAAAGGAGCCACTTCATAGATAGAGCACATGATTATGTTGGAGATCACTATCAATGACATCATTCACAATGCTAACACCTATGCTTCATAAAAGTACTTGAACCATATTCAGAAATGTGGCGAACTGCTTGGGCATTAATCCTTTTTTTTCAAAATTTTTTATGTTCAATTTGTTTTATTGTAATTAGTTCCTTTGTGTCTTGTTTATTTAGTCAGTTTGTCTAGTTAGGTAGTTGTCAGTCAGGAAGTTATTGCAAATTTTGGTGAAGAGGTAATGCCCCTTCATCCAAATTGAATCCTTGTCTATATGTAGGGGATCTTTTTTATGTTTTAGAGAGAGATCACACTATTTTTATAATGCATAGTTGATATTTTCTTCAAACCATGTGTTTAATTGTATGAAATCATATTCTCAGGCTTACTATAAATCAGGAGTTCTTTTTTCAAAGGTGTGATTTTATTATCTTTACTGATTAGTTCATTATGATATTTGTTTCATGAAAATAGATGTCAAATGTGCAGTCTTATGGAATAGTATTTTGAATATGTTACAGGTTGACCATCAAGATAAAGATTGGTTATCAAATATATTTTGTCTTATTAGCCTTTTTGAGAAAAGTTAAAATCAATAAGACTAACTACAATATAAATTCAAATTACTTGAACATACAGAAGCCATTTGGTTGATAGTTTAAAATTATCTCATAAGGTTATACGTATAATTATAAAGATACAACTTCATCACCTGAGAAGGAGAAGGCATCGATCTATTATTAATCTCTGGAATTTGGTTTGCATTTGCATTTATAAAACATTCATCTAAATATTCATTCTTTTACAAGCAATACATCATTTTAAAGCATTGTTTCAAAAAGAATTTTGTTAAAGCATTGTTACAACATTCAATTATTCAACAATTGTGATATTCTCAAGAATTCACTTTCCATCTTGAGAGATCACCCAAGTCTTACATATAATGTTATCTGCTAGAAAAAGCCTCCAACTAATAGATTAGGGTTGAGGTATAGGTCCACATGCCTAGCTCCTGTCGAGCCTGAAGTGCAGGGGAGGAGGATCATAATTGATCACTCCCATTAGTTGGCCAAGTTAGTTGGAAAATCCAATCATTGAGTGGGAAAGCTCATAGGATTTCCAATCTATTGATTTGGTCACCAACACACCACACAAGCAATATCCTCAAGTGCCGAGGCTTTTTTAGTGGTCATCTAAATTTCATTAGCACTACATAAAGTAAAGCTACTATCCTTAGCTACATCAAAGGTATATAAGTTATCTATCTTGTTGGAGAGGTCCCTTTGCTTGATATTAATCTCCTTAACCTCATGAAAGACCAACCTAATGAGCCTTTAAAAGTCCACACTGCCTTCCTTAGCCATCTACAAAACACCAAAAGAGGGTTCCCTATTATATCGATCCAATTCATTCAAATCAACATCTTCTCTAGCATCCATATCTTTCATTCCCAACTCCTCAGAACCAGCACGGGAAACATAGACCTCCTTATGAACCACTTCCACGATGTTAAATAATCCTTCTTAAAATAAATAAATTATGCAATTTGTTTATTCCTAATCTTGCACAATTAAATAAATTTTGAATTTATTTAATGATAATTATTCTTCTAGTTCCACCTCCATGACTAATACTGATTTTCAGTCTGACTAATCAATCTATTGTGTCATCTAATTAATCAATTCTCTTGACTAGTCAATATAATTAGTCTTATGTCCAATCTAATCAGTTATTTGTCCAAATTAATTAGTCTTCTATCCTATCTTTTTAATCTTATGTTCAATCTAATTAGTCTTTTTCTCAATCTATTCAGTCTTCTAATCAATCAATTCTTTCAAGAAACTCTTAATTAGTCTAAGTAATCTATCTGATCAAGTCTAGTCTAAATCAATCTTAACTATTAATTATCAATTGATCAGAATCGTCTATTGAAATCCAAATGAAAGTCTATTTAATGAAGGTAATTCTTCATTATTTACAACCACGATTCTCAAATTTTCATGTTATCATAATTGGAGAAAATATGAGAGCATATAACAATTGCAAAGAGAAGGAGATAAGATAAGGGAGAGATTATTGGTTTGATGTTTTCATATTCATTTGATTTAAATTATTTATCTTATGTATTCAATTATGTCACTTCTCTCTTGGATAGGAGTACAATTTGCAATGACTTAGATCTTCGTGGTTGGATCTAATCATTGTTTTTGCATGTATACCAATCTGAATATTTTATCCCTATATAGCTCTCACCACTTTGATTCAATTATAGGGATGTTTTACCATTATAGAGAAACCACTTCCTTTTTTTATAGATTATTGTTGCTCATATAGTGACTGCTTTGGGTTAATAGATGTGGTTGAGGCTTTCAGATGGTGAGATAAGTCTATTGGTTATTACTTGTTTGATTGAAATCACAAAAATATTAGCACCTTAAGTACCTTATGAAGATAACATAATGAAGGAGGTAATTTAACTAATTGTTGATAGTTTCCAGGATATTGGGAACATTAGGAGTCATCATTTCTCTAGAAGGGTTGTCATAAAAATGTTTGTAGGAATTATATTGAATAATATTATTCTAGAATTGGGATTGCATACTTTAATACATATGTTTCAAAATTTCTTTCTCACAATTAGGAAAGAACACAATGAAGATTTTATTACATCCATGAAGACTGATAAGGCATCTTTATGACATCTTTTTAAATCCCTGGGATAGTTTTTTCCATGCCTTGTTTCCTATTTCATTATACTTTGCTACAAACTAATTTGCTATTTTTATGACATTAAGTGGCATGCAGCCACATAGACATATTATATGTTTTTAGGACTTTGACATGCATACCTATCCATAAATGTTATATTAAGTATGATAATTATGTGATTACATTTTTATAGGTAGTTAGTTGTTCGGATGAAAATGTATGTATGCATGTTTGTTTGGATTTAATCTTGGATGTATGTATTCTAACACCTTGCTCCAGATCATGGTTAGTAAAGAGGGATGACCAGGT
This sequence comes from Chamaecyparis obtusa, assembly GCA_027943335.1. Classification (NCBI taxonomy): domain Eukaryota; kingdom Viridiplantae; phylum Streptophyta; class Pinopsida; order Cupressales; family Cupressaceae; genus Chamaecyparis; species Chamaecyparis obtusa. Next base: position 57,902 of record BSBK01010955.1, on the reverse strand, counting down.
GAATGCGCCCATGCGCTGGACAACCAAACTCAATCCTATAATGAGCTGATTAACGAAGGAGTTAAACAGTTAAGGCTACGCTTCTAAGAGGATGAAGGTGGCAATAGCTAGACAAAGAATTTATTCTGTTCTTTGGAAAAGCTAGGAAATAGTGAGAGGCTAGATTTGTTCTTCTTACATATTGTGGCAGTTCCTTTCCTACTTTTTAGGTTTGTAATAAAGTCTCAACCTATTTTATGGCGTGAGCAGTTAGCTATTAGATGTCTTCTAATTTAAATAAATCCCCACTCCTACATGAGAGAGGGCGACATTATTAGTTTTCAAAAGATATAGTTTTTATTCTATTGTTTTCCAGTTTTTGTAAATACAATTGTACTTTGTTCTTGAATTAATGATAGTGAAGTGTTGAACTTAATATTGTGTAATTGAGTTTTGGATACTCATCCAAGGGAGACCACTTGGTGAGGAATCCATATTAGATAGCTCCATTTCCTGTATCTTTCATTACTACATCTTGTTATTTCAACTCTAGTGTTGAAACTATCCCTACAACCAAATTCATAGGTTAGCTATTGCTTCCTGTAGCCAAAGTGGTAGAACAGTTGAAGCATCATGGTTTGGAGTTTCAAGCTTTTTATTCTTCAAGATTTAGTATTTCTGCATTTATCTCTCAAATCATTTGTTTCCTATAACAATTATAAGATAGTGTGGTCTGAGTCAGTTCTCGGTGCATATATTTTGCTGGCCCATTTCAAGTAGCACATCCCTGGGTTGATAATTAAATGAGTTTTTATGACAAGGAGGATAGTTGTTCGGTTAGGATGCACAATCCCTAAGTCCTGGTGATAAGCCTAGTTTTTTACTCCTTTCCAAAATAGATCAAAGACTATTATGGTTATGTTAATTAATGGGAGTGATATTAATTTATATCCCCTTATACATATGTTGTTAGCCATTCTAAGGAAAGAACAATATGTTTATAAATCTTCTTATGAGTTGGCCAACAAAGTGCTTAAACAATGTGAGTGTAAAATTAAGAAGTTCAAAGAATAATTGGCTAAAAAAGAACTATTTTCATTGGGATTATAGGTTGCATGATCTCTTAAAAAGAGTAAGAACCAAATAAGAAAATAGCATATTTGTTTCACATGTCAGAAGGCTCAGACACCTGATCACATTTGTGGAATTAATAAGGGAAAACAAATTGCAGCCAAGTGGTGATGAGGACAAAGATACATATGAGAATGGTCCCTTGAATTATGAGACTAAATTTTTTATCATCATTAACCCAAGAAAATCATATATTTCTTCTTATTATATTGATATTAAAGTGGATTTGAGTAATAATGGGAAGTTCTTTAGTTGTTTAAGGTAGAATGTAAAGTGGATATTTGTTTTATTTCTAGTAGCCAAATGTTATGCAAATTACTTCTACTATGTCTCTATTAGTGTATAAGATATTAAAATACACCTAAATGAGTAATTAAATAACTCATGACAAGAAGAAGGTTTCAAAAGCACTTGTTTTTGACAGCTCCGAACATCAACTACAAAGAACTGTAAACACTATAGAAGGCTTTGAAGACATCATGAGAAGAAAAAAAGAATTCCTCAAACTACCAACACATTCCAACAATCATGCACAATCATGGAGCATCAATCATTCCTAAATCAACAGGTAGAGTATTTGTTTTATGCAAGTTGCAGTTGCGCACTACACTATGTTATCTTTCTCCAAAAAAGATAACTCAAGTTGCCAAAGCAATTAAGTGTGTAATCGGGGATCAATAGAAACCTGAAATAACATATAAAATCTCAACCACAAAGAGATTATTAGACCAATTAGTATTCTTAATATTCAAGAAAGGATTTAAGACAAACAATAAGCATAATCAATCAAACATTGTGAAATCAATCCAAAACATGAATATGCAAACCATAAAATCCTTCCTTGGTGTTCTCCTTCTCATGCAATGTGGGCTCTGATAATTGAGCTCAAGATCGTGCCAACATAAGAATTCAAAGCAATTGTGGTTACCAAAATCAAAGGTTTGTCTCTCTATTTATAAGATTTTAGGGGTTTCAACCAAGAATGCATGATTAAAGGGTTGATTAACTGTGATTAAGGAGTTGAACTCTGAGTGAGTGAGAGTTCAACTTAGTTGATTGTTTGGCTTAACATGATTGATTGATCTGTCAGAAAATATATTGGAGAGATGACTTGAATGGACTGGTGAGATACCAAAATAGACTGGTGAGTTAACTGATTGAATGGATGAGTCAATTGATTGCATGGATTAGAAGACTGAATTGATGGAAGACTTAACTGATTGTTGATGGAGGAATTAACAATGTGGATTGAATAGTTAGGAGAGAGAATTATGGAGTGAAGAGTTGTGATTGAAAAGCTAATTCAAAGTGAGTGTGAGTTAGGATTTAGGACGATAATTATAATTTAAATAAACAAAATATTATTTATTTGCACATGTGGGGATATTTTATAAATAAATAATTATGAGAGGAATTGTTAGTTGTAATTAAATAAATATAATTTATTTGATCATGAGAGGGAAATAATTATTTTAATTAAATAACTATCATTTAGTTAATCATGAGATAGAATTTGATTTAATTATTACAAAAATGCAATAATTAGGAGGGAACATTAATTAAATTTGGTTATTTAATAAATTATAATAAGGTAGGGTATAATTAAATAATGTTATTTATTTAATTATATTATAGATGAATAGATGATGAAATAATCCTTTAGACGTTCAATAATTAAAATAATTAATTAAAATCACTTAATTATGGAATCAAAGAGAAATGATGATTTTGATCTTAGAATATGATAGAAAGACACAATTTAATTAAATAATAAATATGATTTAATAAATTAAGAGGAATGTCAATAATGTCATTTCATTCAAGCAATAGGCCATTTTTACATGTCTAAAAAGTGTAGTTGCATGATTGTAGCATGATAGTCATGATCAGGATCAATGATTTGGTTGAGTAAATTGATGAGTAATTCCTTTATTCGCATTGAGAACATGGAGATTTCCTAAAATTAAGTGTCGAGAAATAGTCAAAGATATAGTTCTAGCAAAAATTCAAAACTTCAAAATGGTGTAGAAACTAGACTTGAAGATCTAATAACCCTTTTGAGCATTTAGCATGATTCTCAACAAGGAAGGAGCAATTCATGATTGAATATGACTGAGATGGATTGGTGTAATAAATGACAACAATTTTAGTTAAAAACTCAATCTCAATAAATTGCAATATGTCCCTTGTTTCTTTAAGGAATTTAAAAATCCAAAATAATATGGAAAGTAGATAGTAAGGGCTTAAAAACCTTTTGAGGTTTTGGCATGAATAAAAAAATAAGGAACAATTAATGACTGAAACAAACTAAAATGAAGGTGGTGAGATGGAGAACAATAGTTCTAGTTTTCTCGAAACTTTGTAAATGTTCCCTCAAAAGTAGGAACTTGGATCCAAAGTTGTAGTAGATTGGTTGGGTAAATATAGAATGTGTATTATATAAATAGCCTATAACCATTTAATCAAAGGGGGATTAGAAAGGTTTGTTTTAGACTAAGAAAATAGGGTATATTCTAGCTTGATTTCCAGCATGTATTTCCATTTTGTGAGATTAAATTTAATTCAATCGAGTATTTCATTTCTAGCAAGCGTGAATTAGTTTAGACTTTTCAATTCCTACAAGCGCGAGATGGATTGGCAATTTGCTTTCATGCAATTGTGCTTTAGAGTAGGTTTGATTTAATGTAAGTATGTTGTAGAATATACTATCAATCAAATTTTCTAAGTTCTCTTTATCGTACAACCATTGATACCACCCTAGATTGGTAAATTAAATGGAGAGGATTACAAAAACCCTACCATTGACTCATGAGGAGCAATATAATACAACAACTTTGAATACACCTAATACTAAGCATGCTAAAAGAAAAAAAGGATAATTGTTTCAAATTCTATAAGGCTGATATTATGGAGGACAAGTCAATTTCCACAGATGAGAGGCATACAAAACTCTTTGTTGGTGACTTGTTGATCATTATTAATAGAATTTGTGAAGAGAAAAACTCCATTGATGAGTCCATGTGTGATTATAATATTGTCCCATTATTTATACATGAATAGAGAATGACATCATCTAGAGAGACAATTAAGTGTAATGGTGATAATGTTCCTACAATAAAAAAACAAATAATTTTTTTTAATGTGACAACCCATGTTCCTTGGATGAATTTGAACAAAGGCCTTTAGCATTGTGGGATTTGAAGGACATATTATTGGTCATATAGGAGAAGATTGTGCAAGTATCAACAAAGGTAGATGATTCTCATTAATACATATAAGATCTTATTTGGAAAATCCAAATCAAAGAGAAGAAAAAATGAATTTCAAGTGGAGTCATTCATGCACAACTACATACAATTAAAGAAGAATTGAAAAGTATTGTAATGAGGAAAAATTGGGAATTAAGGGATAACACCTGCGAAAGAGATTAGAGGATCTAACCACAAAAGATCCTACTCTATGCATACATTCATGTCTCATTCAAAGAAGAAATCAAACAAGATATATGAATCTTAACATAATTCAAATATAACAATGTAAAGATATCACCAGAGTTCTCCCTTGTCTCTCTCTTTTTTGTGGGCTCTCAAATTTTATCCTTGATATGATAACACATAGACTCAATAATTATGGTTAGAAAAAAATGAAGAATCGCCTTCATTTTATAGAATTCTAGATTTCAAGAGACAATTTAGATTTTAAGAGGTGATGACTAATAATGAATGGCTAAGACTGATTGTGACAGACTGATTAGCATATTACTGAGACTAATTAATAGTTGACTGGCTACTTGATTAGGCTAACTAAATAGATCAATTGGTTAATTAATCGACAATTGGTTGCATCACTGAAGAATGGATATGTAATTGATTGCATGACTTAGAAGTTTGACTTGATTGACAAGATGAACTGTTAGTTAATGAGAGTTAAAGGGATGCAATAGAAGAATGTAATTAATAAAATAAATAACATATTTATTTTTAGCAAACTTAGCATGGTGCAAATGGAATAATTAAATAAAATAATCATTTATTTAATTATAGAAGGAATCATTAGTAACTGTATCATCTTAAAATGGAAGCACTTCCATGATAAGAGTGTTTAGCCCTCTGAGTAAGTGGTCTAGGGTCATGTTAAGCACCTTGATCGGTTCTTTGCATGTATTTGGCTTTCTCCCCGCTTTCCACTTCTTTTTTGCTTCATTCTAGGTGAAATTAGGGTTAGGATCCCGAGGATTCTCCTTAATTTCCCTCTTCCATGGCTCTATTTTATAGGTAGGACTTAGAAATAGGTCCTCCTAGCCTTCATCATAGTCATCATGGGATTTTGTGCCTATCCCTAGCATTCTGTCCCATTTTGATATCATCTCTAGGTCTCCAGGCATCCTTGGGACCTCCTGACTAATTCTGGCTAGATCTGGGCTCCAGGGTCAAATTCAAGGTTGATCTTGACTAGGTCAGGATTGAACTCGAACTTGAACAGGTCAGTCCCAACCTTAATTTTTCCCCCCTCTTTCAAATCTCCAAATTCCTTGATTTCTGAGTATCGAGTTTCGGGGATATTTATTTTCCCACCTCCGGGTTCGCTATTTCAGGTTTCATAATGGTAAATCCTCTAATTGCATTTAATCTAGGTATATTTTCTAAAGGTTAGGACCTAATTCTCCAAGGTGGCCCCTCTAGAGGATTGTGCCCTAGTTCACTATAAAAGGAGGCATTCCTCTCTCATTTTCACATCACATCCATTATCACCAAGCAATCTCTCAAGCTCTCAAGTGCAATAAAGAATTCAAACAAGCATTCAAGCAAGCCTTCAAGAATTCAAGTGTTCAAGCATCCATCCATCAAGGAGATCCATTATTAGCCATTGAAAGATTCAATCTCTTTGGATCCCCCTTGATGATCCATCCTTCTACATTCATCCAAGCCTCCTCATATGCAAAGATCAATTCAAGATTGGTGTTGAAGATCAAATGCCATTGATTTGAGACATCATACATCCATTGAAGCATTCCTACTTGTGGATTTGAGCATTCAAATCCTCTACAAGGACTTCAACATAAGCAAGGTGAAAAGTTCCATTTGCTTTGTTTATGCACATTACAATTTCAATTCAATTTCAAGGTCAATTCCTAAATTGGGGTTTGACCAAGGCAAACCCTCATTTTCTTGTAGGTACAGGTGCGAGATTTTGGATCTGAGAGCGGATTTGGATACCCTTTTTGATGAACTTTCAAGATCTGTGAACAAAATTAGAATTGACCTTCAGATAAAGAATCTAGCCTTTGACCTTTTATGAGGGTCAAAGTCGACCTGAGCTCATCTTGGAAAAAGATTTCTGGGTTTTCTCTGTCTCGGCATTTCCAATCCAAGATGGGTTGTAGAATTACCTGAAAGTACACACAGACATCAGAAATTGGCATTTTCCAGATCTACCCTAATTTGAGGTTAGTACTTGCATTTCAAATTCTAAACACTTCAATTCTACCATAAGGAAATATAGGGTTTTTCTCTCTCTTTCATATTCTCCATAGATTGATTTGATTGTGCATTAGCCTTTTGGTTGATCAAATTGGATCTCTCCTTTGGGAATTTGGATTTAGGAGTGGATCTCATATTTCCCCCACATATCACACTTACATACACATTACAAATAGAGGTGATTCAATTTTACTTCTATTCATTTTGGTGAACCCGACTAGCTTACTCTCTTTCTTTTTGGTGTTTGATTTCCCTTTGTCTTATTGTGTGTGTTCACCTTCATTATTCATTTTGGTGAACCTGACATACTTACTCTCTTTTCTTTTGTGGAATTAGATGCCTTATTGTTCTTTCCTTTTATCTTTTTAGTATTAGATTTTTCCTTTGTGTTAGATCTTGCATGCTAATTAGATTTCAAAAATACAAAATTATTCATGCTTTATGTGTTCTTAGTTTAGTTCGTTTGCATTACATTGGTTTATGAGATTTAATACCACTAGTCCTACTTATAACATTTCGGTTAGAAGAAGTCGTAGACTCATGGGTGCCTTTGATCCTGAATCTTCCTCTCCTTCCTTAGGATCCTGGATGATAACTTGATTCTTCATGATTCTAATCCTACTATGGAGAAAAAATCTTCTCACTCATCTCATGATGAGGATGACACTTTAAGAGTTCCTCCTGAACAAGTCCAAAAACTTTCAACTGAACTTGATAAAATGGGTAATTGGCTTATTCAAGAAAACCATAATCAAGATTCCATTCAAGCTATAGAGGCTCTTAAGAAAGTTCTCCATGATAGTGATCAAGGTGTTAACTTCTTGCGTGGTATTACTCACCTTGTGCATTCAAACGTTAAACCTTTAGTTCAAGAAGCTCAAGATTTAGGGTTGATTCCTCCTATCACTAGTGTTGAACCTCCTTCTAATCCTTTACCTAGTATTCCTACCTATACTCCTTCTTTGGTGACTATGACGGTTCCCTCTGTTCATATGAGTGTTCCTCCTATGTCCCTTCCTACATCACAACCTTCATATCATAATGTTCCTTTTACTTATTCCAATCCACTTCCAACTTTAGTTCCTAGTGTTCCTCCAATTGTGTCTTCTATTCCTGTAGCTTCTTATACTTTACCTAGTGTGTCTAATGTTGCTACTCCTATTTCCTCTAATGATTCAACAATCATCAGTTTGGCTCAAACTGTATCATCCTTACAACAACAACTTGCTTCCTTAACTCAAAACAAGTTTAGTATTCCTACATGTGACATGGGAAGTCCCTTGTCCTGAGACATTATCCATACTCCTGTTCCTCAGCAAGGTGAGATGCCTCATCTTGAGAATTATAATGGAAAAGGAGATCATGTTCATCATGTTAAAACATTTAAAATCCTTTGTAGTGATTATGCTCATGACCATAGGATTTTAGCCAAACTGTTTGCTAGAACCTTCCATGACAAGGCCTTACAAGGGTATTATTCCTTGCTTCCTTATTCCATTGATTCCTTTCCACAACTTGCTAATGCATTTATTCAACAATTTCAAAACAATATTGGCCCACAAGTGTCTTTGACTGATTTAATGCATTGTAAACAAAGTGCTAAAGAAAAATTAACTGAATTTATTGGTAGATTTAAGCATTTGCATGCTTAGATTTCCTATCCTATTCCTGATATGGATATTCAATGTATGTTTATTTCAAATTTGCAAAAGGATATTAGAGATAAGATTCTGCTTATTGAATTTACCTCTTTTCAACAACTTTGTGCAGTGCTTCATCATTATCAATTACAAGTGAGTCAATTTGAGAGTACAACTCCAATGGCTCTTGTTCTAGTTGATAAGAGTGATGCTGCTCCTAATTCAAACAAATTTAAAAAATTCAACAATTATGTCAAGATAAACAAACACACGAATGTAGTTATTGATCAATTTGTTGTTGCATCTCACAATGCCACTTCTACATCCACTGCTTTTCGATTAAATTATATGTTTACTCCTCTTTCTGAATCTTTACATTCTATTATGAATAGGTTGTTAGCTACTAATATGATTACTTTACCTCCTATTTTTCCTCTTTTACCTATTACAATTGCATCTAAATCTTTTGATCAAAATGCTTTTTGTCAATATCATCGTCAGAATGGTCATGATACTGAGAAATTTTATTCTCTAAAACATAAGGTTCAAGACTTAATTGATTCTAATGCCTTATCTGTTGATAATCTTGATGGTAGTGGGAACAAATTTGTCTCTCCTCCTAATCAAAACCTTCAAATCTATATGAACCCTTTACCTACACATGATACTAATACAATTGCTTAGCCATCTACTATGGAAATTATGTATGATTCAAAGATGGATGATCTCAATCATGTTGTTAATCAAGTGGAGCATGTTAGTCAATCTGTATCTCCACCTCAACCTGAGATTCAACCTCAAGTTCAATCTCAACCTCGACCAAAACCAAAACCTAAACTAAAAACTCAACCTAAACCTCGACAACAACCTAAGAATAAAAGACCTTGGGAAATTTTGATTACCTTTGATGACTCTGAGACTATTAAGGCTCCTGATGGTCCCCTTTACATTGCTGCTAGGATTTCTCAGATACCTACTTGTGGTTGTCTTGTTGATCCTATTGGCAAGTTGTCTATACTAAAGTATATGACTAGATATAGTGTTGTCATTATGGTAACAAAGTCATATAGCAGTTTGGAGTCAGCGCACCAAGTGTAAAGATCAGAAATCAGTTAAGTGTTGAAGACTGGACAACATACAGAGCACCAGAGACTTAGAGCATCATCGCATGTGTGTACAGATGAATTAAGGTATGCACCCTGGAAGTTAAGATTTTTAGACTATACTTATGCTTAGTCTAAGAGCACATAAGTAGATATGCATAGATGTGAAAGTTATAGTCATTTGAAGTTGCACAGCTAGTGTGTGCCAGCAAAGAACAGAGCATAGAGCCGACAGTGACTATTTTGGTTTGCAATTGTAAATTAATGTTTTAGAGGCTATGCGCCCATTGTATTTAGGTTGCCGACATATGTACATGTATAATTGTAAGCATGCTTAAGCCAATTCATTTGGAAGCATTATTTGTAATTAGTTATAGGGCCAACCTAATTGTATAATTGGTATGAGAGCATAAATATAAGGTGTGCCCATTGTATTCGGTATGGAAGTGGAAATAGAGTTGTGAGAAGTAGAGTAGAGGTATGCGAAGAGAGCATATGATGTATTAGAGCTTTGTAAGAGGTCAAAGCATCAACACACCAAAGGAACTGATCTGACAAGTAGTGTCATAGTAACAATTCACCTGCAGATATATTGTGTATCTGATTCAGAAGGTTGTAGCCTTCATCATTTGAGCAATGAGCTCTAGGACAGTGAGTCCACTCCCCTACTAGGGATCATTGTAAAAGAATCCTAATAGGTTCTGACCCTTAACAAGGTCTACTATACTAAAAGCATTGTAAAGCTACTCCTAACAGGGTAAAGGATCTTCTAACAAGGATCACAAAACACTAGTGCAGATTATTAGTGGGTATCAAGTCCCACCAGGGTTTTTACCTATTTGGGTTTCCCTATAACCATATTGGTGTCATGTGTTGATTTCATGTTTCATGTTTATGTGAATGTTTAATCCAGTACTTACGCATTTATAATTCAGTATTTAGATTAGTGAAAAGTTAAAATATAGTGAACACTGATTCACCCCCCCCCCTCTTAGTGTTCCCATTCCTAAAAATTGGTATCAGAGCTCTGGTCCTCAGTAAAGAAGTTTAACCACTTGAGGAGATCATGGACAAAGCATAAATTAAACATTTGAAGAAGAATCTTGAAGTAGCTCTTGAAGACCTGGACAATTCAAAAAAAGAAATTGAAGAACTAAAAGAAAAAATCAGTGATGCTCAATTAGTTATCAAAAGACTAAGAAAGGATTTGAAAGGATGTTCTAGCAATGATCTTGAAGAAAAAATCAAGAAGTTGAATGAAGAAAATAAGTCCTTGAAAGAACAACTTGAAGAGTTTGATGATAAGCTGACTAATAATCAGGAAGTTTGTGATGAACAGATCAAAGAGAACCTTTAGCTAAATGAAGAACTAAGGCAAGCAAACATGGAAATCTTGGAGCTAAGAAACAACAAAGAAAGCTTGGAATCTGAATTGAAAAAGTCAAAGGATCATATAGCCAAATTACACACCAGTACTGAATTGGTAGAATCACAGTTGTATGCAAGAAGAATAACAGGAGACCTAATTCATGAGATGATAGGCCTTTCTAAGACAGGCGCCATCCTTCCTATGGATAAGGATGTCAGGAAAATGGTGGAGCAAGTGTGTAAATCTAGAAGTGATAAGCGTGGCATGACCATTGAGCCTATAGAGAAACCAAACATCAAGTTGATATCAATGATATTGGGTTATAGATTTCATCACACCAACAGGGTGAATAGTGTGTTTGTAGGCACTATTCTAGTAGCCATCTGTCTTGTGCAAGAAGATGGAGAGTTCAACTTGTGTGAGATCTTGCACACACATTTGATAGACAATACCAAAGCTATAAAACATGATAAGACTAAGGTATTCAAGTTTGGGTCCCTAATCATCTATATGTACCTTCATATAGTTGGTAAAGTGTCAAACTTGTATCTAGAAAAGTCCATTCCTACCATGCCTCAGATATCAAACAAGGCAACCAAAGAAAGCACACTTAGAGATTACATTACTTTGGAATTGAAGACCTTTAGAGAAAAGATGCAGATGAGGTATAGGATTCCTGAGAGTATTGTAGAAAAGTATAAAGATACAATATGCTTCATGGTGGAGATTGATACTACATGTATAGAAGCTATGGAACCTAGAACTAAGTGGATTCATCCACTTGTGTATGAGGTTGAAGAACAAGTTCTTGAAGCTTATGCACAGGTACTGCTATCAGCCCCAAAGGATGTCAATGAACCTAGGTGGGGAACCTATGAAGAAAAGACTAGAGAAGTTAATGCTAAGCTGAATAGTGCTACAACAAAGAGAAAGGTTGCAAAGGTCACATCAAAGATCCTATGAATACATGGTGTATCACAAGCAGACCTTGATAAAGAAAGGGATGAGAAGATTGCCCTAGAATTGAAGAGCGCAATAGAAGAACAAGAAGATCCCAAGGTGAAAAAGATAAAAATTGAGAAAGATGACAGTCAGAAGGATAAAGAGAACAATACTTCTTCTGTGCCCAAAGATACTCCTCCAGAGTATAAGCCTTTATTCAAGAGAAAGAAAGAAGCTAGCACTATTCATCCATCCTCGCGAGCATTAAGGAGCAGGAAAAAAATTCAAGCACCTCCTAAGGTAGGATTCAGGCCTAGCCTTAAAGTTTTGAGCTCTAGAATTATTGATGAGGGCAGAATTGATTAAGTAGGGAAACATTATGAATCATTTAGTGAGATTGATAAGACATAAATTCATGATATGATTATCAAACATATGATAAAGTTCAAGAAGACAGTTCTTGAATTGAAAATAGAAATTCCAAATAATGAGACAAGCTAATGAGGAAGATCAAAGAATAAGAGAAAAAGTATTAGAAGATACTTTGCCTGTATGTTCTAAAGAAGAAGAGAAATTGATATTGAATTTGGTGAAGTCACACCTAAGAACTAAAATGAGGACTCTTTACATCATGAATAAAGATTATGAGTTGATTACGAAGGAAATAGAAAAAGCCTTTGAAAAGGTGTTATTGGAGCAATAGATCAAACCACCCACTGCGCCCATCACTCATGCACCCATTAAGGAAGATAAAGTGGTAGAGCCCACTAATGTACCAATGACAGGTCCTTAGGACTCAGCACCCATGTCATAATCACCCAAAGACAAGACAATTATAATAGATAATGTGGAAATAGCCATGGAGGCTACTGATAAGGACTTGGACAAGCTTGAGGAAGCATTTGTCAGTACTGAGGAAGCAAAAATCTTATGCAGCAATACCCCTCCCACTTAGCAAGAAGAAGTAATCATAGAAAATATATCTGATGAGAAAGAAGAAGAAAAGAAAGAAGGAGTAGAGGTAGAAAAGAAAGATGAATCTTCTATTGATTTGGTCAAGGTGAAGCAAGAGGTGATGGATAGCACTCCCATCACTCCCTCCTCAGAATTGTTGTCAAGTTTCACACCTGACACTAGCAGTTTGGATTCCTGGAAGGAAGAAGACTTGATTAAGTTCAGTGTCCTAGCTATGGAGAAGGTGAAGGAGAAGCAAGTAATGAGGAATCATCTCCTAGTGGAATTAGTAAATATTTTGAACAGTTTGCTGCCAGAGGATAAGAAAATGGTAAATGTACATTTAGTTGATGATGTGAGCACAATCATCTCTCAGTTCAAAGTAAATTTTTCAAGCCTAGAAGAATTTGGGGCCATAGTGGCAAAGGAGAAATACTTAAAGAAGAGACTCAATGAACTAATGAGTAATTTTGCACTAGACTTGAACTCTCTTAAGTCTGGTCAGGCATCATTGAAGGAGTTTGCAGATCAAGGAAGGAAAGTCATTGCAGAATCCATGGATCAGGATAAGTTCACTGATGCCCATCTTAAGAAGATCAAAGATGTAGAGGCAATGATTGAGAAGGTGAAGATTTCAGTGCTAGACATAGCCAATGATGCAAACATGTGTAACAATGTCTACCAAGGTCAGTTGGACATAATTGAGAAGGCAAAGAAAGAAATGGAGAAGTTAAGGTCTAGACAGACTCAATTGAGGAACGCTCTTGCACCCTCACTAGACATTCTCAGTCAAAACATAAAGGAGATTGATGTGACCGTGATAAACTATGATCAAGGTTTGATCATAGAATTGGAGAAGATGGAGAAGCTTCAATATGCATTATGCGCCCATCTACAGATAGTCAATTCTCTGATAACCTTTTGGAAGAAGGAGATCCAGAAACTCAAGATTGCATATCCGGATGTTTTCCCTCAGTGAGTGTATGTAGATAAATTTTTTTGATGCACCTTTGTAATTAATGTCAAAGGGGGAGTTGTATAGAATATGGAGTACATATATGTATAGGGAGATATAAGAGTTTGTATAAAATGAATAGAAGACAAAAGTTTTTGTGTAAAGGATCAGTTAGAGACTTGGCCATATTCCTTTGTTGCCATCAATGACAAAGGGGGAGATTGTTGTAAATTTGTCTATACTAAAGTATATGACTAGATATAGTGTTGTCATTATGGCAACAAAGTCATATAGCAGTTTGGAGTTAGCGCACCAAGTGTAAAGATCAAAAATCAGTTAAGTGTTGAAGACTGGACAACATATACAGCACCAAAGACTCAGAGCATTAGCGCATGTGTGTACGGATGAATTAAGGTATGGGCCCTGGAAGTTAAGATTGTTAGACTATACTTATGCTTAGTCTAAGAGCACATAAGTAGATATGCATAGATGTGAAAGTTATAGTCAGTTGAAGTTGCACAGCCAGTGTGTGCTAGCAGAGAGCAAAGCATAGAGCCGACAGTGACTATTTTGATTTTGTAGAGGCTATGCGCCCATTGTATTTAGGTTGCCGACACATGTACATGTATAATTGTAAGCATGCTTAAGCCAATTCATTTGGAAGTGTTATTTGTAATTAGTTATAGGGCCGACCTAATTGTATAATTGGTATGAGCGCATAAATATAAGGTGCACCCATTGTATTCGGTATGGAAGTGGAAATAGAGTTGTGAGAAGCAGAGCAGAGGTATGCAAAGAGAGCATATGATGTATTAGAGCTTTGTAAGAGGTCAAAGCATCAGTGCACCAAAGGAACTAATTTGACAAGTAGTGTCACAGTAACAGTTCACCTGCAGATATAGTGTGTATCTGATTCAAAAGGTTGTAGCCTTCATCATTTGAGCAGTGAGCTCTAGGATAGTGAGTCCATTCCCCTAACAGGGATCATTGTAAAATAATCCTAACAAGGTCCAACCCTTAACAAGGTCTATTGTACTAAAAGCATTGTAAAGCTACTCCTAATAGGGTAAATGATCTTCTAACAAGGATCACAAAACACTAGTGCATATTATTAGTGGGTATCAAGTCCCATTGGGGTTTTTACCTATTTGGGTTTCATCGTAACCATATTGGTGTCATGTGTTGATTTCATGTTTCATGTTTATGTGAATGTTTAATCCAGTACTTAAGCATTTATAATTCAGTATTCAAATTAAAGTGAAAAGTTAAAATACAGTGAACACTGATTCACCCCCCCCTCTCAGTGTTCCCATTCCTAATTGATCCTACATCCTTAGTCAATGTTATTACTGAAGAAAATGTTTTTATGAAAAGCTTACAATGTGATTCTTATGATACATCGAATGTGTGGATTCAAACTTGTAATGGTTTTCTTTATCCATCATTTGGTTCTATTACTTTACTGGTTGAACTTGGTGGAAAAATTGTGAACACTACCTTTGTTGTGGTTCCTACTTCTGATCAATTTCAAGTTAAGCTAGGTTTGCCTTGGTTGAATTCCATGCATCTTGTTTCTTCACATATCCATAAGTGTCTTAAATTCATTCATGATGATGAAATAAAGATGATTAATCATAGTTTATATCAACCTTCTAGGCCTAGAGATTGTGCTGCTCTTGATTTCTTTTGGCCTTCATTACCTAATTCATGTCCTCCTCGACTTGATAATCTTTTCCAATCATATCAAGCCTATAAACATCATAATATTCTTGAATTAAGCATACCTCCTATGGATCTTAATCGTGGTCTTTTTCCTACACCTTCTATACCTCCTTTAACTATGACTTCTAGTTCTGTTAATCAACTTCCTTCTATTGAACCTATCAAAGATCTTGTGATTGTTTCTCCTATTGTTAATAATTCTATTGATCTTCCTAAAGAACCTGTGAAGGATCCTACGATTTCTCCTCCTAGTTCTCAACCTCTTTCAAATAAATCAAAACGTAATCGATCTACTAATGAACGTCGTAAAAAGCATCGTGCTCATGCTAAAGCTCGTAATTCAATTCTTCAAGGATCTCTACCTTCCTCAGATAAACCTATGCATGATGTTTTAGAAGAAGTTGTTACTAATAATGATGTTCACATGCATGATTATGATGATTCTATTCGTATCTTAGATCCTATTTTGATTAATTTGGATGAAGAAGATACTCTTGATGATACTGATGATGTTAATGATGAATATGAGACTATTGACATTGACATTGTTTACCTAATATGCTTTCATCATAATTAACTCTTACACCTAGTGTCAAACATTGTGATTCTCAAGAGGATCCTTGTTTGGAACTAGCTATCATTCCTACTATGTTGGATATAGTCCCTCTTGCGAGTTACCCACCTTCCCTAAATGATATACAACAAGATGGGGAAAGTAGGCAACACACTTGATCGACTTGTCCTTCATGGTAGCTTTGTTGTGTATTTGTCTGCTGTACTATGCTTCTCCCATAATGTGTTTGCTAAATGTTGTTAGATTCTTTTATACGATCCTTGTTACTCAGTTGGTGCAAGGTGATAAAGGAATCGAAACTGTTGTTCAAATTCTTCTATATGTATCTCTATTCTTCTATGCATTGTTCAATATTATGTTGTAATTGTGCTATTGTTCGTAAATGTTTCCTTGTGTAATCTTCTTGGATTTGAGATATGGTAGCACTAATTCTTTTTGGTCTCCATGTCATGGTCCGAAAAGATTCTCCTTCGTATATCTTATGTGATCTTTCCTCCTTTGTGATTGAAGTTCTAGTTTCTTTGGGGAATGATGTCAATTCATTTGCAATAATATCATATATATATTATCTTATGATCATACTGACCCCACGGTAGGTAGATCCCTTCTATGTTCTCTATATGTTTCTGTGATATTTCCCTTGATTTGTCTTCATCTGGGGGCATCTCGACGTGGAAACATAATCAGTGGAGTTGTTTATGTTTTTGTTAAAGCCATTTCTCCTGTTAAAGTGTTAACAATGACTTTAACATGGGGGCATACACTCTACTCACCTATTGCACACACACGCTTTTCAATACGCACATATTTTTCAAAATACCATTTCTCCCTTTTTGGATTAGTAACTAATCCTTAAAGCATGGATTTATACTTTAGGATCTCTTGATCCCTCCAATTTCAAATATACATATATTTTGATCCCTTAATGTCGAAGGTGTCCTTAAGACCAGATCTCTTTATTGTTCTTTGGTTTTATTCTTATGGAATATGATATTCCTAAGGATGAATCCTTGATGGGTTGACTAGTGAGTAGCCACATTCACTAGGTGGTTCAATTCCATCTTTCCAGTTGCGTTGTTTTCTTGTGTGGTTCACAACGGGACACATGTTCTCATTGGGCAAGGTAATCACACCCTTTCTTTTTCTCTCTAGAGATGTCTCTCTTATTATGATGTAGGAGTCGATGAAGACTTGAGTCCCTAGGGGCTTAAGGTTTCTCTTTATCCCTTGGATTACGATAAGATTATCTTTTCATTCTGATCTCCTTTACCAAGAATTTGCATCGAGTCCATACTCTTACTAAAGTGGGGGCTTAATGTATTGTCTTAAAATGGAAGCACTTCCATGATAAGAGCATTTATCCCTCTGAGTAAGTGGTTTGGGGTCATGTTAAGCACCTTGATCAGGTCTTTTCATGTATTTGTCTTTCTCCTTGCTTTCCACTTCTTTTCTGCTTCATTCTAGGTGAAATTAGGGTTAGGATCCTAAGGATTCTCCTTAATTTCCCTCTTACATGGCTCTATTTTATAGGTAGGACTTAGAAATAGGTCATTCTCGCCTTCATCATAGTCATCATGGGATTTTGTGCCTATCCCTGGCATTCTGTCCCATTCTGATATCATCTCTAGGTCTCCGGGCATCCCCGGGACCTCTTGACTGATTCTGGCTGGATTTGGGCCCTAGGGTCAAATTCAAGGTTGATCTTGACTAGGTCAAGATCGAGCTTGAATCTAACTAGGTTAGGATCAAACTCAAACCTAACCAAGTTAGTCCCAATCTTGATTTTGCCCCCTCTCTCAAATCTCCAAATTCCTTGATTTTCGGGTATCGGGTTTCGGGGATATTTATTTTCCCTTCTCCAGGTTCGCTATTTCGGGTTTCAGAATGGTAAATCCTCTAATTGCATTTAATCTAGGTATATTTTCTAAAGGTTAGGACCTAATTCTCCAAGGTGGCCCCTCTAGAGGATTGTGCCCTGGTTCACTATAAAAGGAGGCATTCCTCTCTCATTTTCACATCACATCCATTATCACCAAGCAATCTCTCAAGCTCTCAAGTGCAAGCAAGAATTCAAGCAAGCATTCAAGCATTCAAGCATCCATCCATCAAGGAGATCCATTTTTAGCCATTGAATGATTCAATCTCTTTGGAGCCCCCTTGATGATCCATCCTTCTACATTCATCCAAGCCTCCTCATATGCAAAGATCAATTCAAGATTGGTGTTGAAGACCAAATGCCATTGATTTGAGACATCCTACATCCATTGAAGCATTCCTACTTGTGGATTTGAGGATTTGAATCCTCTACAAGGACTTCAACATAAGCAAGGTGAAAAGTTCCATTTGCTTTGTTTATGCACATTACAATTTCAATTCAATTTCAGGGTTAATTCCTAAATTGGGGTTTGACCAAGGCAAACCCTCATTTTCTTGTAGGTACAGGTGCGAGATTTTGGATCTAAGAGCATATTTGGATACCCTTTTTGATGAACTTTCAAGATCTATGAACAAAATTAGAATTGACCTTCAGATAAAGAATCTAGCCTTTGACCTTTTATGAGGGTCAAAGTCGACCTGAGCTCATCTTGGAAAAAGATTTCTGGGTTTTCTCCGTCTCGGCATTTCCAGTCCAAGATGGGTTGTAGAATTACCTGAAAGTACACACAGACATCATAAATTGGCATTTTCTAGATCTGCCCTAATTTGAGGTTAGTACTTGCATTTTAAATTCTAAACACTTCAATTCTACCATAAGGAAATATAGGGTTTTTCTCTCTCTTTCATATTCTCCATAGATTGATTTGATTGTGCATTAGCCTTTTGGTTGATCAAATTGGATCTCTCCTTTGGGAATTTGGATTTAGGAGTGGATCTCATATTTCCCCCACATATCACACTTACATACACATTACAAATAGAGGTGATTCAATTTTACTTTTATTCAATAACAAAATAATTAAAATAATAATTTATTTATGGCAAAAAGAATAAGAAGAATATTAGTTTAATTAAAATTTAATTAATTAAAGTTGAAGATAAAGAATTAATTAAATAATAAATCATTTAATTAATAATTAGAAGAATATTCAATTCCAATAGTGACATATTGTGATGGTTAAGTTGTTGTGTTGTTGTTCTTGCCACCAAGTTTTAAATCTCATTGGGGATGAGGTTCCCCATTTGTGGTCTCATTGGTTCATAGCTCCAGGTCAAAGTGTTTACCCCTCTTTAAAAGATTTAAAAAAAAGAAGAATATTTGACAAAATTAGATGAATATTGAAGGAATATAAAATGGACTTTAAATAATTAATAAGTAATTAAAATTATTCAATTTTAGGAATTTGGAGGGAAATGACAATTTTGAATTTAAATTAGAGAAATGCCACAAATTAATTAAATATTTAAGATCAATAAATTAATTAAGATTAAAATTAGTGTTAATATTGCGCATAGGCAATGGTACAATTTTAGGTGTCTACATTTTAGCCCTCTTCAAGACAATGTGTTTTCAAGAGTTGTTTCAAAGAAAAATAGCTAAAATCTTGCCCTAGTGTGCCCTAGCGAGATCACAGTAGTGACTAGGTAATATGTTGCCTCCTCAAAACATTGAGCAAAAATATAAACATGAGCTCAATTTGTCAACAAAGTGACTCTGAATGTAACAAAGCAAATGAATTATAAAATAAATATGTCCGATAAAAGTTATAGGATTTGAAAGACAAATTTTTACACGACCAATACAAAAGGGAAGGGTCACATACTCATCGAGGAGGGTTGGGGGCTATAAAAAGGGCCAAAGGGGCAATTTTCAAAGTCATGTGTGCACATTGAGCTTTTGGAGAGTGAAGGAGAAGAAGTCTTTGAGTCCATTTTGAAGAGCGATGGTGGGTATTAGGAGCGAGGATCACTTGGGTGAGCAGGTGCAGACATATCGCCGACCAAAGGTTGTGGGACTGATGGTAAGTATTTGTCAATTCATGCATTTTTTCTTATTTTTTGTGCATTTCAAGTTTTTATCTTTTTAGGGCCGTAGAGGCATTTTCTACAACTATAGGTCGCAATCATCAAGAATGTGATGAAATTAAGTAGCATGAAAAATATTTTGTTTTTATAAGTGATGCATAATCGTTGCATTTATGTGATGCAAGTGTAGGGATGAAATTTTGTAATTGTGGGCATTAGACACAATTACATGTAATGAATTAAAATGCGTAGTGTAAAATGTTTCAACGCAATTGGATGAACAATGTGACACATTTGCATGTTATGGAGTGAATGCTTAATTAAGTAATGCATTTTGACATATACTAAATAAGATTTGCAAGAATGCATGTTTAGATTTGTAGGCACATGCATTTTGATTGGTAGGCACATGCATTTTGATTGATTTGGCTATTTCATTTGCATGTTTAGATTGTAGACTCAATTTTGATTACTTGAGAGAATCATCCCAAGATGCTTGCATATAGACACTAGTTGCGTTAGTTTGACCACTGCCATCTAGATAGTGTGGGATTGCTGCATGTGACCTTTATGCCCCAGATTAGGGAAAATAGGGGATTGATCACTACCATGAGTGAGAGATGACACTTGAAGACCTCTTATTTCTATCTACCTACTAAAGAGTGCACTATGACTTTGGAGGATGTATGGAGGGTTCTTAGGTTATCGATACATGGGTTGAGGGTAGTGTATGGGGTACATGCAAGAGTGGGAGCACCGTGTGACTTATTTGAGTGTACAAAGGCAAAGTTGGGAACTAAGAATTATAAGATCAGATGGAAAAAGATGGTGGAAAATTATGATAGATTTTTTGGGTTATTGTGTGGGGTAGCGGTGGGGGTATTGGTTTATGATAGAAGAGGGCATGGTTTCTCGGTGGGTTGGGGTAATATGGTAGCGAGGATGTGGACAAAAAACATAATCCATGCATAGGTGCCTTGCATTTTGGCCATGTTATATTATTAGTTGCATGAAATTACATATCACAGGGCACAAACATTAGGTTGTTGGGTCACTCTGCTACAAGTCTGAGCATGCGAGCACATATCCGTGTGTAGACCAATTTTTGATAGATAACCTATTCAGGCTAGACAACCATATGTATATTATTATGAGGCAATAACACAAATATAACTAAGGCATAATTGATATTGGCACCACCAATTTAATATTATGAGGTAGTGACATAGAGACAACTAGGGCATGGTCAATATTAGTGCCATTAGTTTGATATGAGGGAGTTCATGTGGTGACCCTATATTGGTTGCATATCCTAGGAGTGAGACACATAGCACCTCAATTTTTTCTAATAATAGAGGTATTTCATTGGGAGTACTATGTAGAGTCAATACATTATTGGCATTCAACTAACTAATAGGTTCCTTGGAGAGAGACAAGGACTACCTATAGGATTTGTACATTTTTCTCAGTGTAGTAGAGATGTCTCAAGATGGGAACTGGTTATTCCTATAGTCACCACCATTACACATATTGATGGTTTGGTTTTGGTTCATTAGGATTAGAGATCAATGATAGTAGATACAGGTACCACCCAAGAGTATGATGCATGGTGGGTGCAATATAGATCCTTTCCCTTGACATATTCATGGGTACCAATTCATATTGAGATGGCTATGCAAGTCAAAAAACCATGATGGAGGACAAGGAGGCAAGGACATGGTGTTGGGAGAGGACATGGATGAAATAGAGGTGGTAGGGATAGAGGTTGAGGTTGAGGTGGGAGAGATGGAGGGAGGGGAGACAAGGATGAGAGGAATAATGGAGGAGATGGCAGATGAGGAAGTTTGGTAGTAGTAGGTGCCATAATAGGAGGTGAGGGAGAGATTGGAGACATTGGAGGAGAGGTTGTGAGAGGAGATGAGATGGAGGATGTTGACATAAGGTAGGATGTAGGACAAATCCTTGGTTTACAAATATTCCAAGAACAAATGACAACCATGAGAGATCAAATGCATACATTATAAGATAGGCTTGATGTTATAGAGGCTAGAGCAGATGCAACTAAGAGGAGGGCATTAGCAGTTTAGGGGAGAGATACAACAACAAAGGAAGAGGGGAACTAGTTATTAGGCATGGTGGTATTTTTGGAGGGGAGGATATATATAGGATGGAGCAGAAGAGAGATGGAACTATAGCGAGTGCATAGGTAGTTGAGGCTAGAGTTAGGTAGGTGAAGCAAGAAACACATGCTATGATTGATGGTATACATTATTTTTCTATCAAGGAGGCCTATAGACAAATAGAGGAAGACTGGAAAAGAGATTTAGTGTTGGTGATAGAATTATAAGAGCGCGGTTCTTCTCAAGTAGTATGGTCCCAGCTACATTGTCTCATGTAGGACATATAGTTGACAGAGTAGTGGGGGAGTTGTACAACCTCTTAGACCACCATGCACATATGAGAGTACACCAACTAGATAGATTGAGGTAGGACCCTCTATAGCTGCACAACTTAGGCCCACTATATTAGAGGGTAGAGAAAACACTAGTTTATTATTGACCTTATATTGTAGACACCTTTTGCATATATTTTGTGAGATTGTGAGCTCTATTAGACAGACACTATGACCTTGTGCTCTGACACATTTTCAAGTTATATATATGGTATGTAGTTTTGACAGGAGTTTTTGTTATGTATTCTACTTTATGCATGTAATGTGGTAAAATATGGATAGGGTTTAGAACAATGGGAGTTTGCACATAAAAGAGATGCTAAACAAATATTTAACACAAACATAAAATTCTAATGATATGAAATATAAATCCGAAAATGCTTGTAGATAAAATGAAATACATACCTCATAACATAAAAGATCTGGAAATACCTATTTTATGGTGCCTATATTGTGTTTCTAGAAATTATGTGACTAGATCTGGAACAGAAACACAGAGACGGATAAAACCCAAAAATCTTTTTCTTTTCCGAGTTAGGTTGATCTTGACCCAAATGTAGTTTGACCTTGACCCCTTTATGTCGACCTTGACCTGCACTGCTCTGACGGAAATTTTGTTCGCGGATCCCAAAAGTTTTTCGAAAAGGGTATCCGAATCTACTCTGTAATTTGCTATTCTATACTAGTACCTACAATAAAAATGGTTTTTTATTGTTGGGGGAGGGGTTTTCTGTAGTCAAACCCAAATTTAGGAATTAACCTTGAAATCAAAACTAAAATAGAGAATGCTAGAAATTAGTAAAAGTAGATCTAACAATGAAGCTATGATATTCAATAGATATGCAATTGTATTTCAAATGTAAAAAAGTATGTGAATATGAAAGCTTAGACTCAATCATTAAAAACCATAAATGTAAATCAAAACCTCCATGATTATATTCTTGGAATCCACCTTGAAGGAAGAATGAATGAATCTCGAGGATGCACAAAGGATCTTGAAGAAAGATCACAGCACCATGATGGATAGATCTAGGGCTTGCATGCTTGAATCCTTGATCTTCAATGGAGAACTTGAATGCTTGAGGGGAAGACTTGAAAAAACTTGATTGAACACTTGGAAGCTTGAAAACATGTAGAATAATGGATGCTTGAAAGTAGACAATCGCTTCGATGGATTATACGTAGCTCCTCCTCCTTAGATTTCTTGATCCCAAATGAGAGGACAAGGCTTCCTTATATACAAGTCTAGGGCACAAACTTCTAGAGAGGCCAATATATGAGAAATAAATTTTGATTAGGCTCATACCCTTAGAATTGGACCTATATTAAATGTATTTTTAAGAGTCGCAACTTCGAAGCCCAAAGCAGCCAACCCGGAAGCAGGAAACAACTCTTTCCAAACCTCGATATCTGGAAATCCTTGGAATTTGAAATTTAGACCCTGGGTCAGGGTTAAGGATGACCCTGACCTAGGTTAAGGTTGAGGTTGACCCTGACCCAGAAGGTCGACCTTGACCCTGAGGTCAAGAACCTCAAAATATCAATGCAAGATACCAAAAATAGGCAGGAAAGAAGTGGAAAATAGGGCAGGACAAGGGAAAAATCTAGATCCAAGTCAGAGATCCATTCAAGGCATTTGACATGACCTTACTCGGAGGGCTAAACCCATCCTAAATGGAAGAACTTCCATTTTCTGATGATACATTTAGCCCCCACTTTAGCAAGAGTATGGAAATCAAACATACTCATGGTAAAGTTAGAAGAAATACTTCAGTGGCTCACAACGAGGTGGAACATCACTTATTCCAAAGACATGAACCCCAAGGCCAAGGATTATAACTCAAGATATACGCACAAAGGCATAAAAATAAAGAGAAAATAAAGGCAAAGCTAAAAGATGCAAAAAAGAGGGGTTAGTATAAAAACAAACCCAAATCAACTAGCAAAGGAAACCTTGCTAAGAAATGATTCCCATACTAATATCATATTTGGAAAGCTATCATAAAAGAATAAATGAATACATAAGAAAGACACGAGAAACACTATAAATAACATAGCTTCATGATCTAATCCTACTAGCATGAAAGCAAAAAGAGAGAGCGATTACCTCACCCAGTAAGATGCCCACCTTACCATGAATCACCAAGGAGGGAGAGCCCAACAGGTAGCCAAACATGATAGTTCACCCATAAACTGTGCTTTGTAGTTGTAATGCATCTTCTGATAGCTTTTGGAATACCCATAGATCCACATTCTTGTATCACTTATGGAATATAAAATGCGTGTCTCTTCAGGATTTAGCAACTTATGTGTGTTACCTTCCGAGGATTTAGCATATTTGAAATTGAAAATGCGTGTCTCTTCATGATTTAAAAACTTATGTGTGTTACCTTCTGAGGATTTAACATATTTGAAATTGAAAATGTGTGTCTTCTTCAGGATTTAGCAACTTATGTGCGTTACCTTTCGAGGATTTAGCATATTGCAAAATGTAAACTATAGCATAAGGAAGACCTTATATATGCCCTCCTCCTTATCGTGGCTACCTAATAGACATGATAAGGAAGAGAAGGAGGATACCTACTTATCAAAGTAAGGAGATATCCTGTTAAAAACAATGTACACTATATTCTTAGCAAAGAGTATTGACCCTTACATCGAAGAACATAGATAATTGTGAAAAAGGATATGTCACTTATGGAAAAAGGATCCTCAAAGAGAAATATATCTTATCAACAAGACCCCCACCATAGAGGAGTGCTTTGGATAAAATATCATCTTTCAAAGAAAAGTAAAGAGGGATCAAAGATTCAATCATCCTGCCCCCTGTGATCAAGAGGAAGAGGAATCTTGGAACGAAGGAAGCAAATTCTAACCTCAAAGCAAGGGCAAGAGTTTATGAAGAACATAATTTGAAAAATAAAGAAGAGGTGATGACCCAGGAGAACAACCTATCACATAAAAGGATATCCATAGCCAAAACATCAATTAGTATAATGAAATAATGTTGCAGAATAAACAAATGCCACTAAGCTAAGTAAAGTAGATCCCTAGACAGAGAGAAAGAATGAAAACCTTGCCCCCCAAAGATGAAAGCAAGGGATATACCAAGATATGACATAAAAAAGAGATATCTTTGCAAATCCAATGTCTTTAGAAAAGATATCATGAATACTAGAAGAGAGCTATGGATGATTATGAGCAAAGGAAAGATATCATAATACAAAACCATAGGGATAAAATATAGAAAGAATAACCAATTAAGCTAAAAAAAAATACATGCTAAGAGAATAATGGATCCTAGGAAAATGGAAGAAATACCTCTTGCCCCCCAGTCAAGAGATGAGGAAAAAATATCTATATTATAGAAGAATGAGGGGTAAAATTATGAAGAAATTGTAATACCGCACGAGAGAGATATAATTCCTAAAGCAACTCTTTCTCTAACATACATCTTGAAATGCACACAATCAACAAGTAAATGTGTATTATTATAGTGAAGAGGATATTTGTACTTGGAGAGAGCATCTTTCGACATAGGTTTAAATATTTTCTTCTTAGAATCCATTAATTGAACATACACCTTCTTAGCCACATCTTGAGGGGTATCGTGGTGATCTAAGGAAGATGTTGGAAGAAGAACATGAAGAGGAGGACAATGATCAAAATCAACCACCTTAAATTGAGATAGCGGAAAACCTAGAGCATGCATATCTTATTTAGGGGATAGATGAATCGTATATTTAATACCTTGTTCATTAACACTAGGCCCTAAACCCTTATAACCTTGTTTAGCCACCATATTGTATCCTATAGTGTACATATCTTGTAAAGCTTCTATAGGAGGTAATTGTTCACGATGATCCTGAGAAAATGTTGTATAAGGTGGAATGATAGGTTTATAAGAAGTTTCTTTTCTCTTCCCTTTAATATCATCATGGATTGGATAAGAAGGGGAAGGTAAATCAAAGAATTCTTGCACATCTATATTCTAAACCATAGTTTGAGCCCCATCATATGTGTGGGAAGAACTAGGGATAGAAGATGAAGAAATAGGAGTGGAAATATTTGGATTTGGATTAGGAAGGATAGGATTAGGATTAGGAAGATTAGGAAATGGGGTATCATCTACCAAATGCTTCACATAATCCAAAAGAGTAATAGGTCCGCCACACAAATTCTTAATGAAAGTTTTGAAAGCAAGAAGACTAGTATTAGTCAATCTCATAATAGCATAGTCACTACAAAGGATTTGAAATATTTTAACATGAGTGATAGGATCTCCCTTACCATTGTGATTCTCAAGACGAGGCATATTGGCTTGTTGGGGAATAGGAGCATGAATAATGTCTAGGGATAAAGGACTACCCATTTCACATGTAGGAATAGTAAACTTGGATTGAGTTAAGGATACAAGTTGTTGTTGTAAAGAGGACACAGTTTGAGCCAGACTAATGATTATGGAATCATTAGAAGAAGTAGGAGGCATAGAAACATTAGGAACACTAGGAAAAGTGTATGAAGCGGTAGGAATGGAAGACACAACCAGAGGAACACTCATAGGAAGAGATGGAATAGATGTATGTCACCAAAGGAGGAGTATAAGTAGGAATGATAGGTAAAGGAATGGAAGAAGGTTCCACACTAGTGATAGGAGGAGTGAATCCTAAATCTTGAGCTAAAGGTTTGGCATTTAAATGCAAAAGATGAGTGATACCACACAGGAGATTAACACCTTGATCGCTATCACGAAGGACTTTCTTAAAGGCCTCTATAGCATGAATATAATATTTAGGATATAACATTTTAGGTGCACCAATGTTGTAAATAGTGGAACATGAAGGTAACCATGCACACACCCTATGGTAAAGGCCAATTGAAGAGGTTGTAGATGAAGATGAAATAGGAATAGGATCAATGGAGATCTTATTCAAACAATTTTCATCCTTACTTCCATGTACCTCATTAGGGGATCTATCCTCTTTTTCAATAAAAGCCTCATAAAAGTATTCAAAACAAAAATCATACATGTTGAACACAAAGTAGCACTACAAGCATGAAAAATGTAAATGTTTTTGTATTTTTAATGAAATTTTGTAAATTTTTTTTTGAAATATAAATGCAAGAGCATAAAATAAATCTACTTTTATATGCATGTAAGATCTAACATAAAATGCAAATCTAACACCAAAAAGAAATAGTTGTCGTAAATGGGTTCACCAAAATGTAATGTGGTAAAATACGGATAGGGTTTAGAACAATGGGATTTTGCACATAAAAGAGACCCTAAACCAATATTTAACACAAAGATGAAATTCTAATGATATGGAATGTAAATCTGGAAATGCTTGCAGATAAAATGAAATACATACCTCATAACATAACAGATATGGAAATACCTATTTTTTGGTGCCTATATCATGTTTTTGGAAATTTTGCAACCGGATCTGGAATAGAAACACAGAGACGGAGAAAACCCAAAAATATTTTTCTTTTCTGAGTCAGGTTGACCTTGACCCAAATGTAGGTTGACCTTGACCCCTTTATGTCGACCTTGACCTGCACTACTCCGATGAAAATTCTGTTCGCAGATCCTGAAAGTTTGCTGAAAAGGGTATCTGAATCTACTCTGTAATTCACTATTCTGTACTTGTACTTGCAAGAAAAATGGTTTTGTTTTTTTGGGGAGGGGTTTTCCTTAGTCAAACCCCAATTTAGGAATTAACCTTGAAATCAAAACTGAAATGGAGAATGCTAGCAAGTAGTAGAAGTAGATCTAACAATGAAGCTATGATATTCAATAGATATGGAATTGTATTTCAAATGTAAACAAGTATGTGAATATGAAAGCTTAGAATCAATCATTAAAAACCATAAATGTAAATCAAAACCTCCACGATTATATTCTTGGAATCCACCTTGAAGGAAGAATGAATGAATCTTGAGGATGCACAAAGGATCTTGAAGAAAGATCACACCACCATGATGGATAGATCTAGGGATTGAATGCTTGAATCCTTGATCTTCAATGGAGAACTTGAATGCTTGAGGGGAAGACTTGAAAAACCTTGATTGAACACTTGGAAGCTTGAAAACATGTAGAACAATGGATGCTTGAAAGTAGACAATCGCTTTGATGGATTATGCGTAGCTCCTCCTCCTTAGATTTCTTGATCCCAAATGAGAGGACAAGGCTTCCTTATATACAAGTCTAGGGAAAAAACTTCTAGAGAGGCAAACATATGAGAAATAAATTCCCATTAGGCCCATACCCTTAGAAGTGGATCTATATTAAATGTATTTTTAAGAGTTGCAACTTCGAAGCCCAAAACAGCTGACTCGGAAGTGGGAAACAACTCTTTCCAAACCCCAATATCCAGAAATCCTTGGAATTTAAAATTTAGACCTTGGTCAGGGTCGAGGTCAACCCTGACCTAGGTTAGGGTCGAGGTTGACCTTGACCCTGAGGTCAAGAACCTCAAAATTTGAATGCAAGATACCAAAAATAGGTAGGAAAGAAGTGGAAAATAAGGCACGATAGGGGAAAAAGCCAGATCCAAGTCAAAGACCCATTCAAGGCATTTAACATGACCCCAAACCACTTAATTAGAGGGATAAACCAGTCCTAAATGGAAGTGCTTCCATTTTTTGATGATACAATGCATGTGCTTTATATTATGATGATGTGATGTACATGTTCTATGATGCACACAAGTTCTATTTATGATTCTTATTACTTTCTATTTGATATTATGATGATGCATATGCCATGATTTATTTATATGGATATGAATCTCTTATAGATGCAATGTTTATTATGCTTACCACATGTGATGCAATTAATGACTAATGATGACGATCTATTTTTTTGTATTTTTGTGTGCATATTTCTGATGGTTACAATAAGGTGCAACATAATATAATGTAATTCAAATAATATGGTCCTATGATTATGATTTAGGTGTTAACCTATTATGAATGTGGGATACATTATTTTTGGTTATCCTAGAATATAAAATCATAACGACCTTGAGGGTCGACTGAAAGAATTGTTAGGATTAACTAAGAGAATATTAGGAGTAACTTACATAGACTTAATGAAATGGCTTGGTTGATAGAAAATTAGGTAAATCATTTGAAAGGATAGACAGTCCATTGAAATCCATAATATATATATATATATATATATATATAGATACCACTTTTATGTTTTGAATCTTCATACTTGGATGTAAAGATTTTCATCATTGAACCACTTTTATTTATCAAATAGGCATGTCCCTACCAATATATTGAAAATCAAGGTAGGATTGTCCCTTTGCATATGACAAACACTTGTAATAGATAAGGAATGTTTTCATCCATCTAAGGGGTCATGCATTAATGGTTGAGGTATGTGTGACACTCACGAGGAATTTGATCCATGAAAATATTTTTACATTAGATGCTTTGCTCACATTTGAACATGCTAACATAGACACCCAAAATACCTTTCCTTTGGCTTCAGAAAAACCATCCCCTAAACAAAAAACAAAGGAAAATATAACCACGAACCATCTTGGATTCTCTAATTACTTGTGGATATCCTAGAGAATCGTAGGAACTTGACTCAAGATAAATCAATAAAAAATAATAATTACTCAGACAAATAGTCAACAACCATACTACTCTTTATATTTTTTATGTGTTTTTTCTATGATGAAATTAATGATGATGATGTGTGGTTCCAAGAGTGAGGTGCCTTGTATAAGATTGTCTTCTCTAGTTTCGAGTGTATCCATCCCTTATATAAGACATGATGACCATATGACAAAAAGGGTTGATAGTAATTGACCGATAGATAAGACAATGTGATCAATTTTATTGAGGACCCATTGATAAGTTTGTCAATTGATGCATGATTTGTGAGGCTTGGACTTGTACTACATTTAGTGTTCGTTCAACGCTTGTCAGAGAAAAAAGAT
Source organism: Chamaecyparis obtusa (assembly GCA_027943335.1). Classification (NCBI taxonomy): domain Eukaryota; kingdom Viridiplantae; phylum Streptophyta; class Pinopsida; order Cupressales; family Cupressaceae; genus Chamaecyparis; species Chamaecyparis obtusa. The sequence continues at coordinate 27,674 of BSBK01010955.1, read as the reverse complement.
TATTTTATTGATGATGAGAAATACACCATTGTTTTATATTTTTTACGAATTTTTTAAGTACTTTTTATCATTTTTTGGACTTTTAACAATTGTTTTATTTTTTTCAATACTTTTTATTATAAAAAAAGGACTTTTTATGATTTTAATTTTTTTTTAGGACTTTTAGACGATCATGACATGAGTGTGCCTCCAGTGTGGACATGGGAAAATTTATTATGGCATTGGAATGATGGAATGACTTGTGGATAGCATGATAAACTGACTTATGAAAGGCCTGATGGACTGACTCACGAGGAAACAATAGGCTAACTCATAGATATGTGAGTTTAAAAAAGACTAATAAATTCCATGCCTTGGATGGTATGAAAAGCTTATTATGGAAGTGGATGCAATGGATGGATGTATGACAATGGAAATGCAGTTGGGTCAGCTAGAATGATAATAGAGAGTGGAGCAAAAATATCTACTCAATGTCACTTATTACCAAGTTTTCACCAAGGTACCAACCTTAGGAGTCATCAAAGTGGTTTTTACCATAGGATGACTTATTTCTCTTATATATCTATTTATTGGTGTCACTCAAGATACCTATTTTCTATTTTTTCACCTAAGTGACATTTTTTAAATTTTTTTTGTGGTTTTGACTTTTTTTTTGTATTATTTTAGACATTTAAAAAAATGATTCTTTAAAAATCATGTGTAGAGCTTGTGTAGTTGCAAGCTACTAATAGGATCTGGTAGTGGATCACCCTCAAGAATAGACAATTAATAAGCACCTAAACCAAATATTGATGTGACAATGTAAGGTCCAAGCTAATCCATTTCAAACTTTATTGCTTTCTCTTTGTCAACTAAGTTCCTCTAATTTCCCATTAATACCAAGTCTCCTATTTCAAAGAATATGACATAGATTTTCTTGTTGTAGATTCTACGAAGATGATTCTTATAGGATTGTAAATTATTCAGGGCATTTTGACATTTCTCATCAAGGATTTGAAGTTCTTGTAGCAAAGATAACTAGTAGTCTTCCTTTGAAATGATATTCTGCAGTGATACGAGCAAGGAAGGTAATGTGACTTCTATAGGAAAAATGGCTTCTAATCCATAGACCAGGGAATATGTCATGGATCCAGTGGGTGTATGGATTATAATGCAATATGTCCATAAGGAAGGATTGATTTGGAGGTTCTAGTCATGACCAACATTATTGTTAGTCTTCTTAAGGATTTTCAATATGGTTTTATTAGACCCCTCAACTTGACTGTTAATTTGTGGGTAGTATCCCTAGTCAAAGTGGTGTTGGATATGAAACTTGTCACAAAGTTATTGTAAGAATTTGCCTAAGGCAAAGGATAAAATGCCAAGATCTATAAGCTTAAGAGATAACACAAGAGAGACAAGATGATCAAATGAATAGATTCAATAATGATCAATAATCAAATGATAATAAATAAATATAAAGTAGGAGTGCCTGAATATATAGGAAATGTGATAAGACTACATGGTAAGGAGATGATAAGATATCAACCACACTAGGTGGAATCACATGTCCACAAAAGGTGGATCATCCTCCATTGTACACCAAATTATGTGCAACATGTGCAACAATGAGAGGATGATAATGTGATAAGAGCACTAAAGGTGGATCTCACACAGAAAGAGGTATGATATGACAACTATCACAATGTAAAGTGGAATTTCTCCTAGCCATGTGCTAAAATGAAATGCAAACTCCTAGGTATCTCAAGGAAAACTATTATGCAAATGCATTATCCTAAGTAAACTTAAGTAAAGTATAATTAGTAAATACTTAATTAAACCAACACCCCCCCTTAAGTGCAACTTAGGAGAATGCACTTAAGCTCACAATGCTAGATGAAAATGCATGATGGGTCTCAGCTACTAGGCCATGTTAGGTACCGATGTACACTATGCAAGAGCAATGCAATGCAATGCAATCTCTCATAAAGTAGAGAAAGAGGGAAAACCTCATGGGAAAAACCCTCCCCCAAAAAGAGAGATGAAAAAAGAAGATGCATGGATGGATGAAGTAATCAAGACCCCCCCCCCCCCCATTATGACATACATCATGTATATACAATATAGAAGTATGAGAAAGACACAACCCCACATGAGGAAAAATTCCCCCCAGAAGAGAGAAGTAGTAGAAGAAGAGAGACAAGGTATCCCCCCTCAATGTAGAATGCCCATCAATGATAGATGCTCCAAGATGAATGTAGAAGTTTCTCCAAGAATGTCTAACAATGTTCCTCCCCTTAGGAAGAAACAATGCTATAGGTGTATATGAGATGTCTCCCCAATATGTTGGAATAAACCTCAAGATGAATGATGTCTCTGAAAATTGCTCAAATGTCCCTATGTCGATACAGAAGGCTACCCCTTCCAAAACTATTGAAAAGAACAAGTCATGATCAAACAAAGATGGATGCAGACCATGTCCCAATGAACCAAGCATCTTCTCTAATGATAAAGAGACCTCTAGCAACTATTGTACATAAGGATCCACAATCACATCAACCTCAAAAGACTGATCATGTAGAGAATGGAAATGAGGGTCATAGCGTTCCCTCAAAACAACTGAAGAAGGATCTTCCCAATCAAAGAGAAGATGTATATCATCAATGATGTATCCCATATCATCAATGTAGGAATCCACAAACAAACCTGCAATGTATGTCAAGTAGTCATCCCCTGCTACTATAACTAGAAGACAATGTGTACCCTATTGTGTTGAATCATATGTATTGGAGTTGATGAGTAAACAACCCACAACTCCCAAGAACACCTGCATGCAAACACCTGTCACAGAAAGAGAGAGAAGAAGTAAGAAGATATGGAGGCCTGAATGCATTGATCCATGAGAGAGGAGAAATCATTTTTTATATGCAAAAACAAAAGTTGCAATTCAATAATGAATAATCTATTATGAAAACAAAGGAGATCAATCCTTATAAAAGAAGATCTGAAAACCTAAAAAGGTAAAACCTAGGTTGCATAATAATAATTAATAAAACAATTAATTATTATATGCCTAAAGTTTAGCTTAAGCATAAAGAGATAATAAGTGACTTAGTAATTAAATCAAATATGATTCAATTAATAAGCAAACACTTTATTACTCTAACAATATGGACCTATCACTATAGCAATGTATGCATGTGGAATGTGTTGATGTTGTGACCTTGTCCTGCGACTGTCTGAAGGAGCCCCCACAAGTGAAACTGTTGAATCAAGTGTTTGTCTAACCCAATGAGGTCTAGTGGATGATGATGATGAAGGAGTATCCTTAACCTTAAGTTTACCAAGCAAAGGTGTAATCATGCGTGTAGGGGTCGAGGTAGATGAACCATCTGAATCACTGCCACTATTGTCACTATCAGTTTCCACAATGTCTAAAGTATGGAAAGGAGTAGAGGATAAGCTAGGTGAACTTTCCTCAAAGTGAAAATTCCTCTCTATGAAAATTGCATGAGTCTCAGGATCCATAAGTCTATATGCTTTAACACTTTCTTCATATCCAATAAATGTATAAGGCCTTGGTAGAGGTGCCTTACATTTTTGTGAAGATATATTTTCCCGTACTGGAAAACCAAATTTTTTAAGTGTTTCACAACCAGTTTCCTTCTACACCATGCCTCAAAAGGAGTCATTCCATTGAAGGCATTATGAGGAGATATATTAAGGATGTGATTGCCACAACTTATAGCTTCTATCACAAGTGATGAATCAAGAGACTTAGATTCAATTATGAAACTTGCCATTTCCTTAAGAGTTATAATCTTCATTTCTACAACTCTTGTCTATTGAGGACTAAATGCAACTAGATTTTGAAGATCAATACCCTCAAGTTCACAAAAGTCTTTAAGTCTTGAGTTCACATATCCTCTTTCATTGTCTACATGAAGAACTTTGATGGCTTTACTTGATTGCTTCTCAACATGACTCTTGAAGGTTAGAAACTTATCAAACACTTCATTCTTGTGACCAAGAAAGTAGACCCATGTGTAGTGGGAAAAGTCATCAATGAAAGAAAGGACATAGCGACCCTTATTGAATGATGTCATTAGAAAGGGGCCTGCTAGTACACTATGAACCAACTCAAGAAAAATTGATGCTCTCCAAGACTTTCCTTTTTCAAACTTTTCTTTAAGATGCATATCCATTAAACAAGTTGAACATTCACCCTTGGAAAATTTGATTGTAGCTAGACATTTGACCATTTGTTTTGAGATAAGTTTCTAAAGATAGCAGAAATCAAGACGTCCAAACCACTCATGCCATAATTTACTTTGTGATGGAGTATGTGTCAACAAGGCATGTGAAGGATAATTAGGCACAAAGTGGGAGAAAGAATAAAGCCTTGTGTCATGGTTATCTTTCCCAACTGTAACCAATGAATCATCCTTAAGATTTCACACCATGATTGAATCAGGAAGGAACTCAACTTTATTTCCACCTCCATAGTTAGTGAATTGGTAAATTGAAAGGAGATTGGTGATAAGGTTAGGAACATAGAGAACATCTTTGAACTCTCTATTTTCCATCTCAACTGGTCCTTTCCCTTCAAATTCCACTTGTGTATCATTCCCTATAAATATTTGAGGTACCTTAGATGGCTCCAATGAAGAAAATTGCCCCTTTTAAGCACCCATATGATGTGTGGCACCCGAGTCAAGAATCCAATCCTCTGAAGAAATTGAACTTGCCATAAATACTTGCCCTTTTCCCTTTGAAGTAGAAGGAGATGAATCCTTAGAAGAATTTGGCACATTGATTTTATTTTTCTTGGGTAAGTTTTCCAACTCATAAATTCTCTTGGTCTTGCAATGATGCTCATCATGATTTAGTTTCTTGCAATATGCACAAAATTGTTTATATTTCTTGTTGTTATTTCCCTTCTTGTTGGAAGAAGAATCACCTTGTTGTGAGGAGGAAGATTATTGTGTCTCTGATTGTGATTTTGGCTTCCACTTCTTCTTCTTGTTTTTGAAACTTTTTCTAGCTTGAATTCTTTGGTTCTCATTATTAGCCACCAATTCCATAGACTTTGAAGACTTGAGAATTCCCATATCCATCAATTTTGACTGTTCCAACATCAACATTTTTGCAACTGCATCAAATGAAGGCTCAATGAAGGCACTTCACATGGTCAACTTGTGAGTATTGTAACTCAAGACAAATGCTGCATATTTTGAAGGTAGTCTATTCAAGATGTGATGAATCAACCTATCATCCTTTATGGGATTATCACAACCCTTAAGTAGTGTTCTAAACTCATTGACTTTGTTGACATAGTCTTGAATTGTGTCAAACTTCCTAGGATCCAAGACAATTAGATCATCAATTTTGAATCCCTTTTCCTCATCCACCTTACTATACAAATCTTCAAGTTTTTCCCAAGCCCCTTTGGAATCCTTAAAGCTAGAAATGTGGAAGAAGACATCTTTATGAACACAACTCCTTATAATTCCTAAATTCATATTGTATTTGATTTCCCAATCATTTTGTGCATTAACATCCACATTAGGACCAGTAGGTTCTTTATTTTACCATTTACATAAATATTTAAACCCTTTTCCATTAGTTTACTCCATACTTTATCTTTCCATGTAGCATAGTTGTGTGAAGTTAACAATGGACATCTAGGTGAACCCATGATGCACAATTGAAAGACAACAAGAGAGAGAGAGAGAGAGAGAGAGAGAGAGAGAGAGAGAGAGAGAGAGAGAGAGAGAGAGAGAGAGAGAGAGAGAGAGAAGACACCCCCCCACCCACCAAATTCACTCAATCAAAGAACCCCCCCCCCCCCCCCCCAAAAAAAAAAAAGAAAAAAAAAACTTTTGGCACTTTAGATGTAGTGCATGTATAATTGCCACTTGCCAAAATTGGCCAAAGTGGACTTCTAATTTTGTTGTTTACAACCACCTCAATGAAGCCAAATCAGACTCAAATCAATATAGCTTAGAATCAAATCAAATCCTAAGTATTACAATGATCATACAAGGCCAAAAAGGACTTAGATCTAAAAGTGACATTTTATCCCAAATAAGGCTACAATCTGATAGCAAATCTAGAAAGTACTCAAAAAATTATACACTTAAAAAAAAACACCTGAAAATGTGTCCATATGAGTCTAAACAAAGCCTTTGAAGTTGTGAAAATAGGGATCAAATAGGTACAATCATCAAAATCTATAATTTTTGTCCAATTTGTGAACCAAAACCAGTAAATAACACCACCACTTGAAAGTTTAGGAAATTCTAGCCAAAAAAAAAAAATTGCACTCAATTTGGAACCCAGATGACCAAGTTATGGCCTCCCAAAATCAGACTACAAAACTAAAAATACAAATGGTCAGGGTTGCAATTTTTTCAAATTTGATGATGTCAACAAACCACTATCTTAAATATGATGGTCAAATGACTGTCGTTGCAGTTAAAAAATGCCCAGGTATGACAGTCAAATGACCATCAATTTTGATGCAATGAAATGATGAGGTAGACACTATGTTAAATTTGATGGCTAGATGATCGTCAAAGAAAAAAAAAATCCTTCATGACGACTAGACAACCATCAAATTTAATATCACCAAAAATTGCAGAAAATGCAATTTTTTTTTTAAATTACCATTTTTATGGTGTTGCCACGTGTTATATTTGGGTTGGCCTTGTGTTGATGTGTGGCTTGATGCAATGCCACATGTTTGTGTTGGGTCACCGAGCTGGCACTGATGTGGCAGAGCCTGTAGTGGTGGAGCTTGGTTGTGGATGTGGGATTTTAGTCCCCCATTCACAGTGCAATGGAGGTATAGAGGGTTTAAAACCCTTGAATCCCACTACCAAAATAAAAGAGCTTGAATCTCTTACCATTGGCTCAACATGATTTGTTGGGGTCAGGTTGTCGAGCTCCTGCTCGGGTCACAAGGCAATTTTCTTGGCTCATGTCCCGCTTGACTTGGGTGGGGTTGAGCTTGACTGGGAGGCTAATGCGATCTCCTTGGTAATGGGCTCAGGTTAGCGAGCCAAGTTGAGCTGCCGAGCTGGTATTTTAAAATGGCCTCTGGGATTTGTCCCACATTCATGAGGTGGGTGAAGTTGATGTTGTTTAAAAATAAAATCCTACAAAGATTAAAGAAAGAATTGGGAAATGTGTGCTGGACTGCTCAGAGGTTGTGTTGTGAGGTCTTTGTGATGTCCTTGTTGACATGTGCAGATGTGATTGTGATTGCACTTTTATGACTTGTACTACAACTGATCTGTGAGATCTGTATTTTGCATGAAAATATAGAATTTTCCTAGATCCAAAAAATAATTAAAAAATTAAAAAAAAAACTAAAAATTTGTACCACATTGCAGATCAGACTGCTCAAGTCTGATTTGCAAAAAAAATTTGCCTCAAATTTGACTTTTGTCCAAGGTAGGCAAATTTATAGTCAAAATTTATGGAAATGGCTACCTAGATGCAATGGCAAGGTTAGATCTTTCTCTAGATGCTCCCACAAGCTTCTACTCCTCCAGATCTAAATCGTGGCCATCCAAAAGATGAAGCAAAGATCTCTCCAATGGCTATGTAATGAAATATTCTATGGCTCTAATACCATGTAAGAATTTCCCTAAGGCAAAGAATAAAATGCCAAGATCTAGAAGCTCAAGAGATAGCACAAGAGAGATAAGATGATCAAATGAATACATTCAATAATGATCAATAATCAAATGATAATGAATAAATACAAAGTAGGAGTGCCTGAATATATAGGCAATGCAATAAGACTACATGATAAGGAGATGATAATCTATCAACTACACTAAGTGGAATCACATGTCCACCAAAGGTGGATCATCCTCCATTGTACATCAAAGTATGTGCAACATGTGCAACAATAAGAGGATGATAATGTGATAAGAGCACTAAAGGTGGATCTCACACACAAAGAGGTATGATATGACAACTATCACCATGTAAAGTGGAATTTCTCCTAACCATGTGCTAAAATGAAATGCAAACTCCTAGGTGTCTCAATAACAACTAATATGCAAATGCATTATCCTAAGTAAACCTAAGTAAAGTGTAATTAGTAAATACTTAATTACACCAATAGTTATCATACACCTTGATTTTTATGGGGTACCATTATATGTGACTATGGAAAGTGAGACTCCATACTAGAAAATGATGTAGTTAAGGATGAACTTAGATATTTTCTTACCAAAAATGTAGGTCATGGGAATAGCTTTTGTCCATTTTGTGAAATACTTAGTGGCAATGATTATGAACTTATCACCATTAGAAGACGAGGGATGGATTTTTCTAATGATGTCAAGTCTCCACTTTTAAAATGGACTTGGAGATGTGATTAGTTGCAATTCTTGAGCTAATGCATGTATTAGATCTTCATTGATAAGACATTTTTCACACTTATGTACAAACTTATAGGCCAATAATACCCAATCCTTAGAAGATGATTCACCAAAGTAGGACCACTATAATGAGTTCTAAAAAACCCTTTGTGTACTTCACTTAATGTTATTTGTGCTTCTTCAACATTGAGACATCTAAGGAGGGTTTTGTCTAGGATCTTCCTATATAAGGCATTAGCAATAATAACGTATGGGAAGCTTGTCTAATAACAAAATTGCATTGGTTATAGGACAAGACTGGGAGTAAGTATTGGTAATTTAAATAGGCATATCATTGTACTATAGGGAACTAGGTCCAAAAATCTTAGACACAAACTCAAATAAAGGGACTTCAATGGTGGAGTCCATAATTTGCTCTACTTAAAACTTGTAGTGTGTGATGTTGTTAGGAATATTAAGTAATGATCCCACTATTTTTATTGCATCAACTATTTGTTTTTGCATTCTATAAATCTTCTCAAAGACAATATGGTTAAAGTATTTCTTAAATTCATCTACCTTTGTCTTGTAAGGTATCAAATTTTTATATTTATTCATGTAGTCATTATTAACTTTCTTTATGATTAACTGTGAATCTCCATCAACATGAAGTCTTTAATATTCCATTAAATAGTTGTTTTGAGACTTGTGATAAGAGCTTCATATTCCAACATGTCATTAGTACAAAAAAAGTTGAGCTTGCAAGATTTAGGTATGGAGTCACCTTGAGGTGTGATAAACAATATTATTGCATTGGATACCTTATGTGCATATGATCCATCAAAGTATAAACATCATTGTGTAGATGTATCAATTAGAAATATAGCCTCATCTGGAATGTCTAACAAAATGGGACGAGTTGCTAGGATGGGCACATTAACTAACTAATTTGTTATTACTTATCCTATGATTTATCTTCTATCAACATACTTTATTTCAAATTCACTTAGGATCATGACCCATTTAGCTAGTCTCCCTATGAGTGTTACATTATTGAGGAGATATTTCAGTGGGTGAATCTTGTCTATGAGTAATGTCTTATTGACTAAGAAGGTAGTGTCTTAGTTATTGAGAAGCAAAAACTATTGGTAGACATGGTCATTCAATGGTAAAATAATTCAAATCATATCCCACTAGTGTTATGCTAATGTAGTAAATGACCCTCTTCTTGCCTTAAAAGTAATGTTGTGCTAGAAGGACACCTAGAGATGTTGTTGATACTAATATGTAGAGGAGTAAAGGATTTCCTTCCCTTGGTGGCATTTAAACAAAAGTTGAGCGTAGATAATCCTTAAGTGATTGAAATGATTCTTGATATGAATCTTCCCATTTAAATGGGATACCTTTATATAGTAGATACTAAAAAGGATGGAACTTGCCTGTCAATTGTGCTATAAACCTTCTTAGTGACTATATTCTCCCTTGGAGGCTCCTTATTGGATGGATATTTTTCAGCAAAAACATCTCAATCATTTCTAGATCCATCTCTATTCCACAGTGAGATACAATGAAGCCTATAAGTTTTCTTTATGTAACTCTAAGGACACATTTCTTAGGATTTGTCCTAACTTTGTATGCTTTCAATCTGTCAAAGATTATTGTTAGAATATTTATGTGAATATCTCTAGTAATTGATGTTGACAATATATCATCCACATAGTCTTCCATGATGTCATGCATCAAATCATTAAAAATTGGAGTCATTGCTTTTTGATAAGTGGCGCTTATATTCTTTATACCTAATGGCATGACATTCTTGCAATATGTTCCATAGACACAAGTGAATGTTGTCTTTATTTATTGGTTTTCAAGAGAAATTATGATTTGGTTATAGCCTAAGAATCCATCCATTAATGATAACATTTCATATCCCGTTGTCAAGTCTACTATTATACCAATGTTTGGTTGTGGAAAGTTGTCTTTTGGGAATGATTTTTTGAGGTTTCTAAAGTCGATGCAAATTCTAATACCCCTAGATAGTTTGGTGAATAAAACTGAAATTGATATCCACTATGCATAATCTATAGGCTAGATGAAATCCACATCTAATTATTTCTTAAGCTTAACCTTGAAAAGTAAGGAAACCTTCAGATATATTTTTCAGAGTTTTTGTTTGATTGGATTTGTCCCTAGATTCAATGGTAAATGGTGTTGGACTGATTTTGTATCTAGCCCTGACATATCAGCATAAGACCATGCAATGGTGATCTATCTCTCTTTGAGAAACTAAATGAATTATTCCCTTTCCTTAGGAGAAAGCAATGCTACAAGGTGCATGATTCTCTTAGTTTCTTCAATGCCAATGTTTATTTATTATGTTTATTCTACTAGCAATGAAGTTGTTCCCCGATTAATAGGAATTATGCCCAATCTTCCATCCTTTTGTGGTTTAGGGAGGTTTTCACTATAGGATACACCTTTTTAAAAACTATTTTATGATCAATAGAGGCCTTACAATTTTCACTAGGAGATCTTTTATTTTTCTCTTCTTTTTTAAAAAAAAATTGACTAGAAGTTGGACATGATTCCCCAAATTATGTTGCATGATCAAGATCGATAGTAAAACATGCCTTATGGTTCGTGAATGGAATATTACTTTGAAGTCCCATGAACTCAGTGATATCTTTCTCATTCTTGAACATATCTAAGTTTGGTGGATCCTATTGTTCCCAATCCATAAGCTTAGGGTATACAAAGAAAATGTTATCATTACTTTTAGTGTAGGATATGGAAATGGATGTAAGGGTGTTTATAAAGGATTGTGAAATAGATTCATGGGATTCAGATGGAGGGACTTCAGGTGTTTAAGATGGGTTCCAAAATATTTCTATCCAAGCACGTCTATTTGTAGGTTAGCTTTGTAAGGATAAGGCTTTAAAATTGGCAAAGACACAATTTAGGCCATAAGTATTAGAGGTGTGAGGGATGTCCCACTCATAGTTATTTAAATTAGTTTCATAATGGTTGTAATACCCTTCCATAGTTTGATTTTCTATATGTTATGATGTCATTTATATTTATGGATTCACTAACCCCATACCTGCATGTGTATGGATTGTGTGTATGTTTTATATTTCTATTTGATGTGCCTAATTTGGTTGAGGGACGAAGTTGTAGTTATTTTCCTATGAGAACCACATGATCGAATGATCCCCATCATTATCTGTTATATATTTATACATGTATGTACATGCCCATCTTTTATGCAGAATTTCAAGTACCAGACATCGACTTCCTTGAATTATCAGGATGAGCGTGCCCTATCACAATATCTCAATGGTAAGAGAGGGGAGATAACATATAGGTCCAAATCCTAACCTAATCCATTTATTGTCCAAAAATAGTGGACAAGTATCTTAGTTATTACCCTCTAAATTCATCAAGGTGACGTCATTCATGAACCCTTCCTTTGTGTTTGATTTAGTATTTTTGATGTAATCAGTTTCTTTAGGTTTTGCATGCTTGTAGATTTGATGTGATTTTTGTGTTAAAATAGATAAAGAATTTAATTAAATTTAATTATGTGATTGATTACTTATATCTTATAAAATATTAGAATGTTAAAATATAAGGTTATTTAATTAATAAGAATTAATTAAATACTTATGTTTATTAAAAATAATTAGAAAGTCTAGTAATGGAAAGTGGAGATTTAATTAAATACTAAGTCAAAATTATAATTTAAATGCATAATAAAAATATAAAATAATATTTATTATTAAATTGCATATTTCAAATATGCTAGGAATTTTAATTTAATTAAAATATAAAAATTAATATTTAAATGCAAAAGAAGTTAAAAAAGAGTTTAGTGATTTTAATGTTGAGTTGCATATTAGAAAACACTTTATTAAGAAATTAGAACTTTATCTTTTAAAATTCAAGTCGAGTGAATTGATAAAAATAAGAAATATTTAGTTAATAAATAATTTTTACTCAATTTAAGGTTGAGTTCCTTTATTTATTCTGCATGAGTTTTGGAAAACCTTAGGTTGCTTAGTTTTCCTTTATTAGAAGTATTTTTATTCTTTACACATAGGTTACACGTTTTGGTTTAGAGTTTGAATTGAAGGAAATTATGAAAGCTTAGAATTTTCAAGGTTTTTGGATTGTTCTTCGTGGCTTCTGTCAATTGGTGGATTAAGGTAGGGTTTGAAACTCTCGTAGATCCGATTTTCTTTTAAAAGATTATTTACTTTGTGCTTGCGAGAATTTGTTGATGGTAGTTTTGTAATTCTTCTTTTGTATGAAATTTTGTTTTGAAAGCTTTTTGGTTGAAGAAATCTTGTGATTGTAGAATTGTGAATACTTGGTATTTTTCTTAGAAAAATATTGAGGAAAAGCCTTGTATTAAATCAATTAGGGTTTGTTTGTATTTGTTGTTGAAACCCTAAGAATTAAATCAAATTAAAATAGAAATATAATATATTTTTTTCTATTGCATATCATAGGGAATAAAAAAGCTTACATCAGAGTATATGACATATTACAATGAAGGTTGGATAGACCTGTAATACCCCAAAAATGGGCTATAGGTTCATTAACCTCCTATATCAACACATCGAACGAAATCGACATCAAAGTCCTAACCTAAGGCACATCGACACATTATTGAATCTTAATTGATTATCCTAAATTCTGCATCGAGGAATATTCCTTATTCCTATTTACCCTAATTATCTTTAATTTAATGATTATTTGGTGATAAATCCTATTTATCCTAAAGTTTGATTAATTGAATATTCTAAATATTTAATTAATTAGATTTAATACTGCCACTTAATTATTTAATTGGATTTAATTATATTTATTCCTAAATTGTATTATTTAAATTTTGACAATAAATCAAATATCCTACGACTAATTGATTAAATTCTTATTTAATTAATTAATGTCAATCGTCAAATTTAATAATATAGTTTTTGAATAAAAAATTGATTTAATAATTGATTAACCCATAAATCAATTGTTTTATTTTAAAACTAGTTAAGTTGAGGATAAATCACTTTATTTATTTAATTGATTCATAATTAATTATGCACATCCAAAAAAATAGTTAAGCTTTAAATCAAAAAATCAATTCAAGTTGTTTTAAAAATAAACTCAACTCTCTTTTGAGTTGAAAGCTGATCTCAACTTCTGATTTAAATCAAAAAGCTGATTTGCATGATTTTGTGAGTTAATCTATCTCTAAATTCTTGATAACTCAAAAATCAACTTGAGTTTATCAAGAGTGATTTATGGCTTTTTCCATGCACCTCTAAAGTCTTGGATTTCTATAAATTAAGGCCTTAGCTCTTCATTTTGGATCCATCCACGAATTGCATCCTCACGCTGGCGAATTGGTGATTGAAGAATCAATCTTTGCAAATCAAAGCTGTTGTGAGATTTTCATTGTTTTTGAGCATTCATATCATTTAGCATATCATTGATTAGATTAATTGCATGTCATATCAGTTTCTCATATAGAATAGATTCATATTAGTTTATCTCATCTTATTACATAGAAAATCCAAAAATCTAGATTAATTTGCATTCATCTCATATCTAGATTCTGCATTCAAATCCTTCGTTTAGGTGTTGTCAAGGTCACTGATCTCAGTCCAATTTGAGAATATCATACTCGCACCTACTAGAAGGCAGTAAATCACCTGGTTAGATTAGTTTCCATTTCACTGCATGATTTTGATTTTAGCTAACCTCTAATGTTTTACTGAAGTTTTGTGTCTACAGCTAGGTACAAAATTCACACACATTTTTGGCACCCACCGTGGGGCCCTAAAATGGGTTTCCATTCAAATTCTATCAATTTCTATCATCTTCTTGTCATTTTCTATTCCAAGTTGCAATTTTTAATTTCTCTCTGTATAATTTTCGTATGAGTTTTGTCAGAAACTCATACCTGGAAGGACCCACTGTTGTATGATAGTTGATTTGATCGAGGATCATACCATCAGAAACACAGTGTCATTTTGAAGCTTTGTTGTTGTATGATCTTATACCCATTGTCATACGAGTTTCTGGACTATCATCTGGGAGGTGACCCACTATCGTACGAGTTTCAGTGCTGGGTTTCAATTGTCGTTTCACTTTTTTAGCCAGTTTTGCATATTTGATTTCTATATTTGGACTGACAGCTAACATTAACAATTGAAATTTACTATTTTTGATTGATTTCTACTGATTTTGATTGGGAAAAGCATGAGAGTTGCTAAAAATAGGTAAAAATCTACTAAGCGCATTATGAGGAATTTAGGTAATCTTCTCAGCTGATAACATTTTGATTTGGACTAAAATGAACATCTCATGTGTCTGGCTTATGTGACCTTTTATTGCTTTCATATCACAGATTTCATTTTGGGATATAAAAATGAACATAGATTTGCCTTTCAGCATCTTTGTTACACATAGTAAATAGGCCCTATGAACACTATTTGTAGTTCTTGAGAGAGTGGGTGTCCAGCAAAACTCTTCTCAATGAAGGAACCCTTGTAGGTAGGGAGGTTACTAAGAGCGTCTCATGTTCTACTAGATTTGTGCATCTTCAGCTTCTGATTGATACATTCTCTCTCTGGAGAGGTTGATAGATCATAAGTGGTTGACATCATAGATCTTTGTGAGATAATCTTGGTCTTAGAATGTTGGATTAATCTGTCTGCTTTGTTTGGGTTAAAAGTGAAAAGGCTAGAGGACTATGCTCTACTCCCTTTTTAGGTAGTATCAGAAACTCAGATCCTTGAATCTAGAACCAGTCTCCATGTGGTATCTTTTGTGAGTCACCTTTAGAGAGGGTTAACCTTAGTGGACATTCCCTTAATTGGGTAAACCACGTTGATAGAACCTCAAGCGGTAATAGCCATTTTTGCCGTGGTAGTAGCAGCCACTATATAAATGTCCTTGTGGAGGAAATCTTCATAGGTGTGGTCTTTTGTTGGGCTGTCAGATCTCCCTAGCAACTCCTAATTGATTAATTTATCAAACTATGTCAAAACCCTAGTGCACCTGGATTGGAGTTCACCCTCTTGAGATCACAAAAGTTGCAGAGTTAGACCATTATTACAAACCCTAGTGAGGCCAAATTTTCATTTTCTAGGAATATGAGCGTTATTGCAAAACTTTTTGGAACATACACTATTAGCACTCCTAGGGATTAGCACATTCAGTCACTTCATTGTTCATGCACAGGGTTGCTTTGTCCCCTGCTCATTATTTTCAGACGTGCTTGAAATCACTTGCTTTTTGTTTTGCGTGCCTATATATCTATCTAGTTACTAAGAATGAATCAATTTGGTATAATCTTCAAATCTAGACATACAATTTTGTGAACAATTTGAAACTGCAAACTTGAAAATTGCAAAATCTAATGTCAAACACCTTTCTGGAGTCAAAAGTCATCTTGTAAAGTTAGAAAGTCATACGAATTTTGGCTATTATCATTTTAGAACCCCCATATTGTCGTATGATAGCTTGTATAGTGTCATACGAGTTTTGCCATCAGTCAATAACAAAAGTAAAAAATCCTGGTATCAACTATCGTATGAGTTTTGCAACTATCGTACGAGCTTGTCAATTGTCATTTCATAGCCTACCCACTGTCATATGAGCCTATAGAAAGTTGTTTGAGAAAAGTCTAAAAAATTGTTAGAAAGTGTTAAAAACTGTCAGAGACCCAACTTTTACAGCCTATTTCCAGAGTCTGTCAAGAAAATCACTGTGTCAGGAATAGAGCAAAAACTAGAGTGAATCTAATCATTGGCCTAAAGTGGCCTCTTGAGTTTGATTCAGCCTTCTGTTTAATCGATTTGAGTGTTTTTCATCTTATGTCAAAACCTTGTCATAACTATCAATCTTCAATCCATCTTCAAAATGGCTAAGTGTTGTGAGCTCATGTCTGCTATCTTTTGGGCATCTAAACATACATCCAAGGCACAATATCCTTCATCTAAGTCCAATCTCAGCTTCAATCAATCAAACCTTGACAAGGTTGCGTCATCTGATCTTCTTGAATCAATACATTCTTCAGTTGTCTTCATCTTAATTTTTTGCTTCACCCAAGGTTAATGGTGGAAACTAGAGCCTCCTCACACAAGAAATCAGGAGAAACATCTCATACCTTACCTTTGACTCATATCTAGGGTCCAACTCTTGAACAACTCTATAATTTTGGTCTTTACGAAGACGACGGTCTTGGCAACTTTCGACTAAAAACTGGTTACATACCTCTACCATCAACTCATGGAGGTAATAAAAAAACTCCTCCTTGATCTATCCTAGGGAGTCCTAAAACTCCTACCATGTCTCAAGCAGGGACAAACCATGGCTCTCAAAGAGCTCAGTCTCAACATGGTATGGATCAAGAACCTACACTTGCTAAAATTCCTCAATATCAAAACAATGATAACTTCAAAAGAATGATGCAACATTTCTTGAAAGAAGATAGAGAAACATACTTTCTAGAGTTATCTCATCAAGGAGCTAAACTTCCTCCCAACTTTAATGTGGAAGATATCATTACACATGAGGAAGATACTCCTATTTTGGTTATGATGAAACAAATGCATGCTATGCAAGTAAAACTTAACAAAATGGAAAAAGAAAAAGAACCTAAGGATTTCTCCATGGAGGCCCTATGTCCTTTTCCATTCGATAAAGACTTGTATATGCCACCATTCCCTAAGAGGGTTGAAATGTTGAAATATGATAAGTATGATGGAAACTCTAATCCTTAAGATCATGTCAGAGAATTCTATACTCAATCTATGGAGTTCATGCACGAACCGACCTATTTGATGCATCTTTTCCCCCGATCTCTGGGAGGGTCAGCCATTCATTGTTTCTCTAGGATGCCTCCTAAAATCAAAACCTTTGAGGAGTTGAAAAAAATGTTCTATCAGCAATACTCCTACAACATCCAACATCCAGTCACTATAATTGATATCTGCAATCTCAAACAATATCCAGGAGAACCATTCCTGACATTTCTCAAAAGATGGAGAAAGAAATTCTCTCTATATGCTAGGCCTATTCCAGAAACTGAGAAGCTAAAAATCTTCATCAACAATCTTGTTCCAGAAATCAACTACCCTTTACAAATGCAAAATCATACATCTTTTGACAAGATGGTAGATAATGTAATCAAAATTGAAAAAGTACTTGTGAAAAAGGGAGACGTCACACTTCAAAAGGACAAGTATGAATCTAGTTCTAAGGATAAGAATAAAAATTGGAACAAGAATAAGGGCATCATCACAGATGGTGTTGTTGATAATCTCCATGCCCCATCTAAGACACCTGCTTTCAATCTAACCATTGGTACCCAAGCCATCAAAGCTTCAGAACAAAAGGTGTTTGAATCATCTCAAAAGAAGCCAAAATACAAATCTTGGTCCACTGATAATAAATGAAAGTTCACTCCTCTTGGAGAATCTTTGGAATCAGCTATGAGAACTCTACTAGCTAATAACATCATCTCTTTTCCTAAGATCTGACAATATGATCCTGACCCTAAGCCGAAATGGTGGAGAGAGAATGAATTCTGTGATTTCCATCAGGGTAAAGGTCACAAAACTAATAATTGCTTGCACTTGAAGCATACCATTCAAGACAAGATTGATAATGGAGAAATCACGATTGATAATCCTAAAAGAAATAATGATCACACAACATTCACCAAACCATTTTTGAAGCATAGCCAAGGAGATTCATCTTCTTAGCCTAATGTGGGTGCTAAGGTCAATTATGCCTATCTTGGAAATAATATTGTTATCAATATGGTTGAACCAAGCCTATTTAAGCATTGCAATGTCATCACAATTGTAAGAAGAGATAGAGAAAATCAATCAACTAATGTAGTTACTCGATCACAAGCTCAGACACACCTACAAGGACAAATCCCAGATCAATCAAATGTCCCTAAGGTGCCTTTCAATTTGTCTTCCACTTCTAAATAGAGGGCAACATCTAAATCTTCAAATCCTAAGGACACAAGGCCTACTTCATACAGTATCATTCAACAAATCCAACATACTAATGCAAAAATCTCCATGTTTGAGTTGCTTCAGATATCTCCAGCTCATAGACATCCTAGACATTCCTTGATCGGATCCAATGTCCCTGATAACCTTGATTTAGATAGATTCCAGGCTATGGTTGGTCATCTTACATCTCCACAGTATATCTCCTTTTCAGAGGATGATGATAACTCCTTGAGTCATCCACATAACCAGCCCTTACATATTGAAGTCTTGATCCAAAACCGTCATGTCAAACATGTGTTGATAGATGGGGGTGCTGGTCTGAATATTTGTTCTTACAACTTGATCACACAATTGGGATTTTCAGAAACAACCATTGATCCTAGAAAGAAAATAACTATCAAAGCATATGATGAAGAAGAAAGATCCTCCAAGGGAATAATTGTCCTGCCTATCAGAACAGGTCCTGTCATCAGAGATACTCTATGTCAAGTTCTTGATATACCTTTGGCTTACAACATCCTTCTAGGGAGACCCTAGATACATGAAATGAAAGTGATTCCTTCTACATACCATCAGTGCTTGAAATTTCCTTGTGACGGAGTAGAGGTCACCATTCCAACTGACGTGTCAACAACTTTCAATACCTTGAAAGAAAATGCGGATAAACTTGTTCCTAATAATAGAGAATCTTCCATTAAGCAAACATATGTAGCATCCACATCTAAGATGGAAGATATTGAAAAAGAGGTCAATATCAAAGAAAATGGTATGGGAGAATACACTATAGAGCCAGTCTTGTCTTTGACATCTCTCCCTATCTCACCTAAGTCTTATGGGCAAGCTCTAAAATAGTTCAAACCAGAATCTAAAGAACCTCTTGAGGCATATAAAGGAAAATTTGTTGCAGAGAAAGTACCTAAGCAAGAATTTGAAGAAGATGAAGCTATTCTTGCATGGCTTTACAAAGATGAACCTGAATCCCAAGTTGTTCAAATTGGTGACTCTAAAGTATCAAAAGTTCCTGCTAAGTCATATGGCCCAGGGGATAAACTGATAGCTAAAATGGGATATACAGGAAAAGGACCTCTAGGAATCCATGGTAAGGGTCTTCTATCACCTCTTGAACATCATGGTCAAGCCAACAAGAATATGATAGGTCTAGGATACATGAAGAAGCCTTTCTATCTTAGCAAGAACTCCCCACATGTTCTAGAACAAATTGAGCCTTCTGTAGAAAATCAACTAAAGGAGGAAATAACTGAACAATCTAATAGTGATGATTCAGACACCACTGATGAGCTCATTCCGTATGAGCATTTTCCGAAAGAAATAAAAGACCTTCTTGATGCAGAAGATGATCCAATCAAAAGAATTAATGTAGTAGAAACACAAGAACCTACTATAGAGCAAGAGATAGTTGCACCACAAGAACCAGCTCATCTCAAAGACAATCAAATAGACAAAGAAGGTGGTAGTTATTCTAAGATAGATTCCCATGAGTATGAATTCACATCAAAATTTGAGGGTAACCCTTCTTGGGGTATTCATCCTAACTTTACTCATGTTCTTAGATTTCCTAGAGGCATAGATGAAGAATCTAATGATTATGAATGGGGAGTCATTCCAGAAGAAGATGAGCTTATTACAGAGAAACATGTTGATATTATTCACCAATATGCACCTAAACCCAATGTAAGTCTAGAGCGAAATGATGAACTTACCGAGTCTGATCCACCGATGGCTGAAGTGGACTATCACAATGACATTGAGCCTATTCACGAATTGAATATCTTAAGTTGTAATATCACCTTTGAACTTGAGCATTGGGTTAGGACTGACGATGAAAGATCCATATCTGTAAACACTCTTTCCCAATCTTTCACCACTTTGACTATCCAACACCCTAAACTTCTTGATCAAACCTCCACAAACCTGAGCCATGGTATTTATACCTTCTCGAATGACTATGCCCTTGCTTGCTACCTCAATGCAGTTGAGCCTATGAGGACTTCCATCAGTGAACCGAGCGTTTGCATGATGGAGTCAGACATCAAGTATCTTAGTTAGAAAAATAAGAATAAGGATAAAAAGAAAAGGAGTTCTGAGGGTGAAAACCACTTTGTGGCAGTCTCAGAACCTACAAAAGTAAAAATACAAGATGTATCTGAAGGTGAAAACCTCTCTGAGGTGCCTAAGGATGAGATGTTTGATGTCCTTCTGATTCATTTTCAAGATAGATCTCCAATTCTAATTGAGCCCACTCAATCTATCAACTTGGGAACAACAGAAGAACCACAGTTGATCCATGTAGCACATCTTTATCAAAAGAAGAGAAGCAAAAATTTACAACCTTCCTCACAGAGAAGAAGATCAACTTTGCATGGAAATATTTAGATATGTAGGGTTGGATCTTGATCTTATAATGCACCATTTATCTATAGCTCCTAGAGTAAAACTAGTTAAACAAAAATTAAGAAAGATGCATCCTCATGTTGCACTCTTGGTAAAAGCTGAATTAGAGAAACTACTAAAAGCTGGATTCATCTGAGTTATTGATCATGCAGAATGGATCTCTAATATTGTACCTATTTCAAAACTAGATAAATCAATCAGAGTGTGCACAGACTTTAGAGATGTAAATAGAGCATGCCCTAAGGATGATTTTCCACTACCTAACATTGATATGATAGTGGACATGACTGCGGGCTTTGAGATGCATTCTTTAATGGATGGTTTTTCTGGATATAATCAAATAAAAATTACTCCAGAGGATCAAGAAAAAACTTCTTTCACATGTGCATGGGGCACCTTCTGTTGGAATGTCATGCCATTTGGGCTTAAGAATGCTGGTGCTACATATCAGAGAGCCATGACATCTATTTTTCATGACATGATGCATAGGACTATGGAGGATTATGTTGATGATACTTTAGCAAAATCTATGATTAGAACTGAACATCTAAGTGACTTGAGCAAGATACTAGACAAAATGGAAAAATTTAGTCTCAGACTAAATCCTAAGAAGTGTGCTTTTGGTGTCACTTCTAGAAAGCTCTTAGGATACATAGTCTCAAAGAAAGGCATTGAATTTGATCTAGCTAAAGTAAAGGCTATAATGAAAATGCAACCTCCCAAAAACATCAGTCAAATGAGGACATTGCAAGGGAGAGTTCAATCTATTAGATGCTTCATATCTCAGCTAGCAGACATATCACAACCTTTTACAAAAACATTACATAAAGGTGTGGCATTTGTGTGGAATGAAGAATGTGAGAAAAACTTTAACCATATCAAGAAGTATCTATCAAATCCTCCTATCTTGATGCCTCCCATTCAAGGGAAGCCTTTGATCTTATATGTCTCCACTACAGATACATCACTGGGGGCATTGCTTGCACAACATGATGAGAACAAAAAGGAAAGAGCTATATACTATATCAGTAGGACATTGGTGGCATACGAAAAGAATTATTCTATGATTGAGAAGGCTTGTCTAGTTGTGATCTTTGCATCATAGAAACTAAGACATTACATGTTGGCATATACCACCCATTTGGTAGCTAAGATTGATCCACTAAAATACCTACTAAGCAAGGCTGCCCTCACGAGTAGATTAGCTAAATGGGTCATGCTCTTAAGTGAATTTGACATTGAATATGTTGAAAGAAAATCTATAAAAGGACAAGTTATTGCTGATCAATTAGCAGATGCACCTATGATTGATGATACACCAATGCAAATGGAATTTCTAGATTCCTCTATCATGACTCTTTCTTCTAGAGAATGATAGTTATTCTTTGATGGCTCCTATACATAGAATGGATCAGGAGCAGGCATATTATTTATAACTCCTCAAGGATACTCCATACCCAAAGCATTCAGATTAAAGTTCCCATGCACAAACAATATTGTAGAATATGAAGCCGTTCTTAATGGTATGAAACTAGCAATTGAGTGGAGAGTGACAGAGATACACATTCATGGAGACTCTCAACTTGTTATCCATCAAGTCAATGATGTGTACCAAACTAAAGATGAAAAGCTCATTCCATACAAGAGAATGGTAGATGATCTAAAGAAGTATTTTATATCTATCACATTTGAGCAAATACCTAGAATAGAGAATAAGGCCACCGATGCAATGGCAACACTATCTACTCTATTATAGTAGGCTGAACATGAGCTACGCTACAAGTTCCTGGTGGAAGCACTATCTTATCTTGCATATGATTCCCCTGAAACCCACATGATCTGCATGGTTGTTGGTCATGATTCATCCCGATACAAAAACCTATTCTCCTATCTCCAAGACCAAATCATTCCCGATACCTTCAACCGCCATGAAAAGAGATACCTTATCCGTAATGCCTCCCGATATGTCATCATTGGTCATGATCTGTACAAACAAGGTCTAGATGGTATGCTACTTAGATGTTTAGTGCGGGAAGAGTGTCAACGTGCGTTAGAAGAAGTCCATGATGGTATTTTTAGGTCACACTTGAATGGTTTAACACTAGCTTGAAAACTTATTAGGGTTGGGTACTATTGGCCTGAAATGGAGAAAGAGTCTATCAAGTTTGCTAAGAACTGTAAAAAATGCCAAGTGCATGGAAACTTAATTCATGCTCTAGGGAGGGATCTAATTCCCTTTACTACACAATGACCTTTTTACCAATGGGCATTTGATCTTATAGGATCTATACATCCTCATTCTTCTAATGGACATACCCATATAATCACAGCTACAAATTATTTTACAAAATGGGTAGAAGCAGTCCCTTTGACACAAGCAACTGGAAAACAAATATCTATGTTCATCTTAAACTATATCAAATGCAGATATGGGATACCTCATTCCATAATCACAGATAATGGTGGACAATTCAAGAAAAAAGATCTAGATGATTTATGTGCTAAATTCAAGATTACACAACATTGGTCATCTATCTACTATCCTCAAGGGAATGGACAAGCAAAGGCTTCTAACAAGAATCTATTGAAAATCTTGCACCGTACAGTTAATAAAATAGGAAGAGACTGGCATCTCATGATCAATCCAGCTCTTTGGGCCTACATAAAAAGTATCAGAATGCCCACTGGGGCTACACCTTTCACTTTAGTTTATGGGTCTGAAGCGGTACTGCCTATTGAGGTTGAAATCCCATCACTAAGAATCAAAATGCATGGTCTAGTAACTGATGATGACTACAAAGTGTCTAGGTTGCAAGAAATTG
Organism: Chamaecyparis obtusa; assembly: GCA_027943335.1. Taxonomy (NCBI): domain Eukaryota; kingdom Viridiplantae; phylum Streptophyta; class Pinopsida; order Cupressales; family Cupressaceae; genus Chamaecyparis; species Chamaecyparis obtusa. Next base: position 4,046 of record BSBK01010955.1, on the reverse strand, counting down.
AACTACTAGATGAGTGCAAACAAGCAACATATGATCATCTCTGAGTGTATCAGAAAAGAATGTCTAGAGGTTATAACAAGAAAGTCAGACACAAATAATTTTAGGTTGGCAATCTAGTCTTGAGAGAGAATCCTAAAAATCAATCACATCGAGAACGCAAGGGGAAGTTTGAACCCAACTAGCTAGGTCCCTTTGTTATCATTGCTACTTTTGGCTCTAGTGCCTATCAACTCTTAATGACTGAAGGAGAACAACTCCGAGAACAAATCAACATTCTCCATCTGAAGAAATTCTATGCCTAAGGCATTTAGTCTATGGTAAAATGTCTTGAAAAAATTATAAAAATTGGAAAAAGTCTTTAAAAAATGAACATTTTGGTGAAAACCTAGCAATAGGTGCCTTGATGATTTACAAATTTTTTTTGAAAAGATTCAAAAATACAAAAAAAATTGCAAAGATTCAAAAATAAAAAAAAATTGAAAAAATGAAAAATACGAAAAAAAATGAGAAAAAGAAAAGTGCCTTGGTGAAAACCTGGAAACAAGCGCCTTGGTAGCAAAAATAGAATCTCTGCCAAGATGGTGAAAACCCGGCAAACGGGTGCCACTTGTTTTAAAATGCTCCATCTATTAGCACAATCTTGGTCTTTCCCAACTTTTAGTCTTGCTTTAGTTTGTACATATCTCCCAGTTTGTTTATACATTCTTATTTTCAATAAGTCAGTTTGTACACCAATCAGCTCAAGCATTTGTATCCTATCAATGATTAACACTTGGGGGCAATCAAATATCATATCCTATAGTCTCGAGTATACTTTAGACATGTCATATCCAGTCAAAGTCCTTTGAAGCTTCATCTAAGTTAGTCAGTCAGTCTCCTCTCCAAAAAGGATTTTGCATCTACAACAACAAAATCAAACACAAATTGAAAACAATCTATGATTTTACATGCTTTTATCTCCTTGTATGCTTAGTGATTCACATTGAGATTTTTGCATATTGTGTCCCTTCAAGCTCTTCGATGATGTCCTTTATAGGATTTAGAGAGTGATGACTAGGTGCATAATCTTTTATTTGTCTTCTTCTTGTATGTGAAAATCTAACAAATTTGGAAATTCTGGATTGAAATGGTGTCTAACTGTAAGAGCCTCTATCTCGAATTGGATGGCCATGCATTCCTTGACCATTGATACCAAAAAATTCAAGGAAGTTTGATCTAACTATTGTCTTTTTTGAGTGAGTTCTTTCTCCTATTGTGAAATGTGATCTTACCTAAGGATGTGAATGATAAAGGGTCACTACGGGTAATTCACATTGGATTTGGAATGATCTCTTGACTAATTGATGTGTTGCATGCAAGGTGTATTCAGGTCATCATGATGTTTATGTTCTGATGCTTATACAAATTGCTATATCAAAATGGACATGATATTCAGGTCATCCTGGCTTTTGTGCCTTGGTGTTTATATCTAATCCAACATTCCAAAAACAAAATCAATATTCATATGTCCATGGTTTCTTGACTAGTGGCTGTTGTATTGATCGTTGCATATACAAATCGATATTCATATGTCTATGGTTTCATAACTAGTGGGCATTGTATTGATTTATCCAGTTACCTAAAAAAATTCAATGATGAAATCAATCGGACACATGATCAGTGACTAGGTCCTAGGTCTTAGATTACATTTTACTTTACATGTTTCTTTGCATTTTGCATGTTTGCATGATCTCACAAATGGCTACATAAACTTTAATGCTTAAATGATTCTTCTATCACCTCTTCAAATCTAACAAAGAGCAGACACTTAACTCGAAGGTCTCTTTATGGAATCGCAAGCAGTTATCATCCTGGGTTAAACATCCTTTTGACATAAGACTGAGCACTTGTCTTCATCAATTCCTGCAAAACATATCATGTGTATCATTGCATCTAGATTTCATATCATAACCATCTATTGCATTACAATACATCCATGTGCATAAACATAAAATCATACATACATCTTTTCATAATCAAAACACATTTGCATTACATCCATACATATGAAAGAAATCATTGCATTGCATATATCCATACATACATTCTACACTATTCATAGCATAAGCATCACATGATATCATCATAACTCGAAAACATGACAAGTACAAATGAAAGTCATAACCAAAATCTCGATCTCATATATCATAAAACTCAAATAGTCAGGGGTGCACTACTGGCACAATATACAAAAGAATGGGATCAATGAGCTATTAGTAATCAAAACAGTATCAGTATCAATATCAGTAAAAACAATAGAATATCAGAATATCAGGACAGATTAGCTGTCGGCCTGATCCTCACCATCTGGTGGAGATGGTGGTGGAGCATCTGGTACTGTCTTAGCCCTAGGTGCTCTTGCTCCCTATGATGCCATCATGAACTGAGGGTATGAAGGAATTCTTTGAGCAAGTGGAACCACAATGTAGTATGTTGAAACATAGTAGGCAGATCTAGTGGTCTGATGGATGACCTCTACCTGTAATCTCTGCACCTCACCACAAAGCTCAGTACGCTATCTATCTACCTCTAGATATCTCTCCTCCTAGCATGCACTCCACACCTTCAAGTCCCAGACCTATAATATGAGCCTCCTCACGATCTCCTATGTAGACAATGGCACACTAGGCTCAACATCTGCTGCTCGACATGTCAGTATCCTCTGCAGCTGCTCTGTGGTCTCTGCTCTTTGCGCCTTACGATGTCTAACCTCTACACCCAAATCAAACCCAGTATCCTCCTATATCGGATTAGTAGCACCACCCACAACCTGCTCAGCTACCAGTACCTCCTTAGCTGAACCAACACTCCCTAAAGTACCGCCCTCTCCCTAGTCCATCTCTAAGAACTTGTAGATCTACCTACTGTGGAACTAGGGGGACAAGGGGGCCTCATCTATCCTAATGGTCTTTGTAGAGGAGCCATCACTCTCGGTCTCGAAGGTGTGGGGTGTACAATCATAACATGTTTAGGTCTTGGACCCTATCCCATCGGAGCACTTGTAATGTCAACTGCCTCCTCCATGGAGGGTATCAACTCTGTCGGGTCGGAGAATCTATAAATCGAATGATCAACAAGCCATGAGATGAATCCATCTATCACTTAAACATCCACAACCTATGGTCAGTACTCCCAATCTCTACCAATGATAGCACTATACTCTATGCACACAAGGCATAAGAAAGCCTCTAGGTCCATCCAAGTCTGAGCTCCCAAGCTATCCACGCATAACTGGCATAATCCTACGATGCATCCTGCACTCGTCCATACTGCTGGCCAAACCCTGGTAATAATGAATCTCTCTAGAATGGAGGAGGACTTCTCAGTCAGTATGTGACTCTAAAAGAAGAAATTAAACTGCCCATGTGCAGTAGGCTAGGGCTCAATATCTAGATATGGCCTCCATCGAACAAAAGTCATATCATCAAGGCATCGCCTCCAATACTCTACATGGCCCATCCGCCCCTGTATGACATATCCAACATATATATATATATATATATATATATATATATATATATATATATATATATATATATATGTGTGTGTGTGTGTGTGTATATATATATATATGTATGTATATATATATATATATCTATATATATGTATATGTATGTATATGTATATATGTATATGTGTATATAGATATATATATATGTATGTATATATATATATATATATCTATATACACATATACATATATACATATACATACATATACATATATATATATATATATATATATATATATGTATATATATATATACACACACACATGTGTATATATATACATATGTATATGTATATATATACATATGTGTATATATGTATATATATACATGTATATATATATACATATGTATAACATATGTATATATATACATATATGTATATATATATGTATATATATATATATGTATAGTATATATGTATATATATATATATATGTATATATATATATATATGTATATATTATATACATATCTATATATATGTATATACATATA